>JAFFSR010000329.1:1205000-1805000 GCA_017163975.1 Anastatus disparis | reverse complement strand
AATGTCTGTATGTATGTGTGTGTGTGTGTGTGTGTGTGTGTGTGTGTGTGTGTGTGGATGTATGAATTCAGTTAGTAAACTGTATCTCGAGAACTACTCGATGGATTTGTTTCTAATTTTGCATGAAATTTAGTTTTGTAACTAACTTGCTGGGAAGCTATTGATAATTGGTTCTTCTAGCGTAGTTTTCATTTTAGAGTTTTTTTTTTTTTTTTCAAATTCGATTTTTCGTTTTTTGGTTTTTTTTTGTTTACTACTCGATGAATTTGCTTCAAAATTTGCATGGAAATTATTTGTGATTGCCCAGATAAAATAAATTTTTAAAAACTGATTTTCTTAGCTTAGTTTTAATTTTAGAGCATTTTGAAATTAAAAAAAAAAATGTTTCTATTTATTAAGCCAATAAAATCTTAAAAACTACTCGATGGATTTACTTCAAATTTTCCATACAATTCAATTTTTTGATAAACTGGTGCGGAAGCTATTGAGAATTGGTTTTCTTAGCGTAGTTTTTTTTTTAGAATCATTTTAAGAATTTTAAAAAAATTTCGATTTTTCATTTTTTTTGTATTTTACGCTAACTACTCAAGGAATTTGTTCGAAAATTTGTATAGAACTTAATTTTGACTGCCAAAAGTATAAAAAATTTTGTAAACTAATTTTCTCAGCGCATTTTTAATTTTAGAGCATTTTAAAAATTTTTTTAAAAATTTTCATTTTAAAATTTTTTCTATTTTACGAAAACCATTTGATAGATTTGCTCCAAAATTTGTATGCAATCAATTCGCTACTGTCTGAAGAAAACAAGCTTTGGAAAACTAATTTTCTCAGCGCAGTTTTAATTTTAGAGCACTTTGAAAATTTTCAAAAAAATTTTTATTTTTCATTTATATTCTATTTTGCGTAAACCATACTATAAATTTTCTCCAAAATTTTTAAACAAATAATTCGCTATTGTCTGAAAATAATAAGCTTTTGAAAACTAATTTTCTTAGCGTGGTTGCAATTTTAGAGAATTTTAAATATTTAAAAAAAAATTTCGATTCTTCTTTTCTTATTTTTTTTTATTCTACGTAAAGTACTCGATAGATTTGTTCTAAAAATTGCAGGGAAATTATTTGCGACTGCCAAAAGAAGGGAAATTTTTAAAAATTGATTTTCATAGCGTAGTTTTAATTTTAGAGCATTTTTTAAATTTTGAAAAAGAAATTTTGAAAAGAAGATGTTATTTATTTAACCAGTTAGATCTCGAAAATTACTCGATGGATTTGCTTCAAATTTTGTATACCATCTATGTTTTTCTATAACTAGACGGAAAGCTATTGAAAATTGGTATTCATAGTGTAGTTTTTTTTTATAGAGCCATTTTAAGAATTTGAAAAAATTTTCGATTTTTAATTTTTTTTTTGTATTTTACGTAAGTTACTTGATGAATTTGCTTTGAGATTTCCATGGGAATAATTTGCATCTGCCAAAAGAAGGATAACTTTTATAAACCAATCTTTTTAGCGTAGTTTTCATTTTAGAAAATTTTAAAAATTTTTTAAAAAAATTTTCATATTTCAGTTTTTTTCCATTTTACGTAAAGTACTCGATAGAATTGCTCTACAATTTGTATACAAGTTATTTGCTACTGTCTTTATAAACCAAGTTTAAAAAAAATAATTTTCTTAGCGTAGCTTTTTGATCACTTCTTTTGATGCCCACTAGTTATATATTAAAATCACATTTGAATAAATATAAAAAAATTAATGAAACTCAAAGAGCTCTATGAGAAAGCATTCCGCCAAAGCACTTGGCAGCGTTTTTTTTAAAATAAGTTGTTTTAGTATTAAAGAAATGAAATATACCACTAACTAAATTTTTTTGAAAATGTGACTTATGCCACTCTCATTCTCACCCACACATATACAACTATTATTTAAAGCGATTTAATTGTAATTTATCAAATTCTAAATTTGGGTGATCCATTCCGTTTCTTTCCGTAATATTAAACAGAAAAGTAATGTAATCTAATTTTTTTAAAAATATTCATCTGAATAATATACCTTCATTGGAAAAGTAATTATAATTTATATTTTTTCGGACCGTTCCTATTTCATGTGTACCAGTATAGAATCATATCAATAAACAAGAACATGACTTCTTCAAAGACTTTTAGTTTTTCACAGAATTTCTAGTTTTTTGAAGGGTAATTTTTTAAATAGTTTGATAAGTAGGATTTATAAAATGTGGAAACAATTGAGAATGTAATGAAATAATTATACTATTAGATTGTTACTACATACTACTAGATTGTTGTGCTTTCTTTTGAAATGTTATAAACCATCATTAACATTCTGAAATAGTTCCCGGTCAAAAAAGGTTAGCTATAAAATATAGCTAAAAAAATAGTTAAATATATAGCCGTATCGAGCTGTTTTTACAGCTATATCGATGTGTTTTTTTAGCAGTTCTTTATAGTTAAAAATGTACTTAATTTTATAGTTAATAATTTCATTATCTTCCGAAACTATTAATAGCTACCTTTTCAACTATATTTTATAGCTATTATTATAGTTAAAAAAAACACTTAAATTTTTAGTGTATTTATTACAATATATTAATAGCTAGATATTTAACTATATAGCTGAAAATAAATGGTTTTTTAGATATTCTTTATAGTTGAAAATATACCTAAATTTTTAGTTGATAATTTGGTTATTACTCATAGATATTTAGCTGAAAAAACATGAAATATTGCTATAATATAAATGAATATAGCTGTATTTTACTTATATTTTTAGCTGTTTATATAGATGTTTTTTTTGACCGAGAACAGCTGAAAATATAACTGTAATTTCAGCTGTATTTTTAGCTGGTTTTTAGCTATATTTGTAACAATTTTTTTTAGCTAAACATTATTAGAGTAGCTTTCATATACTCGAGTTTATTTATATTGTCCTTCCCTACCTTCGCTGAAAATTGATTAACCTATACATTCACTAAATCTAAGTAATAATGTCGCAGGGATCGCTAGAAAACACGCGCGCATTTTTTACCCACACAGCATGAAAGAATTTCATGAAATATTACAAGTAATAATAAGTTGAAAGCATTTAAAAAGAACTTAAAAAGATAACTATATTCTTTTGAAAAGAATTTATGAAATAATACACAGGAAGATTACAAAGTCTTTACAAAAATAATACCAAAAAGGAAACGAAAGTTAAGACATGAAATATTACACGAATCCTTACTGAAAGGACTTTGAGAGGACTTCTTGAAAGGAAACAAGAATAAACTCAGAAATCTTCCAGCGAGTCGAGTCATAAAATAATTTAGAAAAATTTTCGGAATGATTTAAGGTATTCTTTCACCGAATAATTTCAATATTCTTCCAAAAAGCTTTAACGTAATAATTTCATGTAAGATTTTCGTAAAATCTCACGAATTCTTACATGAAATAATTCAAAAATCTTTTTGAAATAATTCATGAAAGAACTTATCATGACAAAAAAGTTATTACATGAATCCTTACAGAAAGTACTTTGAAAAGACTTCTTGAAAGAAAACAAGAAAGAACTCAGAAATCTTACGAAGGTTCTAATCATAAAATAATTTAGAAAGATTTTCGGAATGATTAAGGTATTCTTTCACCGAATCATTTCAAGATTCATTCAAAAAGCTTTCATGAAATAATTCATGCAATATTTTGGTAAAGTCTCACAAATCCTTACATGAAATAATTTAAAAATCTTTTTGAAATAATTCATGAAAGAACTTATCATGACGAAAAAGTTATTACATGAATCCTTACTGAAAGTACTTTGAAAAGACTTCTTGAAAGAAAACAAGAAAGAACTCAGAAATCTTTCGGAGGATCCAGTCGTAATATAATTTAGAAAGATTTTCGGAATGATCCAAGGTATTTTTTCACCGAATCATTTCAAGATTCATTCAAAAAGCTTTCATGAAATAATTTATGCAATATTTTGGTAAAGTCTTAAGAAATCATACATGAAATAATTTTGAAATCTTTTTAAAATATTTCATGAAATAACTTATAATGAAAATAAAAATTATTACATGAATCTTTACTGAAAGGACTTTGAAAAGACTACTTGAAAGGAAACAAGAAACAACTCAGAAATCTTCAATCGATTAAAATCAGAAAATAATTCAGAACGATTTTTGGGATGATCAAAGGTATTCTTTCACCAAATCATTTCAAGATTCTTTCAAAAAGCATTTATGTAATAATTCATGCAATGTTTTGGTAAAGTTTCACGAAATCTTCCATGAAAAAATTTTGAAATCTTTTTGAAATATTTCATGAAATAACTTATGATGAGAATAAAAGTTATTACATAAATCCTTACTGAAAGGACTTTGAAAAAACTTCTTGGAAGGAAACAAGAAAGAACTCAGAACTCTTTCGAAGGTTCCAGTCGTAAAATAATTCAGAAAGATTTTCGGAATGATCTAAGGTATTCTTTCACCGAATCATTTTGAGATTCCTTCAAAAAGCATTCATGTAATAATTCATGCAATATTTTGGTAAATTCTTAAGAAATCATAAATGAAATAATTTTAAAATCTTTTTGAAATAATTCACAAAAGAACTTATCATGACGAGGATAAATGTTATTACATGAATCCTTACTGAATGGACTTTGAAAGAAAACGTGAAATATAACAGAATCATTTAGAAATATTTTTGGGATTAGTTCATAATTTATCCGCTTGATGGCGGTATCTCTCACTCTCGCAAGCGGTAAGAGTGCTTCCCGTTTCATATATAAGTAAAATAAGAATCTAAAATGGGAACTATAAATTGTTATGCGTGCGATGTCTGTGTTATGATAACTTCGATTTTAACCGCTGTGAAACTATTCGTAATCCTATAAATAATTATATCATCATATCCGTTATATGTGTGTGTGTGTGTGTGTGTGTGTGTGTGTATGTATTAATTCTAAATCGATTCTTAAATAATACAGGAAAGAATAAAGTTTCTACAACTTTACACGTCTCTCAACTTAAGATATATGAAAAGATTTACGAATTATTACCAAAAGAATTCATGGATCCTTACAGAATTCTTCCATTGAAAGGATTCTGTAATGATTCTATGTCCAGGGTATATTCCTTTCAGAAATAATACAATGAAATATTTTAAAAATATTTCATATCATTCTTACAGAATCCTTTCAATGGAAGATGTATGAAAAGATTTACGAATTATTACCAAAAGAATTCATGGATCCTTACAGAATTCTTTCATTAAAAGGATTCTGTAATGATTCTATGTCCGGGGTATATTCCTTTTAGAAATAATACAATGAAATATTTTAAAAATATTTCTTATCATTCTTACAGAATCCTTTCAAAGGAGGACGTATGGAACGATTTACGAATTATTACCAAAAGAATTCATGGATCCTTACAGAATTCTTTCATCGAAAGGATTCTGTAATAATTCTATGTCCGGGGTATATTCCTTTTAGAAATAATACAATGAAATATTTTAAAAATATTTCTTATCATTCTTACAGAATCCTTTCAATGGAAGATGTATGAAAAGATTTACGAATTATTACCAAAAGAATTCATGGATCCTTACAGAATTCTTTCATTGAAAGGATTTTGAAATGTCTTGTGAATTCTTTATGAAATATTTTTTTGTATTATTTTTAAAAGAATAATACCTCGGACATAGAATTATTTCAGAATCCTTTTTAGTAAAATATTTCTGAAAGATTGTAGTCCTTTCATGAATCCTTTCAGAATCCTTTCAAAGTCCTTTCATGCTGTATGGGTAGTAACGGTAAGATGGATCGGTCTTATATTCAAAGTGTACTCAACTCTCACCACTTGCGGGAGTTGGACACAAATTTCAACGCGTCAAAAACGTTTAGCTAAAAAAATTAGCTAAAAATTAAGCTTAAAATATAGCTGTTTTGACTCGTTGGAATTTGTGTCCAACTCCCGCAAGTGATGAGAGTTGAGTACACTTTGTATATAAGGCCGATCCATCTAACCATTACTAAAAAATGCGCGCGTGTTTTCTAGCGACCCCAGGGACATTATTACTTAGATTTAGTGTATGTATAGGTTAATCAATTTACAACGAAGGTAGGGAAGGACAATATAAATAAACTCGAGTATATCTGAAAGCTACTCTAATAATGTTTAGCTAAAAAAAATTGTTAAAAATATTTTTAACTTTTTTCTTACAGTGTAAGAAAGCCGTTATCCAAGTTTTCAAGAGCTGTTTTAATTACTTTAAGGTAGTTTTTTTTTAACTAACTATATATATATATATATATATATATATATATATATATATATATATATATATATATATATATATATATTATATATATCCCACCCATGGGAAATAAAAACGTTAATATATATATATATATATATATATATATATATATATATGTATTGTACGAATATATACGTAAATATATAGAAGTTAAGATATTCAGAACAAGTTTATTTAAATGATATAATAAAGAATATTTATAATAATTAATCTTTATGATTAGCTACTAATAACAGTAGTAATAATAATTTTAATGATTGTAATTATTCAATATATTTAAAAAAGTAAATTAATAACCCTAAAAAAAAATCTCAGGTGAGATATCAGGTGATTTCTCATGCCAAAATCTCATGTGACAATTTTATTCGTTCTTTAGATATTGCAAATCATTTTTAATTAATTGAGGACTATTTTTCAATATTTTGGACTTAAAAATTTTGTTTAAAAATCAGTCCAAATTTTTTAAGTTCGAATTTCAGAAAAAATGTTCCAAGTCTAAAATTTTGAAAAATAGTCTTCAATCGATTAAAAATGATTTGCAATACCTAAAGAACGAAAAGAATTGTCACATGAGATTGTGGCATGAGAAATCACCTGATTTCTCATCTGAAATTTTTTAGTAGGGAAAATTTATTATATTATAATACAAAACTTTATTTAAAACTGAAAAATGAATAGAAATAATATAACCTTCCCATATTGAAATAATTTTCGTGAATAACAGTAGATAATCGTAAATAATTGTAAATGACTTTTGAAAAGTGTCAGAATTAAGACATAAATAATTGTTATTTACAGTTATCAATTATTATTTACAGTTATTAACTATTATTTACAGTTATAAACTATTATTTACAGTTATTTACAGTTATTAACAGTTATATACAGTTATTTACAATTATGTACAATTATTGGCAGTTTTTTATAGTCATTTACAATTATTCATAATTATTTACAATTTAAATTTTCAAAAATTTTTTTAATTAGTAAATAATTTAATGTTATTAATATTTATTTACAATTATTTACAGTTATACACATTTTCAAAAATTTTCACATATATATAAAAAAATTAGAAATTTGTGAAAATTTTCGAAAATCTAAATAACTGCAATCAACTGTAAAAAGTTATATATAACATTAAATTACCGTGAATAATTGTAAAAAAAGTGAATAAATGTGAATAACTGTAAAGAAATATAAATAACTGTAAATAAGTGTAAATAAAAGTAAATAATTGTAAATAACTGTAAATAACTGTAAATAACTGTAAAGAACTGTTATTTATGTCTCAATTCTGACATTTCTCAACACTTATTCACAGTTATTTACAGTTATTTACATTTATTTTCAGAAATTTTTTCTATATGGGCTACTATTTACAGTTCGCAACAATTTTTACCTCTTTAACCACCATTTCCTTTATGTTTCTGGACTTGAAACCAAAAGAAGGTTCATATTCGTATTCTGTGGGTCAAAAGTTTTTATAAAAACAAAATCAACTTGTAGGACGATAACGGTCACCTTCTCGAAAACTAAGCGTTAATGAAAAAAATACATAAAACATATTAATAACACAAGTTAAAAACACGTGAAAAAACGCACAAATTTTACATGTAAAAAACGTATAAAAAATACGTATTTTTTACACGTACAAAAATCACGTATTTTTTTTCAATAGAGAGTATATAGTATTATAAGAATAATTATTTTATTCATAAGTTATATAAAGCACATAGTATAATAATAGTATATTATGCTGTGCGAGGTAAAAAATTCGGCATTCTAGGCCAGCATGGATTTAGCTCTCGTAGTGAAGTCAAGAGAGCTAAAATATTGGCCTTAAGTATTGCATTTCTATTCCAAGAGGCATACATGATTTTTTCTCATACCAGATTGAGAAAATACGTATAACCTAAATTCACACATAATAAAAAATCATTAAGGAGGTACCTCCGCTTTAGTATTACAAAACTGATTCGGTCGAAACTATGCAAAATTGTTTGTTTTTATGTCTAAAATGCACATATAAAATTTTAAGAAGATTCGTTATCTCGTTAATGAGAAATTAGAATAATTATATGACATTAATTCTTATAGGGAAACGTTAATATTGTAGTTGATCTCAAAATTTACAAAACAGAATAAAATGTAATTTTTTGAGGATAAACATAATTTTACTGACAACTTATAAAATAATTTTCAGAAACTTTGATTACCTTTACGCAATATATAAATGAATAAATTATTCATTTACGTACGAATCTAGTTACTTTCATCGTACATATCGGATGGCGGCAAAAACACACCATAACCTCAAATTTTCTAATTTCGTAAAAAGAGCATGTAAATGATTTGAACAGTAAAGATGATGATCTTAGCTCTTTAATTAATTTTAATTTTTTAGTTTTAAATAAAATTCTTTTCTCTTATACTGATGCTTTATTACATTTATTGAATAGTTTACATATATTAAAATATATCACTATACAAAACATGATCGCTGCGCACATTCTTGGGGAGGGGAGATATCTAGTAACTTCTAATTAAGTGAGCATAATGAAAATTTGACTCAAGTCGTGGATGAAGGTACCTCCTTAATGATTAATATAATAAAATTCCGGATTCCATTCCTTAATAGAACTTGATGAATTGGAAAAGTTCTGAAGGTATCAACGACAATCATAACGATTTCCCTTATAAGGGTTCAAAAAGGTTCATTATGGACCGGTACCAAAAACCGGAAAGAATCAGAAAGGTTTTTTTATATCCAGATCTTTCCGAATCTTAATGAACATTTTTACTGGGGTAATCAAAATATTGCTTTTTTGATGCAAGATGCGGCTTTCTCCCTATTTTGGTGGAATTATTAGTTTTTGTAATAAAATTAATTCTTTGATTAAAAAAAGACAGATATACTTGACTTGCTCTTCAGGCATTTTTTCATTTAGAACACGGAAAAACTTTTGCATATAAAATTCGCTCAAATGTTGTATGTCAATTTAATTTTATTATTACTAATATAATTTCAATATCCTTCTTGAAAAAAGATTAGACTCGAATTGAGATGATATTTTCCTCAGCAGAAATGAAATTGGGAACAAGTCTTATATGCGCTCGATACACTCTCAAGTATGTACGTCGACTAAGTTCGAAACGTAATGAATAGCTTTTATATCCAGAGTTGATCGGGTTTTAGCTTCAACTCTAACTGTAAAAGCTGAACAAAAAAACTGAAAATAGTTTGACATCGGACTTGCTATATTTTTAGTTACTGAATCGAGAATTAATTGAGAACTAAAGAAACTGTTTGTAAATATATAACAAATTTTGTATTTAATTTGTGCTTGAAAAAATTCGAAATTGATTTTAATGCGTGTATAATCCACAAACATTTTCATTGATGACTTATTTTCATCCTCAACATTATTGATGTAAACATATCATCTATTTAGATTATAAAACATTTGCAAGTATGTAACCAACGTTAATTGATTCTTTCCGAACCTTTTTGGAATTCTCTAATAAAAACAAAGGAAATAACGGAACGGCCCAATGAAAATTCAGGATCTTAAAACATTCGGAAAGAATCCATTAACGTTGGGTGTACGTGAACTATATTCGGAACAAGTGAACCACCGTCATATTCAGACTTGATTGGGTTTTGCTTCAACTCGAAATGAAAAAGTTTAACGTTTATCATCAAACTTGTTTAAAATTATAGTTAAAAATTATTATTATTACTGTAGAATTACAGTTTTCTAGAAAAACAAATCTAATTATAATGAATCATATGAGGATATCTCTGGAACTTTTTAATTTTGAGATGTCGACCTGACAACAATTGAAAAGTCTAATACATAAGTTTTTGGAGTGGCACACATTTCAATAAGGGCTTAAATTACTCGTTTCTTGTAGTAGAATATGTAATTAAATTTTGGTATCGATTGGAAAATTGGTACTTACGGTACATAATTTTATACGTCAAAAATGATACTTTTTTTAATTTTTTTCTACATGTGTTTCTTGAGCTATAAAAAAAGTACCATTCTTTCGATCATTCTCAAATTTTCAGAGCATAATGAACATGGTAAAAACAACAGTTTAAGCCTACCCTGGTACATGTGCCCCTCTTTAGGTAGTTGTTTGACTATTTTTAATGTAAGTGTAATTTTCACCTTAACTACATGAAGAATTTGCTTAAAATTTTGCATAGAAATTATTTACGATCGCTAATGAAAAAATTTTTGAAAATTTTTGATTTCCTTAAGAGCAGGCCAGATTCGCTGTTTTTGTCTAATTGAGTTTTCTGATATATACTCTCCACATAGCACGAAAGATTCGGGAAGCTTCCATCGAAAGATTCGAGAAAGATTCCAATGTAAACTTCTAGCAAGCTTCCCGGAAGCTTAATGAAAGTTTCGAGAAGCTTCCATTGGAATCTTTCATGTAAGCTTTACGGAAGGTTCAGGAAAGCTTACATGTAATATTCCATGAGGACTAAATGGAACATTATAAAATAGCTTCCAATAAGCTTCCGAAAAGATTACACGCAATATTACAGAAACGTTATTTGGAAGATTCCAATATATCTTGCAGGAAGCTTCCAGTAATATTTTGTGGAAGATTCCATTCAAACTTCCTGCAGCTTTCCACGAAATGTTACAGGAAGAATATTTCAATGTTCACGGAAGGTTACCAGTAACTTGTCAGGAAGATTCCTTGTAAGCTTCCCGGAAGCTAAGTGGAAGTTTCGAGAAGCTTCCATTGGAATCTTTCATGTGAACTTTACGGAAGGTTCAGGGAAGCTAACATGTAATCTTTTTTTAGGAGAGCTAAATGGAACATTACGAAATAGCTTCCAGTAAGCTTCCGAAAAGATTACATGCAATATTACAGAAACGTTATTCGGAAGATTACATTATATCTTGCAGGAAGCTTCCAGTAATATTTTGTGGAAGATTCCATTCAAACTTCCTGCAGCCTTCCACGGCATGTTACAAGAAAAATATTTCAATGTTTACGGAAGGTTATCAGTAACTTGTCAGGAAGATTCCCTGTAAGCTTCCCGAAAGCTAAATGAAAGTTTCGGGAAGCTTCCATTGGAATCTTTCATGTAAGCTTCACGGAAGGTTCAGAGAAGCTAACATGTAATATTCCATGAGGGCTAAATAGAACATTGCAAAATAGCTTCCAGTAAGCTTTCGGAAAGATTACATGCAATATTACAGAAACGTTATTCATAAGATTACATTATATCTTGCAGGAAGCTTCCAGTAATATTTTGTGAAGGATTCCATTCAAACTTCCTGCAGCCTTCAGTGGAATGTTATAGGAAAAATATTTTATTGTTTACGGAAGGTTACTAACTTATCAGGAAGATTTCCTGTAAGCTTTCCGGAAGCTAAATAAAAGTTTCAGGAAGATTCCATTGGAATCTCTTATGTAAGCCTTACGGAAGGTTTAGGGAAGCTTACATGTAATATTCCATGAGAGCCAAATGGAATATTACAAAATAATTTCCAGTAAGCTTCCGAAAAGTTATATCTGAATGTTATTTGGAAGATTACTTTACATCTTGCAGGAAACTTGCAGTAACATTTTGCGGAAGATTCTATTCAAACTTCCTGCAGCCTTTCACAGAATATTACAGGAATGATATATTATTGTTCACAGACAGTTATTGCAAAGTTTCAAAAAAAAAACATTCGTTTTTAGTAAATATCATGAAAATTATTTAGTTAAATTTTTAAATAAATTTATTCCTTTGTTTATAAGAATTTTGTATTCCTGGTACAAAATCGAATAAATTTAATACATATCATTGGACTCTAACATTTCAAATAACTGATAAATGGATTTATTTAAAAATTCAATAGAATAATCTTCATGGTACATACTATAAGCTAATGCATTTTTTTTCTAAAATTTTACAATAAAATGAAAATTTAGACAATATTTATGAGTACAGGTGTAGTGTCTGCCTTACATTAGTTTAATTTTATAGATTAAAAATATTGTTTTTTTTTCTATTAAATTAATGTCTTATACTCTTTTTAATTTACAAAATTTATGGCAGATTATTCAAATATAAAGTAAAACATATTACATTTTAAATGATTAAAAATTTTTTATAATTGTGTATAGCTTTCGATAAAGAATTTTTTTTATTATTGATTTTTATTATTAATTATTAAAAAAGAACACAAAAAAATATGTTTTTTTTAAAGAGAAAGTCGTTTATATAAATTAATTACAAAGTCTAAATATCGCTACAATGTTTTGAATGTATGAATTTTATCAAATAAAAGACTATTCCTCAAAAAAGCATAAAATTTTTGGTTCTTTTACTAACTAAAAATTAATAGTAATAAAAAATTTTTACCCAAAGTTACATAATTATATAAATTAATTCATTCAATTTGTAATCTGCTTTTTCCGTATTTATATAATAGTCCCCCATTAATTCTATAAATTAAAAATATAGTCTTTTTTGTTAAATTAATGTATTAAGATATTTTTTTTAATATTAAAAATTAATATCGGATTATTATATGAATACGAATAAAACAGATTACAAATTAAATGATTAAAAGTTTCTATAATTGTATAACTTTAGATAAAAAATTTCTTTTAATATTAATTTAAGCTAGTAAATAAGCACGCAAAACATTTTGTTGCTTTTTTAAAGAAAAGTCTTTAATTGAATAAAGTTTTAAGAAAGAGTATTGTATTATTTATTTAAGTTTTTTAAATAAATTTATTTCAAAATCTATATAAAATGAATTTTTCGACTTCACATAGCATGAGAATAGTGAAATATATGCATGTGCAACATAATTTATAAAAAAAAAAAAATTATGTTTAGTCGGGAATTGAACTACCGACAGATATCATACAAGTCCGTCACCTTCGATTCGCAGTTACGCCTGCAGGGGGATACGCGTTGAATGGGCGTTTTGTCCCTTAGTGGTGAGATGATACCACACTTACTACATAAGTCGAACGTTGGTGGTTTTGAGTATGTACCCACAGCGCCTGCCCTAAAAATGTAAGTGCGTCTTTATAATTATACGTAAATCCTAATATAAGTGAATATGTATTGACATATAAATATGATATAATAGTATATAAAATAGTATGTTGTAAATAAATATGTGTTTTGCACAGCAAATATTTGTAAAATATAAAATAAAAAATAGAATGTTGAACAGAATCGTAACACAATACCTTCCGAACGGTGAAAAAGGATAAAATTAACCAAATGATATTTGAATTGTTGACTCCCCCAAAGCTTTCGGGAACCTTACACTCGAATCTTCCTGGAAGCTTTTTGCATTTTTTTATGGAAGCTTCCATGATGTATTTTTAGAACCTTACGACAATATTCCTTGCAAGCTTTTTGTAAGATTCAAAAGGCTTTTATACTAGCCTCTATGGAAGCTTATTGATTTCTTCCATGGAAGCTTCCTGGAATCTTCCATTGAATCTTTCTGAAAGAAAAGTGCGCGGGACATTTTACGCTTCCAGGAAGCTTTAATCGAAGCTTTCACGGAAGCTTGCATGTAAGCTTCTTGAATTATTCCGTGGAAGCTTCCATGTAGTACTTTTGGAACCTTGCGGCAATCTTCCTTGGAAACTTCTTGTAAGATTTAAAAAGACCTTTATGCTAGCTTCCATGGAAGCTTACTGATTCCTTCTACGGAAGCTTTCTGGAAGCTTCCATTGAATCTATCTGAATGAAAAGTGCGCGGGACATTTGACGCTTCCAGGAAGCTTACATGGAAGCTTTCGGGAATCTTCCGAACCTTTTATGGAAGCTTCCTGGAAGCTTCCTGGAAGCTTCGGTGCTATGTGGGTCAAGTGTTAATCCATGTATCTGCAAATTGAAGGTCAAGCCCAATAGATATTATTATTATCAATATTTATGCACAAGAAAAAAAAATTCTATCGCATTGTTTTGGAGAAAATTAAGGAACGTAAAAATATTATAATCACAACTTTTACTTCAACGTTCCTTTCTTTTCTCAAAAACAATACGATAGAATTTTTTTTCTTGTGCATAAATATCCATAATAATAATATCTATTTCGCTCAATCTTCAGTTCGCAGATATATCAATCAATATTTGAGTAAATAACAAAAAACTCAATTAGACAAGGACAGCGAATCCGGCCTGCTCTTAACGTAGTTTTAATTTTAGAGCACTTTGAAAATTAAAAAAAAAATTCTTATTTTTTATTTTTTTTTCGTATTTTTTATAAAATACTCGATGAATTTTCTCAAAAATTTGCATAGAAATGGTTTTCATTCGCCAAAAAAAGGAAACTTTTAAAAACTGATTTTCTGAGCGTAGTTTTAATTGTAGAACATTTTGAAATTTTTGAAAAAAATGTTCGTATGTATTTGCTTCAGATTTTACACATAAATGGTAAATATTTAAAAATGGTAAATATTCTATAAAAAGACAAACAACAATATTTCCTTTCAAAGAGTTTGCAACGCAAATTAATGAATTATAATTTAAATGATATTCGTCTATATTTAACAAATAAGATTGAATTATTGTATCAAAATTTTTTAAAATGACAATCTTGTTTATTGCATGCGCTTTAAAGAAATTTAATCATGAAAAATAAGAACATTTCGGAAACGAAAAAATGTTTAAAAAATGTTTACAAAAACTGAAAAAATTACGTTAAAAATTTTAATATAATATTAAATAAAATATTTTTCAATTTTAGCAGATGCAAGGTTGTATCAACGAGCTAATTAAATTTTGAATATATAAAAGATATTGGAAAATGTTGCTGATAAATAATGTTTTATATTAAAATTACATTTGAAAAAATAAAATAAAATTACTTAAATTCAATGAGCTCTATGAGAAGCGTTTTTTACACTGTTCAAAAGAGTATTTTTATTGAAGTCGCACATTATACGATTACTTTCGAATATCTTTTAAATATAATATATGCGTAAATCTCGCAAAACCATTAAAATTGTTGATATTGCATCAAACCTTGGAAATCAGCAATGCACATCTCTCTTAATAGCGTTTATTACTTCGTTGCAATGAAAGAAATGAAGTTTACCATGTTGAGAATGATATGTAGAATAGTCATTGGAGAAAAATTGAAAATAATCACTATTGTTTTCAAACTTGTAGTGTTATCCGTTCATGTGAAATTTACAAATTTCGCTATTAAAAAAAAAAGATTATTTTCTTTAAGAAGGGGCCGAACTATCTGTCTTTGTCTAATAGCGTTTTTCATCATTTATGTAAACACTATCCGATATAACAAGAAAAAATAGCAGCCCCCGCTAGATATTAGTATAATATGTAAATTTTGTAATAACAACCAAATTTTTTTACTGCGTAGTTTTTGAATGATTAGAGACCTACGAAAAAAAAAGTTATATTCTAGATTGCTAGTAGGTCTCTAATTAGTCAAAAACTATACGGTAAAAAATTTGGTTGTTATTACAAAATTTACTAATTATACTAATATTTAGCGGGGGCTGCTATTTTTTTCTTGTTATAAAGGATAATGTTTATATAAATAATGAAAAACGCTATTAGACAGAGACAGATAGTTCGGCCCCTTCTTAAGTCTAAAACTCACGAAAAATATCAAAAACTCACAAAAAGAAAAGAAGAAAGATGTGCTGATCGATATAACTGTCTTTTTTAAAAGTATTTATAGCGTTAATACCTTCAAAATACTACATGTATCTTTAAAAAAGATAATTTTATCGATAAGCACATCTTCCTTATCTTCTTTTTGTGAAAGCTTTGTGACAACCTTGGGATTAGGAGGTTGCACTAAGGTATAATTAATGTGCGGGTTTTCAATTAATGTAATAATGAAAAAAAGAGCTTTATTGTAATAGTTACACAAATATAGCACGCGCGCTCGAAATGGACGCCAGCCGCGTATAACGTACGCGACGCCGTTTGCAATAGCAAAGAAACTATCGGCAAAAGTGAAAGCAGATAGTTAAAACAAAAACACACGCAAAAAGGGCACGAGCACATAGTAGAAAAAAATGATTATATTAGCACGAAGGAAAAATAGAACTAGAACGCGCACGAGGTCGCCTGGCACACATGTCGCACAAATAAAGCACTAAATAAAGCTATTTGGCTTAGCAATAAGACACTCGTAAAATTACGAGGCTTGATTGCAAATCACAAAAAAAAAGAATAAGCTAATTAGTCTCACTCACACAATAAATTATGCTATTATAGCGCACAAAAAATTACTGTATATTACAGTCGGCAGTAACGCTTTTTTCGCTATGGTGACGACAGAAAGAATTAAGCAATGGCAGGTTCTTTCTGTCGACCAAGCTCATTGCTCTTACGGTACGCTGCGCGCGCCGCAAAAGAGAGACAAACGATCCTTAACGGACCCCAACTTAGCTACTCAAGTCAAGCGGCTTGCTAGCCCTATCTGTGCACATTATAAAAGCCTTAGGGTGAAATCAGATGGAGCGGAAAATAGACGACGGAACGTCACAAAACATTCATTCCGTCGCCTTGTTTTCTGTCAAATTTTTTCCCTATGTTCACATGGCGCGGAATGTAGCTGAAAAATTGTTAAAAATAGCATACAAACGTATCCGCGAATTTTAAATTAACAACGAAAATGTGAAAAAAGTTGGAAATAATCACCTATTGTTATTGTAATGAGATTCTTTTTTTATAAAAATAAAATATAATTTGTTATTATAACCAAATATTTCAATTAACATTATTATTTTTTAATTATAAAATTGCTAATCAACGTCACAGAACTTCTACTCCGCTCCATGTGAATATAGGGAAACAAATTTGACGGGATAATAGAAGCGTCACAGACTTTTTGAAATTGTTTAAACAAATAGTTAACCAAAATAGAATTTAAATGTTTGATTGAAATTAAAAGTACAGCTATGGAAAGTAAATTAAAAATATTACGTGAGGTTATTGAAGCACTAATAATTTTTTTAAACAAAATAAAAATTGATGTCGTCTATTATGTCGTCTTTACTCCGTTGGCGGAATACAAAGATGCGGAATTGAGGTTCTGTGACGTTCCGTCGCCTATTTTCCGCTCCATCTGATTTCACCCTTATAAACTCGCGCGTGTGCGCCAACGAACTTGGGTATGGTGTTACGAGTTTGACTTGCGTGGTCTGCTTTCCTTTTTACCGACAGTCGTAGGCTTCTTTCTGTCGTCTATATGCGTATTACTATATATATAAGTAATATGGCCAATCTGCCATGTTACAATCCCCCCCCCACCACACGGAAGTATACGGTGGAACCAGATACTTTCGTCAAACGCGAAAAAAAAGGCATAAGCTAAATTAAAACAAAAAAAAGAAAATTTATGTATTGAAAAAAAAAGTATTAGGGCTTAAACTAAGATAACCGGTGTTATCTGCAGCGGTGTGAAGTGTATCTATAAACTTCTTCTTCTGCTGTATCTGCTGACTTTTAGCTAGATTAAGTGTAAGTGTTACACGCTGTATATGAGTTTGCTTAATTTGAAACGACGCGACTGGCTTATCCATATATTATTTACAAAAATTACAAATCTTAAAACTAGTTATCTTAAACACGGAAAAACTTTTGCAATTGATTTGTGCTCGAAAAAACTTGAAACCGATTTGAATGCGCTAAAGACTTACTAATACTTTCATTATTGACATATTTTTACACTCAATAGTTATGATGTAAATATATTATCTATTTAGTTTGCAAAAAATGATCAAGTATGTACGTTGACTACATTCGAGACAGTCGAATAGCCTTTGTATTCAGACTTGATCGGGATTTAGCTTCAACTCAAACTGAAAAAGTTAACAGTAACCAAGCGCGTGTTTTGAAAGGAGGCAGGGGAAAAAGAAAAAGAGGGAGTAACCAAAATACATTCTTATTATGATGGTAAAATAGTAATTTAAAAAAAATTAATGAATGTTAAGATTGTAATATAATTTGTGAGTCTTTAAAACTATTGAAAAAGAATTTCAACTCCAAATCTAATTATTATAAACAACTAGGGGGCAGATGAGCATGTATCATTTCATGTCAATGATATTTTGAAGCAGGTTTGGTCGAGTGCGCAACGTTCACGCTTTTCCTTTTGAGTGTGCGAGTTCAACTCTTGGTCAGGATCACGTTCTTTTTTTTAATTTTTTTTATTGTTTTAAAATTTTTTATTAATTTTTTATTAATATTTTTTTCTTATAATCCCTGGTAGAAATGTGAGCATTAAAAATGGTGTGTATAAAAATTTGAGGTTATTAGTAACAAAAATGCCAAATAAATGGCCAATAAATCTTAAAAAAAGCGTTTCCATTTCTACTGGCCAAAAATGGTAAAAAAAGTTTCAATTTCCACCAGGGATATTAAAATCTAATTCTTCACGAGTATATTAAGTATACTCGTTTTTTCAATGAATATTTTTTAAAAATAAATTATTTCTTAGACGTAATGATGAAAAATATTAATAAATAAATAATAATAATGTTTATTTTATAATACTATAGTTTAATTTATTCATAATGTAATTTGTAAAATTTACATAATAAATAAATTAGACTATAATATTAATTTATTTGTTAGAATGTATATTACATATTAATATATATCTTAAGACAGAATTTAACATTAAGTATTATAAACCTAACTATTATTCATTTATTAATAATTTTAATTATTACATCTAAGGAATAATTTATTTTTTTTAAATATTCATTAAAAAAATGAGTCTACTTAAAATATAAAAATTTTTTTTTTATTATACTATAATACTATATAAATACATTTAGAGAAATATTGATGGTTTACTTGATCTATGACATAGTTAGACCTTCTCTAAGGGTACTACAAAAATTTTATATTTAAATTTTGTTATTTATATTTTTTTGAGCTGTGTAAAATAAAAAAATTTGATCCTAAAAATTCAATAAATTTTTGATAGATTTCTTGACGTCCGTTAAAGTGATCATTATGCTGTTAAAATTTCAAATAAATAAAAGGTACAATTTTTCATTTTTTTCTTGAACTTTCATTATAAATTACACTTTATTATATTAAATGCATATATACGACACGTATTTATTATTACATAAAAGCTTACCTTAAAGGTATATGGTGGTCAAGTATGCTAAGCGATTTATTTTCAATAATAATTTTAACCATTTTGATGTCTTCAACATATTACAAAATATTTTTAGTAATAAAATCAAACCATCATATTAGAATTTCATGAAATAATGAAACAAATGTCAAGTATTTTATTTTAATAATTGAATTTTGCATACGTTCACAGAATTAATCTATTTATTTAGTATTTGAAACTATCAAATCTTCACATTAGAATTTAATGAAATCACGAAGCAAATGTCAATTATATAATACGGATGATAAAACTATGGCATCTTATACTATAAATTTTAGCAAAAAATTTTTCAAATTTTTTTCTTTATAAATAAACGTTTAATTTCAATAACTGCATTACTTTTTGTCATCATTTCTTCTATCATTTATTTAAAAGTGTTCTGAAATTTTTTTAATCGTAGTAAATATTTACAAAATTACTTGCCAAACCCGTGTATAAATATTTTATTGGTGAAATGTCTAATGAATGTATATTCTAACATTTGAACCAGAAATTATAATAGATGTAAGATATAGGTAATATGAAATTGTACTAAGATAAAATACGCTCCTAAAAATACTGTATACAAAACACCATATTACGTAAAATAATGAAATTAGAAAATTACAATTTTAAAACTAAACAATATTTTTATGATTACAATTTTTTTTTAACTAAATAAAAATTTAAAAAAATTTTATACACGGGCCTGGCAAGTAATTTTGTAAATATTTAATAAAATTAAAAAAATTTCAGAACACTTTTAAATAAATGATAGAAGAAATGATGACAAAAAGTAATAAAATAAAAGTGAGGTTAAACGTTTATTTATAAAGAAAAAAATTTGAAAAATTTTTTGCTAAAATTTATAGTATAAGATGCCATAGTTTTATCATCTGTATTATATAATTGACATTTGCTTCGTGATTTCATGAAATTCTAATGTAAAGATTTGATAGTTCCAAATACTAAATAAATAGATTAATTCTGTGAACGCATGCAAAATTCAATTATAAAAATAAAATACTTGACATTTGTTTCATTATTTCATGAAATTCTAATATCATTGTTTGATTTTTTTACTAAAAATATTTTATAATATGTTAAAGACATCAAAATGGTTAAAATCATTAATCAAAATAAATCGCTTAGCATACTTGACCACCATATACCTTTAAGGTAAGCTTTTTACAGCATTTAGTTGGTTGGTTACAGAGATTGAATAAAAAAAAACAGTTGCAGTTGTAAAAAACACTTCAATAGCAAGTAGAAAATAATCACTGATGAAGTAGTGATTTAATTTTAGTAGGAAATTATAACTATTCATTATTAATAATAAAACAATAAAGTATGAAATAACAAAAAGATTTATTTTGCAAAAATTATATCATAGAAATCAAAAGTTTTGCACCAGCGATTATTTTTTACTTGCTATTGAAGTGTTTTTTACAACTGCAAAAGTATTTGATCGATAACTTTATATGCTTCAAACTTGACAAAAAATAATTTAAAAATTCTTGTAAAAATAGCTGCAAATAGCATTTTTTTAGCCCTTTTCAAATCTTTTTTCAAATTTTTCCTAGCTCAATTATTTAAAAAACTACAGCTGATTAAAGAAAAATGCAAAATTGAAAAAAATTTCAAAATTGCCAAAGCGATTATTTTTTTTTAAATATCGTTAAAAAAATGTAAGTAAGCTAAAAAGAAAGCATTTAAAGAATACTTTAAAATGCTTTTTTTAAATTTTTTCTAGGATGAAAATTGAAGAAGATACGCTTTTTCAAAGTCGGAGCAAAAATTTGATAACCTGCTTAGAATTATTGCCCGGTACTATACTATCAAATTTTATTAAACCATTCGAAATGAAATTGGATAAAACAAATTATTATATTACAAATTTAAATAATGCATTTAATATTCGCCATCTGTTCAATGATTTCATTGGCATTTTAATATCAAAGTTTCATAGTTTTATATGACCAATGTATTTAAGAAATTCTCTAAAACCATTATATAAATTCAATTTGTAAAAACAAATTAGTTTTAAACTTTTATTTTTTTTCTAAGGTAGTCGATAAAATCTCCCTTTTGGTTAAAAATTATGATTTTATTTAATAAAAATAATAGTCTAAAATATGAAGTATTGAATACGAAACGAATTATTGAAAAAAAGATAAAAAGTTAAAATCATTAATTAAAATAAATCGCTACCCTGGTAGAAATTTACTCTAGATCTGTCTAGTTTTGTATGTTAAATAATCGAGGCCTCGATAAAACTAGACAAATTTTCTACCAGGATAAGCGTACTTGACCACCATATCCTTTTTAAAGGTAAGCTTTTATATATAATAATAAATACGTGTCGTATATATGCATTTAATATAATAAAGTGTAATTTATAGTGAAAGTTAAAAAAAAATTAAAAATTGTACCTTTCATTTATTTAAAATTTTAACAGCACAATGATCACTTTAACGGACATCAAGAGATCTACCAACAATTTATTGAATTTTCAGGATCAAATTTTTTACTTTACACAGCTCAAAAAAATATAAATAACAAAATTTAAATGTAAAATTTTTGTAGTACCCTTAGAGAAGGTCTAACTATGTCATAGATCAAGTAAACCATCAATATTTCTCTAAATGTATTTATATAGTATTACTCAATAATAATGAAAAAAAAATTTTTATATTTTAAGTAGACTTATTTTACCAATGAATATTTTTTAAAAATAAATTATTCCTTAGATGTAATAATTAAAAATATTAATAAATGAATAATAGTTAGGTTTATAATACTTAATGTTAAATTCTGTCTTAAGATATATATTAATATGTAATATACATTCTAACAAATAAATTAATATTATAGTCTAATTTATTTATTATGTAAATTTTACAAATTACATTATGAATAAATTAAACTATAGTATTATAAAATAAACATTATTATTATTTATTTATTAATATTTTCCATCATAGCGTCTAAGAAATAATTTATTTTTAAAAAATATTCATTGAAAAAACGAGTATACTTAATATACTCGTGAAGAATTAGATTTTAATATTATAAGAAAAAAAATATAAATAAAAAAATTAATAAAAAAAAATTAAAAAAAAAACGTGATCCTGACCAAGAGTTGAACTTGCACACTCAAAAGGAAAAGCGTGAACGTTGCGCACTCGACCAAACCTACTTCAAAATATCATTGACATGAAATGATACATGCTCATCTGCCCCCTAGTTGTTTAAAATAATTAGATTTGGAGTTGAAATACTTTTTTAATAGTTTTAAAGACTCACTAATTATATTAAAATCTTAACATTTATTAATTTTTTTAAAAATTACTATCTTACCATCATAATAAGAATGTATTTTGGTTACTCCCTCTTTTTCTTTTTCCCCTACCTCTTTTCAAAACACGCGCTCGGTTGTCCGCACTACTGTTAACTTTTTCAGTTCGAGTTGAAGCTAAATCCCGATCAAGTCTGAATACAAAGGCTGTTCGACTGTCTCGAATGTAGTCAACATACATATTGAGTATATATTGAATGCATAGAAGACTGGTTTCCAATTTCATTTCTTCTGAGGGAAACATCATCTCAATTTGATTTTAATCTTTTTTCAAGAATGATATTAAAATTATTTCAATAATAGTAGATGTGAATTTATATGCAACATTTGAACGTATTTTATGTGCAAAAGTTTTTCCGTGTTAAGCTAAAGAAAATAACAATCATAGCCCATTCTTATATGTACTTCATTCATACACATACCAAAAAAAATATTAAAATTACATTTTGTACAAAAATAAATTTGAAATTAAAAATAAAAATGAAAATTTACGTGTTTACTCACTGAAAGATGACGCTCTGATGGTATGTGTCGATGCATACTATGATTTTATAAGATTAATTATTTTATAATTAATATTTTGCAGCAATTTTCTAATTACACAAAAAAAATATTGTATTTATAGATTTTACTCATAATTACGTAATAGTTATGCATAAAAATAATAAAATTTTTGCACTTGCTCATGTGTCAGTGTAAAAGTGTGAATAGCTAGCAATGTTTGCACAATGTGTGTGAAAAATAATTAAATAGCAAAAAAAAGGTCATTCAGTAAACACACAAAATTGCTTAAGAGAATGTAAAATACCGACATTATAGTTTTCCAAATTTTTTATTCTTAATCCAAAAGTTTTAAAAATATGTCTATACTACAGCCTTCTATTTTTGCTAATAAAAAGTCTAATATAGAGATATTTTAGAAAATTTTTCAATAAATATTAAAAATTTGAAAAACTGCAATGTCGGTAACTATGTATAAATCATATACCCTGTTACATCCCCTTAATGAGTGGATTAGCTGAATGGGTCACGAGTTTAGTTGATGAGAATTTCGAATAGCTAGATATGATGCTGGAGGGTTGATATAGGCATATTTGATAGTATAAAAGGGTTTTGCTGAATGGAGGGCTCGGGTCGATGGATTGCTTGAAAATTGGGAGATCGCAGTTGTGCTCTGCTCGCTCGCTCTGTCGATGCTCTGCTCGCATGCTCTGGTTTGGCTCTGCACGCTGGCTCTGGTTTGGCTCTGCTCGCTTGCTATTGTTTTGCTCTGCTCGCATGCTCTTGCTCTTCTCTGCTTGCTCGCTCTTGCTCTGCTCTGCTCGCATGCTCTAATTTGGCTCTGCTCGCTCGCTCTTGCTCTTATTTTGCTCTGCTCGCATGCTTTTATTTTGCTCTGCTCTGCTCGCTTGCTCTGGATTAGCTCTGCTCGTTTGCTCTACTCTGCTCGCATGCTGTGGCTCTGCTCTGCTCGTTCGCCTTTGCTCTGCTCTGCTCGCTCGCTCTGTTGACACTGGGTGCAGTCGTGGATGCGGACGTTGATTTGTCCACAGCCATAGCACTTCATAGGCTGAGAACATTCTCGCAGCCTGTGTCCCAAGCTGCTACACCTGAAGCACGGCTCTAGCTGCTTTCGCCAAAAGTTTTTCCTAATTGGCGGTAGGTTCGTGTTTGGTTCTTCTTTATTTTCTCGGCTCGCTCTTTGAGTTTTACCTTTTTCTCTTGATTAGGGGCGACGGTTTTCCTTCTGTACGCGCTCGCTTTTATTTGACATCTTAGCTAAAGAGGTTGCAGGGTGATTGCTAGTAATTGATGCTAACACTGGTATTGGGTGTTGATGCATCGGAGCATCTTCAAGTTTAAGGAAAGAAATAAAAGCTGTCTCGTTCAATTTAGACTTTATACCAGTGCAAGCTGCAGTGGGAACTAAGGATTCATCAGGAGCTGAAGGGGGTTGGCATGCGTTTCTCTGGGCTCTGCAAGTCTCTTCTTTCTGGTTCAACCATTGCAGTTCACTGAAACCATTAGCATAACTTGTATGCTCTGGTGCAGGGGGTTGCTTTATGGGATTTGCTGGAATGGTTGAAAAAAGGGGTGGCTGTATTAAAGGTTGTGAGACGGGCAGATATCTAGAAGGGTCTGCAATATACGGAACATGACTCCATGGAATCGGATAAGAAGGAAAATATAAGTATGGGTGAAAATGAGGAGTTGGTGCGCTGTCATATCCTGCGTGGTACGTCGTTGCAGTATTAGTAGCGAGGGTATTAGTGGCTCTCACAGGATGACATATGCTCGCTGTAATAAAAGAAGGACATGTAGTAGTGGTACACGTGGTCGATAGGTGAATAGTTGCGTTGCTGTTGCTAGGAGGAATATGATTTTCTGAGCTATTCGAGGAATTAGCGAATTGATTGCACTCACTTTGCTCTGTTGGAAGGTTAATAAATTCTAGCCGCGAATCATATGTCGTCTCATCTATTATTATTTTGCAGACGGCGGCTCTTTCGCCGAGATGTCGTCTAAGCTCATATCGCAAAACTCGTTCTTTGAACATCGAAATATTTCCGGCCATGCTCACTCCTCGCTCGCTGTATCTAAAGAGCTGCTCCGCAGATAGTCGGTCTGCTATTTGCGCAATTTCGTTTGCTGCTTTAAAAATATTATTCCTACATATATGCTCAGAAACCCATAGGGGCTCTACATTTAACTGTCGGCTTATCATATTTACAATAAAAGTTACACTACACAAGGGTACGCACAAGGAAAAATTTAATACTAATAATTAATGCTATGGGGAGATCCTATCTCAGGAGGTTCGAATAAGAATAGCTCTGGCTACAACAAAAGAAAAGAAAATTGGTAAATGTTTTATAATTAAAAAAAATAAACGAAAACGAAGCTAAGTTGGATTAGCGCTTCAACAAAAATTTCATTTGTAGTAAATAGAATTGTCTAATAATCAATTAATTTTTTTTATAGCACGTCCGTAATATTCAAGAGCTAAAAATTAAAATTTTTATAAAGCCAGATGCACGCTAAAGCAAAATAAAATTAGGCGTAAGCTATTGTGTACCGACACGCACTAAGGTAGCCACTATAGTGATGTATTCCGCGCAAGCACAAATAGGAGTATAGAATGCTCAGCACACTTAAGATATTCAATTATATTATATATACAAAAAAAACAGCTTTGCTTAATATGGAGTTGCAAGACGCGTAGTGCTGAAAGATGATGAAGCTAGAAGGAAATGAGCTGCAGGGTCACACAAGTAAAGACAAATACAAGCAGCAATGCAATGATATATATGTATGTGTATCGAAATATATGTATATGTATGTGTATTTAAATGCAGTGCTATTATCAAATAAATTATTCAGCTTAAGGCTCGCGCTCCAATTAAAAATAATGCGCTTTGTATATACAAAAAAAAATTTGCAAGCAAAATTTCAGCAATAAGCAAAAAATAACGGAAGAAAAAAAAATGTTTTATTTCTTTGCTTAATGCATGCTTATTAAAAAGAAACAATTTACTACAGATGTGCCAGCAAGATTTTGAGTATAAAAAAAATGTAGCTGCAAAATAAATTTCGCGGTTACCTCATACCAAGCGACGCCAAGAACAAAAATAGCCGCCAGAGCGCAATCTTTCAGCCTTGTCGTGTGTGCGTCGTTCGTAATGGCGACCGTGTGGCGAAGCGGAAACGCATGAATAGAAAAATGTTCTTTTCAATGGCATAGCCAGTTGTCTTTCACTTGAAGCAAAGTTGTTTTTTTTTTCACAGCACTTTTTCTTTCTATTTAATGTTAAGCACAAATTTTTTCTATTTTTAATTTTAATCACAGTTTTTCTCTTATTTTATGCACAATTTTTTTTTCCTTTTTAATTTTTAAGCACCGTTTTTTCTATTTAATTTTTACGCACGAAATTTTTTTCTATTAATTTTTGATCCCGTGATTTTGAACAAAAATTTTCACCGAAATTTTTGTCGGCCCCACGTTGGTTGCGTCAGTTGTGACAACCTTGGAGATTAGGAGGTTGCACTAAGGTATAATCAATGTGCGGGTTTTCAATTAATGTAATAATAAAAAAAGAGCTTTATTGTAATAGTTACACAAATATAGCACGCGCGCTCAAAATGGACGCCAGCCGCGTATAACGTACGCGACGCCATTTGCAATAGCAGAGAAATTATCGACAAAAGTGAAAGCAGATAGTTAAAACAAAAACACACGCAAAAAGGGCACGAGCACATAGTAGAAAAAAATGATTATATTAGCACGAAGGGAAAATAGAACTAGAACGCGCACGAGGTCGCCTGGCACACACGTTGCACAAATAAAGCACTAAATAAAGCTATTTGGCTTAGCAATAAGACACTCGTAAAATTACGAGGCTTAATTGCAAATCACAAAAAAAGAATAAGCTAATTAGTCTCACTCACACAATAAATTATGCTATTATAGCGCAAAAAAAATTACCGTATATTACAGTCGGCAGTAACGCTCTTTTCGCTATGGTGACGACAGAAAGAATGAAGCAATGGTGGGTTCTTTCTGTCGACCAAGCTCATTGCTCTTACGGTACGCTGCGCGCGCCGCAAGACAGAGACAAACGATCCTTAACAATGGAGCGATTCAAGCGCGCATTTATATATATGTATGCTTTCATACACGTGCATGAGAATCATACATATGAAAAATGTGTTTAGAGGCACGTTTGGAGGCAGTTTTTAGAGAAAATCGTATATATGATTCTCATATACATGTATGAAACCATACATACACATGAATGCGCGCTTGAATCGCTCCACGGACCCCAACTTAGCTACTCAATTCAAGCGGCTTGCTAGCCCTATCTGTGCACATTATAAAAGCCTTATAAACTCGCACGTGTGCGCCAACGAATTCGGGTATGGTGTTACGGGTTTGACTCGTGTGGTCTGCTTTCCTTCTTGCCGACAGTCGTAGGCTTCTTTCTGTCGTCTATATGCGTATTACTATATATATATATATAAGTAATATGGCCAATCTGCCATGTAACAGCTTAATTGCAAAACATTATTTTTTGTGAGTTTAGACTTAAAGAAAAATATTTTTTTTATTTAATAGCAAAATATATAAATTTCACATGAACGAATAACACTACAAGTTTGAAAAAAATAATGATTATTTTTAATTTTTTTCCAATGATTATTCTAATTATCATTCTCAACATGGTAAACTTTATTTCTTTCATTGCAACGAAGTAATAAACGCTATTAAGAGAGATGTGCATCGCTGATTTCCAAGGTTTGATGCAATATCAACAATTTTAATGTTTTCGCGAGATTTACGCATGTACGTAAAATGACCGATGAAACATATAAACACACGAATAAAGCTCTAAAAGCGTAAAAAAAACAATTCATTCAAAAATAAAAGAAATATGTAAGGTATATATTTGTTTGGGGCACCATATGATTTGTTTCAACACATAAATATATATGCATCACGCGTGCATGCACAGCCAACGAAAAGAAAGACGTGTTTACGAATTAAAAGCCCTGTTCTGAATTTAATTTTAAAAAATTACCAACAGTTTGAATTGTGATAAAAAGTATATCATCAATAAAAATAAACTAGAAAAGAAAATGAGTGGATTGAAACTAATTCCCGTCTCTGTGATATTCGAATTATTGCATTTCTTTTCTGATATATATTCACGGATTGTGTGGGTTCATACATGTATATAGTTTATACATGGAGAAAAATGTATAATTAAATATTACTATATTTTTTACTAATCAAGTGACAAACTCGACTTATAAAGCAATTTAATGTTTCAATGAAAATTTACTATATAACGATTAGTTAATAATATACGGGCGCAATAAATATTCCAATACAGTATAGTAAAAATTATAAATACAGAAAATGATACACTCAGATTACAATGACCGTGTTTATTGACCGTCCTAATTGCCGTCACGAGGATATCATGCCGGATTTCGAACGTATTCGGTATAGTTCCAGCGCAGCAGTTATTAACGCTGGGGTCGGTATATGGCGATTCGTAAAAGTCAATTCGCAAGTCGTAAGATCACTATTCAGTTACTATATAAAAAAATTTGAAACCAATACATTTAAATTGTTCAGCGATAGGGATAATGCAATATTAGACTGTGATACATGTATATTTAGCTTGCGATTTGTGTTAATTAGGTTAAGCGTATTTAAGTCCGGAAAAGCGATTAAAATTTTTGTGAAAAGTAATTTCCAATCAGACAATAAGTAAATAAATCTTCCGTGACTTAATACAAAAAAATGGACAAAGATTTCAAGTGTGAGGAGACACTAAAATATAATTTTAATTCTTATAAAAGAAATGTATTCATAATTTCTAATATATAGTATTAAAAAAATGTAATATGTAATATAGTAAAATTTGATATACAGTATAGTAAAATTTGATATGTAGTATAGTAAAATGTAATGATTTAAAATTCTACTATACTATATACTAAAATTTCATATAAATCATGTTAGTCTAATCGTTAGCATACAGTATAGCAATTTTTTTATAAAGATTGTTCTAATATTTAACGATACTATCGATATCATCACTCAAGGAATGCGTAGATTTGGTCGATTATTGATTTTTATGTGTATAGACCTCGTGTGACGGATTTTTGGTCCACGTTGCAGTTAGCATCCAAAGAGAGCTTCGCTCGGACTCTAACTGCAGGCCGTACAATAAGATCACTTCGAGTACATGTACTCTCTAGATATAATTTAGTTAAATCCTACTAAATGGATCTGTGAAAATCACTGTATTGGAATATCAGCTGAAATTTCAATCAAATTCCAGCTTTGCTTGGACGCTAACTGCACGCCATACACTGAGAGAAATCCTATATTAAATATTATAAGAATTAAAGGACATTTTTACCATATACGCTAGTAACCAACTCGCAGACTGACATCTCCGAAATCTAATTATGTAGCCTTGTAAATTTTTCAACTCTGTTAAATTTGACATGTTACATAATAAATTTTATTCCTGCTTTTATTAAATTTTATATAATATATTTAAACAATACAAATTTTTTATTGGTTACTAATTTCCATTTTATGTTACCTTCTTTTTTTCAAGCTAATCCATAGAGGATATTGTCCTCTATACATTAACTTTTCAATATGATGATATCATAGTGAATCCAACTCAGAATCGTTTATGACATTACGACCAGAATCCTCTAACACGCTCCTCCGACAACTTTGACTATCGATGGATGGTCCAACCATTTCTATAACCAACACAATCAACTGATACCCAATGAGATCGGAATTTTTAGAGTCGCGATATAAGTGACCCATAAAATAATTTTTTTACGAAAAAAAAGTCAGAAGTACCTGGTCGGGATTCGAACATTGCCCTCCAGTATGGAAAGCAATAGGCTCATCCATTACATCACCGCACTCTCTATTTTATGTTAACATGATTATTTTCATATAGATACAATAATTATTGTTGGAGTTGATTTAGATACAATGATTTATTTTATACTGTCGTTCCTACCTTCGCTGTAAATTTATTTAATCTACACTCAAACTAAATACAAACAGAACGTCGCATATGTCGCTAGAAAATGTTAAACATAAACTTTAAGAGGAGGTCACGTATCTCTGTCCTTTTCTAATATAAAAATTGAGTTTTTTACACGAACTAACAACTTTAGCAAAAAATGATGAGAAAGCCGCATCTCGTAATAAAAAAAGCAATATTTTCTTTGATAAGAAAGAATTAATTTTATCGCTTCGTTTTCAAGAAAACCTTGAAAAACCAAATTGTCCACCCTAACCTCTATGATTTAAGTTTTTCAAGGTTTTCTTAAAAACGAAGCAATAAAATTAATTCTTTCTTATCAAAGAAAATATTGCTTTTTTTATTACGAGATGCGGCTTTCTCTTCATTTTTTGCTAAAGTTGTTAGTTCGTGTAAGAAACTCAATTTTTTTATTAGAAAAGGACAGAGATACGTGACCTCCTCTTAACGCATTAAGCACCAGGATTTTTGAGGTTAAGATATGTCGGTATCGGCAGCTCTCGGTATCGTTCTCTCTTGCTTAGAATCAACCTGCGCATCCGCAAGGAGTATTTTTACGAGAAATTTTAGGGTTTCTACAATGTATATAACAAAATATACTATGTGAACTAGTAAAAATGTATAGGTATTATTGAAATAATTGAAACATTCGAAATTTTAGTATGTTAACATTGTAATTTTTTCAAAATTGTTTCTAAATATTTCAAAAATAGGCTAGCTTTTTTTGCTGTTCATTTTGTAAATAATTTTGAAACCTAATAAAATTTACTACAACGTTAGAAAAAGAGCAAGTTTTCATAGTCTGTGAGTGCATTACACTGCAAACCTAGTAATTCTTAGAATAAAATTTCTCTTAGTGCATTTAGTTCATGATATTAAGAAGCTCCAACTACTATAAGAAATATGATTTAACGAATCATTAATGTTTGCCAAAATATACCAAAGCATGTGCTTTCAAAGAAGAGTCGAACTATGCATTAATAATAATAGCGGTATTTTTGAAAATTTAATTAGACAGAAGAAAAATTGGTAATGCTAATATCAACTAGGCCAAGAGACTTTCGGTCTTGCCTTAACCAGCTGGGCTAGGATTCTTGCCTTGATCGGCCAGAATCCTCCCGGTCTTGCCTTAACTAGCTGGGCTAGGATTCTTGCCTTAATCGGACGGAATTCTTCCGGTCTTGCCTTGACCAGCTAGGCCAGGATTCTTGCCTTAATCGGCCGGAATCCTTCCGGTCTTACCTTAACCAGCTAGGCTAGGATTCTGGCCTTGATTGGCTGGGATCCTCCCAGTCTTGTCTTAACCAGCTTGTCTAGGATTCTTGTCTTAATCGGCCCGGATCCTCCTGGTCTTACCTTAACCAGCTGGGCTAGAATTCTTGCCTTAACCAGCTGGACTAGAGATCCTACCTTGATCGGCCGGGATCCTTCCGGTCTTGCCTTAACCAGCTAGGCTGGGATTCTTGCCTTAATTGGCTGAAATCCTCCAGGTCTTGGCTTCATCAGTTGGGCCAATATTCCCATATTAAAAAATCATATTGAACCATGCTAACCATCATGGTTATGGTCATAGTTAAGGGCATACTGAGACGTAAAATTTTCCACTCTTTGTATTCCCAGGGTCGAAATTATGTGTTTTCATTTAAAAAAATTGATTTGACCAATGCTGACCATGATGATCATGGCAATAGTCATAAATAAGAACATACTTAGACTCGAAATTCTCCGCTCTTTACATTTTTGGAGTCACAGTTAGGGATTTTTATTGGAAAAAATCGATTTGACAATTGCTGACCATGATTATCATCGCCATATTCATGGTAATAGTCATAGTTAATAACATGCTTAGACACAAAATTTTTTGCTCTTTCTATTTCCGGAGTCACAGTAAGGGGTTCTCATTCAAAAAATTTAACTTGACCCATGCTGACTACGATGATTATGGTCATGATCATGGTCATGGTCATGGTTAAGAACATACTTGGACGTAAAAATTCTCCACTCTTTTTATTGCTTTCTCATAGAGAAAGCATTGTATCGGTAAAAAAAATTTTTTTCTATTTTTTCATTAATTTGTACATATTTGAACTCGGTGAGTCGAAAAAAGTGGTTTCAGAAAATGTCTGTATGTATGTGTGTGTGTGTGTGTGTGGGGATGTATGAATTCAGTTAGTAAACTGTATCTCGAGAACTACTCGATGGATTTGCTTCTAATTTTGCATGGAATTTAGTTTTGTGATTAACTTGCTGGGAAGCTATTGATAATTTGGTTCTTCCAGCTTAGTTTTCATTTTAAAGTTTTAAAAAAAAAAAAAAAATTCGATTTTTCGTTTTTTGGTTTTTTTTTTGTTTACTACTCGATGAATTTGCTTCAAAATTTGCATGGAATTTATTTCTGATTGCGCGGATAAAATAAATTTTTAAAAACTGATTTTCTTAGCTCAGTTTTAATTTTAGAGCATTTTGAAATTTTTGAAAAAAATGTTTCTATTTATTAAGCCAATAAAATCTTAAAAACCACTCGATGGATTTACTTCAAATTTCCCATACAATTCAATTTTTTGATGAACTGGTGCGGAAGCTATTGGGAATTGGTTTTCTTAGCGCAGTTTTTTTTTTAGAATCATTTTAAGAATTTTTAAAAAATTTCGATTTTTTATTTTTTTTGTATTTTACGTAAACTACTCGAAGAATTTGTTCGAAAATTTGTATCGAACTTTATTTCGACTGCCAAAATTATTAAAAATTTTGTAAACTAATTTTCTTAGCGCACTTTTAATTTTAGAGCATTTTTAAAATTTTTTAAAAAATTTTTATTTTTAATTTTTTTCTATTTTACGAAAACCATTCGATTGATTTTCTCCAAAATTCGTATGCAATTAATTCGCTACTATCTGAAGAAAACAAGCTTTGGAATACTAATTTTCTCAGCGCAGTTTTAATTTTAAAGCACTTCGAAAATTTTCTAAAAAATTTTTATTTTTCATTTATTTTCTTTTTTGCGTTAACCATACTATAAATTTTCTCCAAAATTTTCATACAATTAATTCGCTATTGTCTGAAAAAAATAAGCTTTTGGAAACTAATTTTCTTAGCGTGGTTACAATTTTAGAGAATTTTAAAGATTTAAAAAAAAATATCGATTCTTCTTTTCTTATTTTTTTTTTATTCTACGTAAAGTACTCGATAGATTTGTTCTAAAAATTACATGAAAATTATTCGCGACTGCCAAAAGAAGGGAAATTTTCAAAAAATGATTTTCATAGCGTAGTTTTAATTTTAGAGCATTTTTAAAATTTTAAAAAAGAAATTTTGAAAAGAAAATGTTATTTATTTAACCAGTTAGATCTCGAAAATTACTCTATGGATTTGCTTCAAATTTTGTATACCATCTATGTTTTTGTATAACTAGGCGGGAAGCTATAGAAAATTTGTATTCATAGTGTATTTTTTTTATTATAGAGCCATTTTAAGAATTTGAAAAAATTTTCGATTTTTAATTTTTTTTTTTGTATTTTACGTAAGTTAATTGATGAGTTTGCTTTGAGTTCCCATGGGAATAATTTGCATCTGCCAAAAGAAGGATAACTTTTATAAACCGATCTTTTTAGCGTAGTTTTCTTTTTAGAAAATTTTAAAAATTTTCTTAAAAAATTTTCATATTTCAGTATTTTTCCATTTTACGTAAAGTACTTGATAGAATAGAGAACTAGCACTTGTCAGATAAAAATTATTTAAAATACCCTACCAATAGTATAAGCTTAAAGATTTTGAAATCAGTTAAAAGTAGAAGTAAATATAAATTATTTATGTAATTATTAAATATTTAATTTGTCTTAAAATCAAAGCCTCATTTAAATTGATGTCACGTGGTTAGATGACGTAGCTAGTTCCGAAAATAAAATGGTGTGTTGGATAAAGTAATGTGACGGTCATTAGTCTAATGGGACATTAAAATACATCTGTATGACATTTTTTAATAGACTTATATTTATTGTACAGTGTTTACATTTTTGATTGAAGTGAGATCAGAGAGATTATAACCCTTTTCAAAAATGAATAAAAGTTATGTGAAAGCTACGTCGGAAAATCTTCCTAAAGTTGATTTAGAGATGTTGTTGGAATATATCTCTTCTAACGACAGTTTTCGGAGTACTGAAATGCGTGGAGTCAAAACTTTGAGGTTAGTTTCACTACATTTATACGTGTAAATTTCACAAAAATAATTAATTGTATAAACTATTTATATATATGCCACTATTAATTATTTATTTATTATTTCTACAGATCCATGCGACAAAACTATGGAGATGGGGCAATCGGATATGTTCAGTTGTTACGTCAAAGTTCAATTTGTACTATTGAAGCCCAAGTATGTCCTGAACATAAAGTTAAAAACAAAAATTATAATGTACAAGTAGTTGTTGATGAAGATAATGAAATAGTTATCAAAGCTGAATGTAAAGACTGCGCTGCTTCATTGGGTAAGTAGAATTAATATTGACAATTATTTGAATGTTTTGTGATCAAAATGTATATTTTGTTTATCCTAATCTCTTTTACAGGAGGCTGTAAGCATGCAGTAGCACTTCTAGCTTGGGTTTATAGAAAGTCAGAAGAACCGTCACCTACATCTGTCACTTGCTACTGGAAGAAACCAGTACTATCAGGCGTTGGAACTACGATCAAGTATAAAAAAATAAGTGATATTGTGAAAAAATCTAATTCCAATAACTCTAATAAAGAAGAAAATAATAGTTTTTTAACTTCAGTTTTAAATCATAAAAATTCAAACAAGAACAATATTCATCTACTGCAATTTTTTTAACCAAGTGACCTAAAGAAGATGTCCTTACATTACCAGGCAGTTTGTTATGAAGGTGATAAAAGAAACTGTATTGAATTTCAAGATTTTTGTGCATCATTTTTAAATGAAGAAAATTGTAGCAAGGCATCTGATACAACAAGTGTTCAAAGTGATTGTAAACTGTGGTATGAGTTACGGTATGCTCGAATAACAGCCTCAATCATTTATGAAGCTGCTATGTGTACTACACTCGATGGATCTTCAGTTGAAAAAGTTATGAGCATGAAAAGTATTGATACCCCAGCAATGAAGCGAGGCAGAGAACTTGAAAGTCAAGTTATAAATATTGTTGAAAGACAATTACAGAAGAAATATAATGAAAAAGTGTCTAAATGTGGACTTCTATTAAGAAAAGAATACCCAATGCTTGGTGCATCTCCTGATGGTATAACCAAAAGTGCAGTTATTGAAGTAAAATGTCCCAGCAAAGAAAAATCAATTTCAAGATTTTTTGAAAATGGAAAGATTACAACAAAATACAGAGCTCAATTACAAATGCAAATGCTTTTTGCACAAAAGGATATAGGACACTTTTGTATTGCTGATCCAGATTTTGAGAATGATAAAAAGATTTTTATTATTACAGAACACTATGATAAAAACTTTACAGAAGCTGTGATCAAAAGAGCAATTAAATTTTGGAGAAAGACAATTTTTCCTTTATTAATGAAAAATGAGGTTGAAAGTGATTAAAATTCAAATTTTTGTGTAAAATTTTAATAAAATATTTTTATATTATGCAATAAAATTTATTGTTTAAAAAAAAATTGTAGTTCATAAATTAAGATTTGTATAAAAAATTATAAAATAAACCAGTAATATGTTTCAAACTTTTTGTTTTAATATTTACAACATGTATAACATATAAATTTAACATTGTTTTATTATTTCACTTTGAATATTAACTAAAGCTGCAGCAATCACAACAGAAGAGTCCAAACAGTCGAGTAAATTATTATCAATCCTGGAATGTATATTCAAAAATTGAAAATTTCTTATTCGGTTAATAACTCTTTCAACATGAATTCGAATACTCGCTATCTGTTTTGTTAGCTTCACTTCTTTCTTCGTACTCTTAATATCTTGCTTGACACTTGGAGGTCTAATTAATTTACATTGTCTTTTATTTAATACTAAATCCAACTGTTTGAAACCTCGGTCAGCTAGGACTGATGTATTTGGAGGTAATTTATCAAGATATCCACAATTTTCAACTATTGCCATATCACTGCTTCTACCACAATATCCTTCAGAAATAAAATTAATTAGACCATCTGGTGTGACTGATATCAAATACTTAGCTGTATTACATTTTTTATAATCAGACCATGTAAGTGCTTGATTTACTGCATCTGAAGGCTTCTCTATCTCAATTTCAAAGCAATCAATTATACTTTGGACATCTGAATATCTATGTCTGAATTGCAGTGGTAAATTCAATAATATATCTTTTGAAGTAGGCCATAATATCAATTCTTTAAAAAATTTTGCAATAATATGTACACTTTTTCTAAACACTTTACCTGCTTGAGTTTCAGATAGACTAAATTCATAACCTGATGCTAAAAAACTTAAGTTTGTTTTTATTTTTTTCAACGTTAAATAAATATTTCTAATACTTAAAGATGAAGTTTTCTGCAGTAAATCTATCACAAATATGGATTCTTTATTTACTCCTATAAACAGTGATGGATTATCTTCTACAATCCACTTTGTATATTTCTCATAAATACTGGTTCGTAAAGCCTGCATTTGCAAATTACTTTCTGTACTAACAGATGATGTTTGTTTATTACTAGCAGTATACAAAGAATCTGAATCTAGTACCATACTAGAAATACTATCCACAGTATCATTAAGTTTAGCTTCGCTAATGCTCAACTTTTTAACCGCAGTCACAATATTTGGTATAATATCACAGGAGACTTCAACATTTCTAGTCAGTACTTTTATTTGCTTTTCTTTGTCTGTTTGTGTACTTTTTACCAGTGTTTCTGGCTTCGCTTGAACATGAACATGCTCAATTTCTTTTTCGTATTCCATGCATTGATAAGAAGTTGATGAGGTTGTTGCTGGAATGTACGCTTTTTCTGGACAAATAAGTGGTATACTCGAATGCAAATTGTCAGTGTCATCAAAGATTTCACTGAAAACAATTTCATAATTAAGATTCTTTTTTATATATTAATAAAATTTATAATAACTATTCATCTATATACATACTTTGCAAAAATAACTGACGTGCTTGTTGATTGAAAAGAAGTACTTTTTATCTCTTCTGTATTAGAAACTGAAGTACTTGGGAGCAAATTTACAGCACAGTTCACAGTCTGTATATCACTATATTAAACATTATATATATAAATAATAATGTTAAGACTTAAGTAAAAATAGTAATATAAAAAAATTATTATATACTTTAAACCCAAATTTGGCAAATCCTGCGTAGTTGACAGTTGATCCTTGGCAGGCTTAACTTGCAAATGAGGGACAACGTTATCTTTGAATATTTTGCGATTTCCCATGATTTTCCATTCAAAATAATTTTTCAAGTCTTCTTTTAACTATAAAAATATTGTATATTAACTTTATGAATCTTCAATTTTATAATATAACCTTTAAAAAACTTTAACTTGGTTTTAAGCGTATAATGTCAAGCTTGTTACATGTTACAAATACTTACATTGAAATGATCTTCACAACAATGACTGATTTTTCTTAACTTTTTGTCTGAGCATCCTACTGCATCACACCAAGATTTTCTTTTTAACGAATTTTGAGGTACACAAACAAACACTTTTTCAGGAGCAGTTATCGTGGTATTTTTACACTCTGGTACGAAGCAATATTTATACCAGTTAAAATTCGATATTTTATCTTTTTCAGACATTATATCGCACTTTTTTACAACTTGTTGAGTTTTTGCTCCGAAAATAAAACATACGATTTTAAATCGTTTAATATTTGTTGTGGTTTATTCTCTTTGTATTAACGGTAGTCACAAAGTAGTATTCTATTGTCCCAACAGGCTAATGACAGTCACTGTACTTTGCGGAATGCTCCGGATAAAATTCAGAGGTATCTACGTCACTTGACCACGTGACATCAATTTAAACACAGCTTTAATTTTAGAATATGTTAAAAAAATAATTAAAAAAAAAATACGCATTATTATAAAAAACTGTCAAGTAAATTCCGTTATTTTATTATAAACAATCATTTAAAAATTAAATTAGAAAAAGTGACGGTTCCCTATTACTCTAAAATTTGTATACAAGTTATTTGCTACTGTCCTTATAAACCAAGTTTTAAATAAATAATTTTATTAGCGTAGCTTTTTGATCACTTCTTTTGTTTTCTGAGTTACTCTTGAAAATTTATAATAGTACTACTGAATTTAATTACCGTTACTAAAATTGACTACTTGGATTTACCAAGCTTAGTCGTGATAAAAAGATATCCACAAGATAACAAAAATAATAAATTCAAACCTATGTATAAGGCTAGCTAAAGTCAACAAAATTAAACACTTTAAAAGCTAACATTTAACTCAAACAAAATGTTGAAAAGGCAATCAACTAGCATATACATTCAAAATTTATAAAGTACAAAATGAATAAATATTAATGATGGACAATTTTTTTATATTAAAATCACATTTAAATAAATATAAAAAAATAATGAAACTCAAAGAGCTCTATGAGAAAGCATTCCGCCAAAGCACTTGGCAGCGTTTTTTTGTAGTTAAAATTAGGGGTTTTCAGTTAAAAAAATCGATTTGACTAATGCTGACCATGATGGTCATGGCCATGGTCATGGTAATAATCATAGTTGAGAACATACTAAGATTCCAAATTCTCCGCTCTTTTCATTTTGGGAGTCAAAGTTAGGGGTTCATATTTAAAAAAATTAACTTGACCTATGCTGACTACGATGATCATCGTCATGATCATGGTCACGGTCATAATTAAGATTATACTTAGACGTAAAATTCTCCGCTTTTTTCATTTTTGGAGTCAGAGTGAGGGGTTTTTATTCGGAAAAATCGATTTGACCAATGCTGACCATGATGATCATGGTCATAGTCATGGTAATAGTCATAGTTAAAAATATGCCTAGACCAAAAATTTCATGCCCTCTTTAATTTCGTAGTCAAAATTAGGGGTTCTTATTCAAAAACATTAACTCGACCCAAGCTGGCTACAATGATCATGGTCATGATCATGGTCATGGTCATTGTTAAGAACATATTTGGATGTAAAATCCTCCGCTCTTTTAATTACTGGAGTCAAAGTGAGGGGTTCCCATTTGAAAAAATTATTTCGACCCTAGCTGACTACAATGATTATGGTCATGGTTATGGTCATGGTCATAGTAAAGAACATATTTGGACGTGAAATTCTCCGCTCTTTTAATTTCTGAAGTAAAAGTTAGGGGTTCCCATTTGAAAAAATTATTTCGACCGATGCTGACTACGATGACCATGGTCATGATCATGGTCATGGTCATAGTTAAGGACATACTTGGACGTAAAATTTTTCGCTTATTTCGTTTTACTTGGACGTAAACATTTTCTGCTTGTTTTATTTTTAGAGTCAACGTAAGGACTTCTCATTTAAAAATATCGATTTGACCAATGCTGACCATGATGATCATGGCCATGGTCATGGTAAGAGTCATAGTTAAGAACATACTTAGACTTAAAAATTTCCGCTTATATTATTTCCAAAGTCAAAGTCGGGGGTTTATATTTGTAAAAATTTAATCGACTCATGCTGACTACGATGATCATGGTCATGATCATGGTCATGGTCATGGTAAAGGACATACTTGGACGTAAAATTTTTCGCTTTTTCCATTTTTAGAGTCAAAGTTTGAGGTTGAAATTTTCTGTTTGTTTTATTTTTAGAGTCAAAGTAAGGAGTTCTCATTTGAAAAATTCAATTTGACCAATGCTGACCATGATGATTATGGCCATAGTCATGGTAATAATCATAGTTAAGAACATACTAAGACTTAAAATTTTCTACTCTTTCCATTTCCGGAGTCAAAGTAAGGGGTTCCTATTTAAAAGAATTAACTTGACATATGCTGACTACAATAATTATGGTCATGATCATGGTCATGGTCATGGTCAAGAACATACTTAGACGTGAAATTCCCTGCTCTTTTTATTTCTGGAATTAAAGTTAGGGGTTTTTATCCGAAATAATCGATTAGACCAATGCTGACCATGATGGTCATGGTCATGGTAACAGTCATAGTTAAGAACATGCTTGGACTTGAAATTTTTCGCTCTTTCTATTTCAGGAGTCAAAGTCAGGGGTTCTTATTTGAAAAAATCCACTTGACTCATGCTGACTACGATGATCGTGGTCATGATCATAGTCATGGTCATGGTCATGGTTAAGAACATACTTAGACGTGAAATTCTTCGTTCTTTTTATTTCTGTAGTCGCAGTTATGGGTTCTTATTTGAAAAAAACGATTTGACCAATGCTGACCATGATGATCATGGCCATAGTCATGGTAATAATCATAGTTAAAAACATACTGAGACTCGAAATTCTTCACACTTTTCATTCTCGAAGTCAAAGTTAGAGGTTCCTATTTGGAAAAATTAACTCGACCCATGCTGACTACGATGATCATAGTCATGATCATGGTCATGGTCATGGTTAAGGACATACTTGGACGTGATATTCTCTGCTCTTTCTATTTCTGGAGTTAAAGTTAGGGGTTTTCATTTGAAATAATCTATTAGATCAATGCTGACCATGATGATCATGGCCATGGTCATGGTAATATTCATAGTAAAGAACATGCTTGAACTTAAAATTTTCCGCTCTTTTCATTTTCAGAGTCAAAGTTAGGGGTTTCAATTTGAAAAAAAATTAACTCGACCCATGCTGACTACGATGATCATGGTCATGATAGTCATGGTTAAGGACATACATGGACGTAAAATTTTTGGTTTTCTTTATTTTTAGACTCTATGTTAGAAGTTCTCATTAAAAAAAATCGATTTGACCAATGCTGACCATGATGATCATGGCCATGTTCATAGTAATAGTCATAGTTAAGAACATACTAAGACTTAAAATTTCTTGCTTCTTTCATTTTTGGAGTAAAAGTGAGGGTTCATATTTTGAAAAATTAACTTGACATATGCTGACTACGATGATTATGGTTATGATCATGGTCATGGTCATGGTTAAGAACATACTTGGACGTAAAATTTTCCGCATTTTTATTTTTGGAGTCAAAGTTAGGGGTATTTAATTGAAAAAATCGATTTGACCAATGCTGACCATGATGATCATGGCCATAGTCATGGTAATAGTCATAGTAAAGAACATGCTACGGCTTAAAATTTTCCGCTCTTTTCATTTCCGAAGTCAAAGTAAGGGGTTCTTATTCGATAAACTATAGTTGACTCATGCTGACTACGATGATCATAGTCATGATCATGGTCATGGTCATAATTACGAACATACTTGGACGTCAAATTCACCGCTTTTTTTATATTTAAAGTCAAAGTTAGGGGTTTTCATTTGAAAAATCAATTTAACCAATGTTGACCATGATGATCATGGCCATGGTCATGGTAATATTTATAGTTAAGAACATGCTTAGTCTTAAAATTTTTTGCTCTTCTTATTATTGGAGTCGAAGTTAAAAGTTCTTATTTGAAAAAATTAACTTGACCCATGCTGACTACGATGATCATGGTCATGATCGTGGTCATGGTCATGGTTAAGAACATATTTGGATGTTAAATTTACCGCTCTTTCCACTTCTAGAGTCAAAGTTAGGGATTCTCTTTTGAAAAAATCGATTCGACCAATGCTGACCATGATGATCATGGCAATAGTTATGGTAATAGTCATAGTTAAGAACATGCTTGGACTTAAAATGTTCCGCTTCTTTTATTTCCGGAGTCAAAGTTAGAAGTTCATATTTGAAAAAATTAACTTGACATATGCTGACTACGATGATCATGGTCATGATCATGGTCATGGACATGGTTAAGAACATACTTGGACGTGAAATTCTCCGCTCTTTTTATTTCTGGAGTCAAAGTTAGGGGTTTTCATTTGAAAAAATCGATTTGACCAATACTGACCATGATGATCATGGTCATGGTCATGGTAATAATCATAGTTAAGAACATACTTAGACTTAAAATTTTCCGCTTGTTTCATTTTGTGAGTCAATGTTAGGGGTTCCCATATATAAAAATGAACTTGACCCATGCTGACTACGATGATCATGGTCATGATCATGGTCATGGTCATGGTTAAGAACATACTTGGACGAGAAATTTTTCGCTCTTTTTATTTTCGGAGTTAAAGTAAGGGGTTCTCATTTGAAATAATTCACTTGACTCTCGCTAATCATGATGATCATGGTCACTAAAATATGACTTCTCCCAAACCTTACAACTTTTTTCTGGAAAGTTTTTCTCAGAAATGCTTTGTATTCGAAATATTTGTGTACGGCATTTAAAATAAGCCACCCTTTATAGTCGCAAGACTAAGATTCAACAGACCCCTACTTAGCCCCTTCCTTACTGCAGCTTACCCTTAAATTACGTTGTGATTCTTGTTTTTAGTAGCTATTTTGATTAATTACGTTGTTTGTAAAAACAGAGCCCCCTCTACTTAGCTCTACCTCAAATCCTCTACCTCTTTAGACCCCTCTCAGCCTTTACGCTGATATTACGTTTTAGTGATAAAAAAATATTACATTATTGACCAAGGATGCATATTGATCATTCTCGGCGAGTGCTAATTTTTGGGGCCGAGCGTAGCGAGGCCTCGAAAGTTACATGAGCTAGGATAATCAATATGCATCCATGGTCTAATATACTATATTTTTGTCCCGAGGCCGTGACATTTGAAGTTTTTCCGTAGGGCGCAAAATGGTCATTTTGCGGCCTAGGGCAGAAAAATTATTTTTTTGTTCTTAGGCCGCAAAATAAATTTCTGCGTCCTCTATACGGAGTACAAAATAGTGTATTCTTGTCCCAGGCCGCAAAAGAAAAATGTGCATATTTAATGGATTATTTTAATAAAAGTTCGCAGAAAAACGTTCTCGACGTTGCTAATTCTTTGAATTGAACTGAATGAACTGCTCGCTTTCCTTAATATCGCTATCATTTTCTTACATATATTATACTGGATATGCGTTAACGAATAACGTGGATTCAATATATGTATTTTATGAAAGAAAAGGAGAGAGCGAGTAAAAGACATACTTACAAGTTTCGCGTGATAAAACTTTTTTTTTTCTTTTTTAGATAGTATTTTTCAATTTTAATTTTTATAGTTTATCTTCGTTTTATATTTTGTTGTATTTTTGTTTAATTTTTCAATTATATTTTAACAATTATTAGTTGTTTTTATAATCGAATTTTTTTTTATTCTATTTTTTTAAAACTTTTTTTTTCTTTTTTTAAATAATATTTTTAATTATAATTTTTATAGTTTAGCTTTGTTTCATATTTCATTATATTTCTGTTTAAATTTAATGTTATATTTTAACAGTTATTAGTGGTTTTTATGATCGAATTTTTTTTTATTGAATCTTTTTACTGTATTTTAAAAATTATTAGTTATTTATAGTTTATAATTGAATTTTTTTAATAAATTTTTTTGTATTTTAAGAATGATTAATAATTTTTTTATAGATGGGGTTTTCGCCCCAGCTTTCGTTTAACGACTATATGTAGTCACGGCCACAAACGTATCATTCTTGCTCGTGCAGCTAGAGCGGCCTCGCTACGCTCGGTCCCTCAGCGTGCACTCGCCAAGAATGATACGTTTTGCGGCCTTGACGCATAATATACCAATCATTATTAATATTTTATTATTATAATTACAATTATAATCAATAATACCAAGTTTTTTTGTTGCATTTCATGTACACTCTGATATTGTTTCAATAATGAAAAAAAAATTAATCAATAATTTAAAACGTCCTCTCTGCATTTCTTTTACTCAGATGAATACAGTGATATTTTTATTTCTATACATTGTATATTTATTCGTATTATTAGGAAAATTCACTAATTTAAATGGTAAATTATAAACTGCAAAATGAGATATTTATATATTTATCTTAATAAAGGATTTGTGGGCTTGAGACCAGCATATAAATATATAGTTGCATTAACGGGATGTCGTAGTTGTTGGAATCGAGTTTTGCTTTTTTTATCTTACTGATATCTTTTTAAATTCACTATTTGGGCAAATATAATGACTTGTCCGCGCTAAAACTATATTAATACAATAATTTTTGTTAAATTAAAAATTCAATTTAGCTTCATATTTTTTTATGAACTTTGAATGAAAATTAGATATCAAGCTCGATAAACCTAACCTCAAAATAGTATATATCTAATCTTACGAATTTTCTTACTGAAGTGAAAGAATTTGATTTGACGCACTGTTTACTCATGAATTTTGAATAAAAATATTATTAGGAGGAGCAGGACTACGATATTCTCTTAAAAGCTTTGATTGTCGATAAAAGAAGCTTACAGAGTTAATTTTTATTGTTGCTAAAAAAAGCTTAAGGATTCATTTTTGACCATCGCTAAAAAGAGAATACGGATTAATATTGTACGTCCGTAAAAAAAGCTTACAGATTAATTTTGTACTGTCACTAAAAAAAGCTTACAGATCCACACAAAAATTCCATAATAATAATATATTTTTCTTTTTGAACACTTTCAATGCAGTTGAATATTTATATATGTTGATCTCAAACCCAAAAATTAAAAATGCAGAGAGAAAGTGTTTCTATTAAACTTTTTCCTTTTTCACAAATATGAAAATTTGATTCCTTCTGAACTTTTGAATCTCGCTTTAAACTATCTTAAATTCTAATTTTATAATAATATTACTTATTGAAATAAAATACACAAAAAATTTTAATTCCTTGTGAACTTTTAAATATCGCATTCAGCTATCTTTTCTTTTTATATTAATCCTAATTCTCTAATTTCATATCTTGTATTTATATATGTCATTTTTATTTAATAAACTTTTTCCACATTCACAAATATAAAAAAAATTTTTGTCAAAAAAAACCGACTTTAGAAAGAATACTCTAAAATATAACAAATAATGAATTATCCTTAGTAAGCATACACATACTAGCTAATAAGTAAGACAATATATACATAAAAATATCAGAATTTTTGGAGTCGGTGCCAGCCTAAAGAAATAGCTTTAAATCTAAAAAAACGCTGCCAAGTGCTTTGGCGCAATGCTTTCTCATAGAACTCATTAAGTTAAAGTAATTTGATTTTATTTTTTTTAATGGGGTTTCAATATAAAATACAATTTCTATTCAAGAAAAATTAGTGAATGTAAAAGAGTGATTAGTAAATAGGAAGAGAGAGGCAAGGATGGATGAAAATAGGGAAAAAATCAGGATCAATCTGAGAAAAAAGGACAAAGAGGAAGTGAGGAAGTAAGAAAAGAGTTAGTGAAAGCGTTAAATCAGAAATCAAAAGAAGTGATCGAAGAGCTACGCTAAAAGAAATTATTTTTTAAAAGCTTGTTTTATAAAGACAACAGCGAGTAACTTGTACACAAATTTTAGAGCAAATCTATCGAGTAGTTTACGTAAAATGGAAAAATAAATAAAAAATGAAAATCAAAAAAAAAATTTTTTTAATTTTTTAAAATTAAAATTAGGAAAATGTTAAACTTACGACAGATGTTTTCTACACTATAAATTTCTATGTTAATATATAATCTATGTTTTATTTGTAACTACATTCGCAATCTTGATGTCATATATTATTTTATTATATTATTATTTTATTTTATCATATTATCCCGTTTAATTAGTAAAAATAATAATTTTAGCCATAATTTTATTCCATGGTCTTTTCGTTTTTTTTCTTCTGGATTTTATTAAAATTTTTAAAAATAACGATGATGGATTTTCAATTTTAGGCTATCAATTTTCGATCGTCATCAAATGTCACATTGCATTGCCCATCTTCAAATTTTTATATAACTTTACGACAGTTTACGACAGATTTTTTTTTTTGTCTAAACTATTTAATACTTTTTATCTTATTTATATAAAATTTAGTATATTTTATAGTTTTGTAATTTATTTTACGATATTTTCCATTAAATTTAACGTTTTTAAATTATTTTTACGATAGATATCTGAAAATAAACATCTGTCGTAAGTAACAACGGCCTTAAAACTACGCTAAGGAAATCGGTTTTTAAAAGTCATCCTTCTTTTGGCAGTTGCAAATAATGTCCATGCAAATTTCAAAGCAAATACATCAAGTAATTTATGTAAAATACAAAAAAATTAGAAAATCGAAAATTTTTTAAAAGTTTTTAAAATAGCTCTATAAAAGAACTACGCTATAAAGACCAATTTTTAATTGCTTCTCGTCTACTTAGACAAAACAATAGATGGTATCTAAAATTTGAAGCAAATCCATTGAGTAATTTACGAAATCTAATTGGCTATATAAATAACATTTTTTTCAAAATTTCTTTTTCAAAATTTTAAAAATGCTCTAAAATTAAAGCTACACTAAGAAAATCAATTTTTGATAATTTTCCTTTTTTTGGCAGTCGCAAATAATTTCCCTGCAAATTTTAGAACAAATCTATCGAGTACTTTACGTAAAATAAAAAAAATAAGAAAAGAATCGAAATTTTTTTTAAATCTTTCAAATTTTCTAAAATCGTAACCACGCTAAGAGAATTAGTTTTCAGAAGCTTATTTTTTTCAGACAATAGCAAATTAATGGTATAAAAATTTTGGAGAAAATTTATAGTATGGTTTACACAAATTGGACGATAAATGAAAAGTAAAAATTTTCTTTTAAATTTTCAAAATGCTCTAAAATTAAAACTGCTCTGAGAAAATTAGTTTTACAAAGCTCCTTTTCTTCAAACAGTAGCGAATAACTTGCATACAAATTTTGGAGCAAATATATCAAATGGTTTTCGCAAAATATAAAAAAAAGGGAGAATAAAAATTTTTTAAAAAATTTTTTAAATGCTCTAAAATTAAAAGTGCGCTAAGGAAATCAGTTTTCAGAAGGTTTTTCTCCTCTTTACAGTCGAAAATATGTTCCATACAAATTTTCAACCAAGTTCTTCGAGTAGTTTACGTAAAATACAAAAAAGATGAAAAATCGAAATTTCTTAAAAAAGACTAAAATATCTATAAAATTAAAACTACGCTAAGAAGCCAATTCTTAATAGCTTCCGCACCAGTTGATCGAAAAATTAAATTGTATGGAAAATTTGAAGTAAATCCATCGAGTAGTCTTTAAGATTTTATTGGCTTAATAAATATAAACAGTTTTTTCAAAAATTTCAAAATGCTCTAAAATTAAAACTTAGCTAAGAAAATCAATTTTTAGAAATTTCTTTTATTTGGGCAATCGCAAATAATTTCCATGCAAATTTTGAAGCAAGTTCATCGATTAGTAAACAAAAAAAAACCAGAAAAATGAAAAATAGAAATTTTTTTTTATAAACGACTCCCTGAGTTCAAATATGTACAAATTAATGAAAAAATAGGATAAAAAGTTGTATATCGATACAATGCTTTCTCTATGAGAAAGCAAAAATATTTTGATAGTGGACAAAGGAAGCGATAGATACCTGATGAAAGGATGAAGTTGCGCTGTAGTGGTCGGCTATCAACTGGTTAGTAGTAACTATGGCTCTCATGTTGAGGTTTTTATTTTTGAACCAAGGAAGCCTTCTATCATCATTGAAATTTTGAAAGTATTTGATGCCTTTAAGGGTTCCTAATTGTAGTATAGTTTGATTGTTGTTAACTGAGGCTTGGCTTTTCTAAATAGTTTTAAAATCGAAATACTAAATAAAAATTTTCCTGGAGAATGCTTTGCAGCACTCCTAGCATGATGGTCTACTAGTTCGTTTCCTGTAATACCGATATGTGCTAAAATCCAAACCAATTGTAATGGTATTAAGATACAACTATTTTTATTTATTTTCCAGATTTTGTTCTTGGCTTCGGCAATTGAAAGATGACTAAGAGACGACAGTTTAGAGCTCTGTAAGGCTAGGAGAATAGTAATATAAAAATTAGATTCATTATGTCCTACTCTACTATTGAATTGAAAATTGAATGACGGTGGTGATATTTAAAGTGTTGGTATGCAGTGCGAGCAGGGGGAGACTTCCTCTAGTGTATACACTGTCGCCAAGCTACTTTTGCCTCCTTCGTCAAAAACCGACTCATCTAAAAAGTTTTATAACTCTGGAAAAAATGGTCGTAGCCTAAAAATACCAACGAGATTCGAAAAATTATTAAAAATTCTTTCAAAAAATATTGGTTTGATATAAAAAAAAATTTTTTTATATCTCTTATTCTTGTTTAAATAGTATATTATGCACCTAGGGAGGTAAAACAAAGGACAGGCCATAGCACGAGTGAATTGACACCCGAGGCGAAGCCAAGGGTGGCTAACTTGTGCTATGGGTTGTCCATTTTACCTTCCGTGGTGCATATACGATTTTTTTTAACAGTGAGGCTAACATTAGCACTTTTCGTTTTCCGTACCGGGAGCAAAAGTGGTATTTTTAGCCCACTGTTAAAAAAAAGAAATTTTTTTTAACTTTGTTTTGACTTTGTAAAATAATGTTCATTTTAAGGACGAATAGTTACATTAATACGAAACTTGATAGATTTTAAAGCTTATATTTCGACGATAAAAATGCAATGTCGAACGTCTTGATTCGACCTTTTAAACCGGAATTATAAGATTTTATATTAAAAAAAAAGGCTTTTTCTATGTATGCATATCTTTGAATTTAAGAGGAATAGAAAAATTCATCAGAGAGAAAAAATGTTCCTTTTTGGTTAAATAATAATGATATATAATAAAAAATTGATGTCAAAAAAAATTTTTTTTTCTGTTGGAATGTAATGAAATTTTTATATCTTTAAAATATTGAACAACGTGGGTAAAAAAGGTGAAAAAAATTTTTTTTTCCGAAATATATTTTTCATTTCATATTATTATTATTTGACTGAAAAGGAACATTTTTTTTCTCTGACAAATTTTTCTATTCCTCTTAAATTCAAAGATATACATACACAAAAAAAAGCCTTTTTTTAATATAAAATCTTATAACTCCGGTTTAAAAGATCGAATCGAGACGTTCGACATTGCATTTTCATCGTCAAAATATAAGCTTTAAAATCTATCAAGTTTTGTATTATTATAACGATTCGTCCTTAAAATGAACATTATTTTACAAAGTCAAAACAAAGTTAAAAAAAAATTTTTTTTTAAACAAGAATAAGAGATATAAAAAAAATTTTTATCATATCAAACCAATATTGTTTGAAAGAATTTTCAATGATTTTTCGAATCACGTTGGAATTTTTAGGTTACGATCATTTTTTCCAGAGTTATAAAACTTTTTAGATAAGTCGATTTTAGACGAAGGGGGGCAAAAGTAGCTCGGTGGCAGTGTATATATGTGGGACGTTTCACGTCAACTCACCTAACAAAAAAATAGAATTCGCCGAAAATCTGTGAAAATGTTCTATTTAATACCCAAAATATACAAAATAAATTTTAGAGGTCCAGGTCAAGGGGGTCAGGATTTAAACGTGATGGAATTTTTTGAATTTTCCAAATTTTTTGCTAAATAAATATTTTAATGAATTTTTTCCTCAAAAACTATCAATTTTTTGTTAAAACTTAATAGAATAGTTTTTCTTGGAAATTAGATGTAGAATTCACCTGAATTTTCGCAAATTATAATATACTGATTTTTATGCTTACTTGATCGATTTAAACATACTATTTAGTATATCTAAAAATCGAGTAGGTTAAATTGGCTTTTTAAAGTCTTATTTTTTTCGTTTTTTTATGAGGAAAAAATATACGAAGCCTCCAGTTGGGCAGCCTTTTCAAAGTTACTTAATTGTACAAAAATGTCTGAAAAAACCGTTATTTTGAATCAATGATGAGATTCGTGATTTTTTTTCTGAAAAAGTATTGATTTTTGGGACAAATGTATGAAAATGTTTTTTATTGGAAATCATGTGTAAAATATGGACATATTTTTACAAATTGTAATTTAAGACATTATGAACCATATATACTAAAAATTTAACAAAAAATAAATTTTTAAATTTCAAAATTTCATTTATAATTTGTGATGTTTAGCAAATAATGGTTCACAAAAATTTACATACATTTTACATACAATTTCAAATAAAAAACATTTTTATACGTTTGTCGCAAAAATCAATACTTTTTCAGAAAAAAAATCACGAATCTCATCATTGATCCAAAATAACGATTTATTCAGATTTTTTTGCACAATTAAGTAACTTTGAGAAGGCTGCGCAACTGGAGGCTTCGTATATTTTTTCCTCATAAAAAAACGAAAAAAATAAGACTTTAAAAAGCCAATTTAACCTGCTCGATTTTTAGATATACTAAATAATATGTTTAAATCGATCAAGTAAGCATAAAAACCAGTATACTATAATTTGCAAAAATTCAGGTGAATTCTACATCTAATTTCCAAGAAAAAGTATTATATTAAGTTTTAACGAAAAATTGATAGTTTTTGAGGAAAAAACTCATTAAAATATTTATTTAGCAAAAAATTTGGAAAATTCGAAAAATTCCATCACGTTTAAATCCTGACCCCTTTGACCTGGACCTCTAAAATTTTTTTTGTATATTTTGGGTATCAAATAGAACATTTTCACAGATTTTCGACGAATTCTATTTTTTTGTTAGGTGAGTTGACGTGAAACGTCCCATATATATATATATATATATATATATATATATATATATATATATATATATATATATATATATTGCGACGAGTATACATACCCGCGCACTTTAAAACTCCCGCCTAACGGCCAAGCTACTATAGAACAGTAGTTCTGAGCTCAGCCGCTAGGTGGCAACCTTGAATGTCGTTACGCGCATCAGGAAAAATGAGGGCGGAGTATATAAGAGGCCGAGAAGCTAACCAGAGCAGAGCAGTGTAGACTACGGTCTCCACTCTCTCTTTACCTAAGTGAGCACATAAGGCTAAGAGAGAGTGAGACAGGTAGTAGCTGGCTGCCTTGGCTTGTGGAGCACTACAGCTTAGGCAGAGCTTCTCTCTCGCACATGAGGGTAGACCAAGTGCGCACACAGGTCTACACTACAGTGCATATACTGACAGTACTAGTTACGTCAAGTGAGCACACAGGCGTAAATCTATGCTGCCTAGAGCACACTCGCAATCTTTTGCCGTCGTCGCAATGCCGAACTTGCGCCACTGAATTTAAGGGTGACGTCCACCCGAAATATTATATTCTATCTCACATATTGCAACTGGCTTAATTAAGGGTCTCGTTCACCCACATCTGTCGCGTCCGCCACTACGTGACTCATAGAATATATTAAGGGTATCGTCTACCCATTACTTGTTTCATATTTTAAAGGACTCCGTCTGGCCGCGTGTAAATAGTAGACTTTAGAATAACTTAGGGGGGTCGTCCATCTATTACCTATTACGTTAGTTAAAGGACTCTGTTCGACTGCCGCGTAGTTATTGAGATCGTAGAATAAGTTAAGGGTGTTGGCCACCCTTTATCTTTACATCACTTGAGGGCTCCGAATGCGCATAGAGATTAGTAATTCAGATTATCAAGTAATAGTTCCTCTCAAAATACAACACTAGCAACTAGTCAGGAGTTTACTGTTTCCGCAGACGGTCAAATCTCTAGTGATCATTCAATTTATGAACCATCTGTTAAACGAAACACTGAATATGTTCATATGTACATTCCCAGAGTAAGCATAAGTCACAGATACTGTTTTATATGTAAATCTGTAAACAATATTTAGAATGTGCCTATTGAAGCTCGTATCCAAGTGTTTGTTACCAGAAAAATTTTTATACCCAATAAAAATAAATGTTGTAAGATTCATCTAATAAAGAATAGATTTTATCAAGATGAAGTCTTACAACTAAATATTTTTTCAAAGAAATCTGTTATTCAAGTTTCAGAACTTTCACTATTTATGAACAAAATATCAGATAACATGAATCCACAGCTTCATGACCCAATTGGAAATTTTCAAGTTTCGGAAGAACGCGTAAAAGCTCTCACTGACCACACGTGGGATGGTATTCTCCAGTTGCGCGATAAAATAAGTACCATGAGATCTACTGAAAAACGAAATTTAACGCAAGCGTTGGTAGTTTTTTTATTTATGATGAGATCTGGTAACTCCAATAAATGTATCTCTGCAATTTTTGGCATTGAAGAATATATAGTTCAAAATTCCATCGCTTCCGTACTCAACTGTTTTGAAAACGAAATTTTGCCAAAACATTTTGGGATTAAAGCTTATTCTCGGAAATTCCTCCTTATCCAAACAGCTGAAGTAGCGAAAATGCTGTATAGTGTAGACAATAAATTAGTCTTGATCTGTGATGGAACCTATTTACGCCACCAAAAAAGCAGCAACAATGCTTACCAACGGAAATCGTATCCAGGACAAAAAAAAACTTCTCTATGCAAGCCATTTACAATTTGCACAGCAAACGGTTGTATTGTAAATTGTGCTGGACCTTACACTGCAAATTATAACGATGCTAAAATATTGGAAACTATATTAAAGCAACCTGATGGAATAAATGAGATTCTTCAAAAACAAGATATTTTTATTCTTGATCGACGATTTCGAGATGTAGTAGATTTTTTGAATGAACGGGAAATTAATGCCCGCTTTAAAAGGTAATAGACCTCAACTTACCACTGAAGAATCTAATGGGTCTTGTCTAGTGACTAAATTTAGATGGGTGGTTGAAGTGATACATGGAATAATCGGCCAAAAGTATAAGCTACTTCACCATCAATTCCACAATGGTCTTCTTCCAAGAGCCAGATTATTCTGTAAGATTGCTTGCTTTTTGCAAAACACGTTTGGCAAGAGATTGAATTCCGATGCAGAAAATCTAGTAAAAATTATCAAAAGAATCAACTTCATGAAAAATGTTCAAAATACTTTGGCGCTTGAAGTCCATGATAACAATTGGAATCGAAAGACCGTACCTTTTCAGCAGTTATCATCGGAGGAAATACTTGACTTTCCCGAAATGACGTTAAAAGATCTTAAATTTTTCTTTACTGGTACTTATCAGTTATCGCAATCAGTTTCCTATTTGGCAGAAATTCTAGAAGATGACGGTTCATTATTGTTTAGCTATTCAAAAGAACAGCCAGATATTGTAAGATTTGAGGTTCAATCGAGGCACATCAGAAGAAAAAAGTATAAATGTTATATACAGTACTGCTCAAAAACGGTCGGCATCAATGGCATTAAGAGATATTGCTGCAATTGTGCAAACGGGGACAAAACAATTGGGTGCTGCTCCCATCTATCAGCTATTATTTTTTTATTTAAGTTACGCAAGATACTTATCTCGTATATTTAGACCAACTGAAGTCTTAACTACACTCTTCGGTGTACAACAAATCGAACCCGTAATAGAAGAAAACAGAGGAGATGAAGACTGAATCAATATTCACAAATAATGACTAAATATTAATAAATATTGTTATAATGAATAAAAAAAATTATGTATTATATTTACTGTTTATATTATTCTTCTACAATGCATGCAACGTAATGATTTCCTTAATATCAAAAGTGATAACTTTTTTATACAAAACTCTTTTTTAATTCTTAATTGATTTTTAAATATATATCATTGCTTTTATATACAATATTTTTTTATTTGATTTTCTACAATAACAGAATAAAAATAACGAAAAGATCTATATAATTTTTAATACTTTCTTTGCGAAAATAATTGTTTATCTAAAATAATCAATTCAAATATAAAACTACTATATTATCTGTTCATTTGAAGATTGGATACAGTGAAAACTTTTGAAAAAATCGGAAAAGACTATCTTTCGCTCTTTGGACACTTCCATAAGCTAGTTAAAGTAAAACTTATGGCATCACTACATTCTACAGGAAAAAATACACAAAAAATATGTATAATTCGATGATAAGAAGATTACAAATGGCTATTCAAACACCATAGAAGAAAAGATAGTACTTCTGACATGCTTGAAACAGACTACTTTTTCGTTTTCGATTTCTAGTAAATAGTATAAAAATATTTTTAACAAGTATAAAACATACTTTCGAAGTATTTTTTACCGTAGAATTTAAAAATGCTATCAGATCTATTAAAATTAGCTTCATTGAGGCGTAAGTGGCAAAAAAACACTAAAAAACCGTTAAAAAAGTAGTTATTTCGACTTTTAGATATGGCGCACCACTTTGACAAATCTGAAAAAAATCTTACATTTTAAGGACATTTTTTCAAAACTTTTTACTAAATATCTTTTTCACACCTTCAAATGCCGAGTTTTTAGAGCGATTTTAAGATTTCAGAAACTTTTTTAGGTTAGGTCGCCCAGTTAAAAATTCAAGGTAAGCATTTTTTTTATGGGTATTTATGCAAAAATTATGAAAAATTTTTCCAGACTGGGTAATAATAATTAAGGTGTCAAAAACCAAAACTAATGAAAAAACACGTTCTTTGGAGGTGGGGGAAGGAGGGGATAGGGGGGGTTTGATAATCTTAAAATTCATTATTTGATATATTGTAACGGTATTTTATTACTCGTTGCAAAAGAATTTAGACTTACGCTTCAGATTAACTTTTCGTTAAGTCAATAAATTTAATTTAGATAGAGTTGCCGCCAACTCGTTAGAAAATAATCATATATCTATATTGCGCAGCAAACTCAATGTGCTAGTCAGTCAAACGTATATTGACTTGCGACAAGGCTTTATACTATATACTCGTCGCTGAGCGTCTCTCTCTCTCTCTCTCTCTCTCTCTCTCTTACCTGATCAAGAGACGCGATGCCGGTAGTTCAGCTATCCTTATTTTACACAAAAATATATATATATTATATGATATTAAAATAAGGACCGCGGAGGCGTCGGGGTAAGCACATTGATACAGGTCTTTAAGCTTAATACAGATTTATTAAATATGTAAATTAAGTAATACAATAAAATGAATTTAGATAAGAAACAAGAATAAGAGTTACTAATGATAATTCTAAGGGGGGACGCGACGCGAACTAAATTATTGTAAGGTATTACAATGAACGCGCGCACTCTCTACGCTAAGAATTCCTCGAGGAAAGAAATCTTAGCCAAGTAGATAAAATATGACAAACTTACGAATACGCGTAGAAGCTTCTATGGTAACCAAAATACGTACGCTGAGATATATCGCCGTTGGCCAAAGAAAGAAATGGTCCGCCGCGACCTGGTCGCTGAGGCTCGTAGAGATCAGCCAAGACTAGCACGTACAAGCAGGAGATGATGACGATCTTCTAGCAACGATCTTCCTTTATCCTTTTCCCCAAAACTATATGCGGCACTACACCAACGCGTTTATTAAGTTAAGACTTAAATAAGAGCCGAAAGCTATGGCGATGATGCGTGCTTGTAGGCCGCTAAAACAATGTCTCCCGCACAAGGCAGCAATATATATAAGCCAACGTGTGCGCTTATGAACAGCCGGAAATGTTCTGTCTTGCCTCGTGGCTCTCTTGCTCCTCGCGCGCGCGCTGCTCATCGAGTTACGTGCTTCTTGACGTAACTTATACGAGGTATCTGACTGAGCGCGTGTCAGTTGATTTTACCTAAGCGCGCAAGATTCGAACACGGTAGAATACCGTGACACCCCTCCGCCAGACGCAGCATAACTGGGTTCTGCTGCTCTGCTTAGCGCGCGGAAGGTATACAGCTATGCGTTTGTTATTTTATCACTGTGTATACATTCGTTGCGCCCGCGTTTTCCTCGGTGAAAAGTCTGTTACGTTTTCGCTATTCTTTACATTTGTAGAACCTTTTGGCCTACCACGCCTACGCCTGATCGGTTCGGGCTCAGCTTGACGCATATGCTTTACTGTTCGTGTTACAACGATCGCTGTTTTACGCGGACGACCACGCTTCCTATTCGGTTTATCGAGTTTGAGAGTATTACCGCTCGCAGGCGGCCGCACGCTGTCTGAGCCCGATCCTCCGTTGGCACACGGAGTCGCATCGCTCGCAGGAGACGGGTCGCTCATCGTCTCATTCGCACGTGTTTGGTCCAACGGTGGTTGAGATGGTGTTTCGTCTTCTTGCCTTGCTATGTATGGTTTTAATTGCTCTACGTGTATAGGGCCGTAAGCATTACTATCCTGATCAATCAGTCTGTATGTGTTAGAGCCACATTTCGCTGTGATTACATACGGGCTTACAAACTTAGGCGCGAGCTTACTCGCAATACCCTGAGCAGCCGAAGAGAGTATTTTATTCCTTTTCCACACTAAATCTCCAATGTCATATTCTACTTCTCTTCGACGAATATCATATGCCTCTGCCTGCTTTTGTTGCGCAGACTGTGCACGGTCTACCACATATTCGTGTAGCAAAGGTAATTTGCTTACACGCCCTTGCCAGTTCGTTACTTCTTGTAACCTTTCGTTTTCTCGGGCAGCACTGTCTTATTTCCTTTTCAGTGAGCTCGGAGGTACTGGCTGTCTACCGTAATTTAACATTGCAGGACTTATACCAGTCGTACTCTGTTTTGCAGTATTATATGCAAACATAATCTCTGGTAGCTTTTCGTCCCATGAGCGATGATTTTCGCTAATAAATGCTATAATCATGGTTTTGACTGTCCGGTTTATCCTTTCGACCGGATTTGCCTGTGGGTGGTACGTTGGAGTAGTGTTATGACAAATACCTGTTTCATTTAGATATTTATCTATCATGTGATTCCTGAATTCTGATCCATTATCGGATAAGAAAATCTCAGGCGCACCAAACCTTAGAATAATTCTTCCCCTTAGTGCTTTTAAGATCGTGGGTGCATTTGCCTTTCTAATAGGTATGCACTCCACCCATTTCGTAAATACGTCCTCAAAAATTAAAGCATATTTGTAACCTTGTTTACTCCTTGAAAAAGGACCTGTTACGTCACCGGCAACGACTTTCCATGGGCCTGTAACTTCTCTTTTACCCATTAAGCCTGCAGGTAATTTTTGCTCTACCTTGCATTGTTGGCAGATCTCGCAACTCTTAACATACTGTGCCACTGTTTTCTCTATATATGGCCAGTAATAATATAGTTTTACGCGAGCTATTGTTTTATCACGACCTAAGTCGCCAGCTGTCGGCTCATCGTGACATTCATGCAGCACTTCTACTCTGTTTTCACTGGGAACGACGAGTTTCCATGCATCATCGTCTCCCATTGTTGTTTCAGTGAACCTGTCCGGCAGATAACGGTACAATTGACCTCCAACTATCTTCCATCTTGGATAGTCCTCAGGATTACTCATAACCTGTTGAAGCAGAGATTTATACCACACATCATTGGTTTGCGACGCCCAACTTAGTGCACTTAAATAAGTGTCGCAATCCATTGAATCTTCATGCATGCGTGATAGTGCATCAGGCACATAATTCAATGCACCCTTCCTGTGTTCAACAGTGTAAGAGTAACCTTGCAGCTCCAGCGCCCACCGCGCTAGCCTGCCCGTTGGATTATGTAAATTACATAACCAACGTAGACTACTATGATCGGTTATGACTTTAAAGTCATAACCTTCAATGTAGCAGCGAAACTTTTTGACAGCCCATATAACAGCTAGACATTCTCTTTCTGTTACGCTGTAGTTTCGCTCTGCACCGGACATTGTACGACTAGCGAATTCCAATACTCGCTCTTCATCGTTGACTATTTGCAGAAGTACCGCTCCTAGGCCTGAGTCGCTAGCATCTGTCTGTATAACGAATTGCAAATCGAATTGCGGTCGATGTAATAACGGAGCAGATGCAATTAAAGCTTTTATTTGATCAAAAGCGATTTCCTGATCGCTTGACCATACATATCTGCAGTCTTTTCTAGTTAGCCTCGTCAATGGCTTCGCTAACGTGGCAAAATTTTGCAAGAATTTCCTGTACCACGAGGCCATACCCATGAAACGCCTCAGCTGTTTTAAATTCTTAGGAGCTGGGTAGTCCATGATGGGTTTTATCTTTTCTGGATCTGGCTTAAATTTATCTCTATTCACCAGAACACCCAGATACTTGACCTCTTCTCTGCAGAATATGCTTTTTTCGTGACTGATCGTGAGACCTGCTGCCTTTATGCGGAGTAATACCTTCTTCAACCATTTCATGTGTTCAGCAAAAGTCTCAGTTACTACGATTATATCATCCAGGTATGAGAATGCATATGGCTCGAGTTCTGGGCCTATAACCTTGTCGATCAATCGCTGGAAGGTGGCGCCAGCGTGGCTCAGGCCGTACGGCATACGTTTAAACTGGAAGAGACCCATGCCAGGCACTGTAAATGCCGTTTGAGCACGCGAATTTTCTCTCATCCTAATTTGATGGTACGCATTGCTCAAATCCATTGTAGAGATGTATCTTGCTTTCTGCAGTTTACGCAAGATATCATCCATTCTTGGCAATGGATATGCATCAGGTTTTGTGACTGCATTAACTTTCCTAAAGTCAATACAAAATCTGAACTTGCCATTTGGTTTCTTAACATGAACTACCGGGCTCGACCAACCGCTCATTGAAGGTTCGATAATGTCTGCAACTAGCATCTCATTAACCTGCTCGTGCATCCACTCTTCGACCTTTTTAGAAACAGGATAATATTTCTGTTTAATAGGTCGTGCAGAGCCTGTACCGATCTCATGTTCGATCCAGTCTGTACAACCTATAGGAGTATCATCTTCTCCTAATATTTCTGTAACTAGTCTTTTTACCTAAGCACAATCGGCTGCTGATACGTCAGCCAAACCGACTGAGCCTAATTTAGCAACATTTGCCTGAGCGCAGCAATTTCTAAATTTACTTTTACATTTGTGCCTTTGAAGGAAAGTTTATTTTCACACGGATCGAAGATAGCCTTAAATGCTCGTATAAAGCTACCACCTAGATAACATTCTTCGTCTAGACTAGGCATAATTGCAGAACGGATCGTTTTTGTAACTCCGCCTACAGTAAATGGTAAGTCAACATAACCTACTAGTGAGCATGATCTACCATCTGCTACTTTAGCGAATCTGCCCGTAGCTGGTATCAAAGGCACGTTACATGCAGCTGCCAACTGCAAACCTGTAGAGTTCATCACCGTGCGTGATGCACCTGGGTCATACAAGGCCCTTATACGGTAATCTCCGATCACTACCGTGAGCCACCATCGAGCTTCATCATCAATATCTGATTGCGGATGTTCTTCCTGATCACTCGTCTCTGCCTGACAAGTGCGAGACTTGCTCCGCTCTGCTACTAGGGTTTCCGGTAACTTTTCTTCTACCATCTTTCTAGTAGAGAGTTCTGAGGTCTCGCAATTCTCGTTAGGAACAGTAGGTACCTCGTCTACTTGTTCCCTTGCCCTTTTCCCGTACATTGTGGGCAAGACCATTGTGTGTAGCCAGGTAGCCCACAGCGGTAACAACTGAGGTTAGGATTTCGGTTTCTTGTACCTCCTTGATTACCCATGTTGGCCTTATCTCTATTCGGGTTTTCTGCCTGATTTTCCTTTTGGTTTTGGCTTTGTTGCTCGGAGTTACCATGCCCTAGATTGGGTTTACGAGGTGGTCGCTTAAAATTTTGTCGTCTCTTAGGAGAATTTCCTCGCGATCCGTTAGGCTGTATAGATTTTTGTGCGTTATCCTCGTTGGGTTTTTGTTGCTTTCCAAAAGTCTCCCTAAGTTCACGCATTTCTTTCGCTAATTGGGTTAGTACCTTCCCAAGATTTAACTGCTCAGCCGATACCCGCTTATCAGATACGGCAGCTACTTGTGGCTTGCTGTCTCTAGGCTTGCTTGATGGCCGGTAAGCCACATCAGGTAATAATGACTGTTCAGGCGGGGGCGGTGGTCTGTAGACCCTTTCTGCCTCAAGCGTCAGTTCAGCTTCTGCAGCTTTTTCCAATAATGATTCGATGTCTACTATTTCATCCCTTCTCACCATTCTCTGAATTTCCGGTAATAGGTTACGATGTAGTAGATCGAGCTGTTGGTTTATATCTGGCAAAGGCACTTGCTTTAATACTATAGACTGCAGGCAAGTAATACAGTCTCGCACAGGCTCGTGTTTGCCTTGCGTGCGTGCGTTAGCTTCTGCTAACAACCTTTGTTGAAAGCGTCTGCTGTGGCCATACCAACGTAATGCTGCTTCTTTAAACTGAGCCCATGTTTGCCACGAGTGTCTATTATTCCTGTACCAAGTAGCAGCAACTCTTGTAAGCAGTTCGGAGAGCGAGGATAGTAAGTCGCTCTCGCTGAGTTTAGCAAGTGCTCTGCACTCTACGACTCTCGTTAAGAAGAGGTCTATGCTTTGGCCTCGTTCACCCGAGAATGTAACGTTCCAGCGGCGCACTATATGACCCACATCTGTGGTTTTATTTGCGTTTGCTGTTCGGTCACTATGCTTGGTCTGCTCAACGCTAACCATCGCACTGTTTGCAGTGTGAGGGGTCCCTCCCCCCTCGACTGTACATGCACCTGTAGTATCAGTTGATAAATTGTTGCGACTACCATAGCTTAGTGTATTTGCGCTAGCATTGTTATTTTCTTGATTTTCTAATGGGCTGTTACTGTTAGCGTAATGTACGCTAAATGTATCTCGAAAGTTGACACGCTGTTCGGTACTTTTATTTCCTTGGAGGTTTTCCCTTCTAGGTGTTACCTCACCTATAGCCTGATCGAACAGCTGTGTGCTCGAAGATTCCGGCTGTGATAGCACTTCCACTTTTAGTGATAGCGAATCCATTGTAGTTGCCATTCCTTTTACCTTAGACGACACATCTTTTACTTGGTTATGTATTGTAGTAAGGTAGTCTAATAATTCCTTAGGTATATTCGAGACATTTACGGCTATTTCTTGTTCTCGGCGATTTTCTAGTGGTACCTGATCGTTGCGCCTTTCGTTCTGCGTAATGTTACTTAACGTAGCGTTTAAATTTCTCACTACCGTTTCGTCATTACGTAATACGGTGAGTGGGTGTTCTTCGTTTGGGTCTACGTTTTCGTCCAAGATCGTAGACCCTGTCTTTTCAAATATTGTCTTTTCTATGAAATCTTGCCTGACCAAAAGGCGGTGTTGTCGTGTTGCCATTTCGTTTTCAGCAGAGTTTGATTCCTCGAAGTCTACTGCTGTATAATTTCCTAACAGCCATCATACTACTCGATGTGACTGTTCGTAAGGTAACCCTTCTTGTTTTAGTTCCAATGTTTGAAGGGATTCTAGCAAGTCATCTTCAGATAGACATGCTGCCCATTTATGGACTTTTATAGCAGACGCTTTGTGACTCTCGTCGACCGATTTTTGTTGCGTGGTCATCTTGTAGTGATTTGTCTTCTTTCTTGAGATATACTATATCTTGAAGCTGATCACACGCAAGTACGCTATTAAACGCTTGCAGTGTGTGTGTGTATTCACTATATGTATAATAAATAATGTTTGCGTTCGTATGTGTGTTGTTAGAAACTAAGCCGCGCACATACGATGCAAAAAAAACGAAAAAATATATGTATATATAATTTTTTGGAACAGTATAATTTTATGTTTCGGTTTTTGGATTTAATTATTAAACGCGATAACTAATAATATTTTAGTCAACTGACCGATATAAAAATTTTCAACCTTGTTATTTTAATTTTTATTACAAAAAAAAATCAGTTAAAACTATTAAAATCTTCAAAATACGCGGCTAAATCCAAAAGCCTGTGCGTTTTTAAACTTTAGTTAAAAGCGCACACCTAACTGTGTGAGAACAATTTTTTCTTTATTATACATTTGTATTTAATGTGTAGTGTAAAAAGGTGAAAAAATTTAAAAGTGTCAACTTTGAGAAATTTTTAACTTTTTTCTACAACACACACTGCACTGGTCAATTGCCACGTTACGGGCTGGCAATTTTTGATGAGAGAGAATTTATAATTCGTAACCAAAATTATAAATTTTAAATTCTATTAAATCATGCACACACGAAAGAAAGAGAAACAAAAAATTTTCTGACCCTTTAATATATATCTATAAAAATATATTTTAACTTTTATTTAATTCAAGTTTGTATTAAATATATACAAAAAAAAATTTATATTTTATGCTCTTAGTGAGGTTAGATTCTTTTATATTAAAGGGCAGTTAATAACTAATCTAATTTCAACTTCCTCGACAGTTGAAATCAATATTTCTCTCTCACCATTAAAGTCAAGCAACTATGATTAACGACCTAATCGGCAATAGGGTTATATAACTAACGCACGTTTTTATTTTAAATAAATTTAAATGCCTGTTCGCTTTTTCACTTATAGCGAACAAAAGCATGCAGAGTTTTTATTTCTTGAACTCTGTGTCTAACAAACGTCGACAATATTTGCGCGTTATTTAGAGAGAAAAAGAAAATTTTCGCTGGGACACGTGTCGACGCAATTTTATTCTTAAAGAAAATTTTGTCCTATATTTCCGAAAAAATCACGAAAAAGAAAGCGAAAGAAAAAAGACAGAAAAGAAAAAAAAATTTCTCAATTTTAAATTCAATAAATTTTTTTTGTAATAATAATTTCGTTTTACGAAGAAAAAAAATTTTATTTAACACGTGTTGTACTTAATTTTTGCTATAGGCAAACGCCATCTTTAATACAAAAATTTTTAAGCAACGCGAAGCCTGTTCTCTTCGACGCCGGCTACTTGCTCGACGCCATTTGCAAATTTTGGTTTATTATATAACGTGCAAAGACCTAATCCCGTTGACGCATCTATACATTGGGCGCCATTTTGTAACGGTAATTTACTACTCGTTGCAAAAAAATTTAGACTTACACTTCAGATTAACTTTTCGTTAAGTCAATAAATTTAATTTAGATAGAGTTGCCGCCAACTCGTTAGAAAATAATCATATATCTATATTGCGCAGCAAACTCAATGTGCTAGTCAGTCAAACGTATATTGACTTGCGACAAGGCTTTATACTATATACTCGTCGCTGAGCGTCTCTCTCTCTCTCTCTCTCTCTCTCTCTCTCTCTCTCTCTCTCTCTCTCTCTCTCTCTCTCTCTCTCTCTCTCTCTCTCTCTCTCTCTCTCTCTCTTACCTGATCGAGAGACGCGATGCCGGTAGTTCAGCTTTCCTTATTTTACACAAAAATATATATATATTATATGATATTAAAATAAGAACCGCGGAGGCGTCGGGGTAAGCAAATTGATACAGGTCTTTAAGCTTAATACAGATTTATTAAATATGTAAATAAAGTAATACAATAAAATGAATTTAGATAAGAAACAAGAATAAGAGTTACTAATGATAATTCTAAAGGGGGACGCGACGCGAACTAAATTATTGTAAGGTATTACAATGAACGCGCGCACTCTCTACGCTAAGAATTCCTCGAGGAAAGAAATCTTAGCCAAGTAGATAAAATATGACAAACTTACGAATACGCGTAGAAGCTTCTATGGTAACCAAAATACGTACGCTGAGATATATCGCCGTTGGCCAAAGAAAGAAATGGTCCGCCGCGACCTGGTCGCTGAGGCTCGTAGAGATCAGCCAAGACCAGCACGTACAAGCAGGAGATGATGACGATCTTCTAGCAACGATCTTCCTTTATCCTTTTCCCCAAAACTATATGCGGCACTACACCAACGCGTTTATTAAGTTAAGACTTAAATAAGAGCCGAAAGCTATGGCGATGATGCGTGCTTGTAGGCCGCTAAAACAATGTCTCCCGCACAAGGCAGCAATATATATAAGCCAACGTGTGCGCTTATGAACAGCTTCTTGCTCCTCGCGCGCGCGCTGCTCATCGAGTTACGTGCTTCTTGACGTAACTTATACGAGGTATCTGACTGAGCGCGTGTCAGTTGATTTTACCTAAGCGCGCAAGATTCGAACACGGTAAAATACCGTGACAATATGTCGACCATCCATGCAACCAAATTCCAAATCCCCGAGGGGTGTCATTTCGCCTATCTTATCCTATCATACTCTTAATATCATTAGAAAAAAAATTATTATTTTAATTCGATTTTTTTAGGCTTAAGAGGAGGTCACGTATCTCTGTCCTTTTCTAATAAAAAAATTGAGTTTTTTACACGAACTAACAACTTTAGCAAAAAATGAAGAGAAAGCCGCATCTCGTAATAAAAAAAGCAATATTTTCTTTGATAAGAAAGAATTAATTTTATTGCTTCGTTTTCAAGAAAACCTTGAAAAACCAAATTGTCCACCCTAACCTCTTGATTTAAGTTTTTCAAGGTTTTCTTGAAAACGAAGCAATAAAATTAATTCTTTCTTATTAAATATTAGTATATTTCAATTTAGGGGCGAGGTTGTTAATAGTTTTAACTACGTAGACACAGCAAAGAGTCACACACAAATTGTATTTAAAGTATTTATTGTTTTAACAATACACTCCCTTTACAAAGCACACTCCTATAAAACACCAAGAATACAGATCTACGCTAATAAAGTCTGGAGGCTCTACGATGTGTCGCTCAACAAGGACTGACAGACCGACCGACGCATATACAGAGAGAGAGAAGCTAAGAGGGCGCTTCTGCCCACGGCAGCCTTCACAAAAACCCAAACGTAAAATATGCGCACACTCTTGACACTCCCTCCCGCATATTTAAAGAAAATTAAAAGAAAACCTCTGACCGACCATCACTCCCAATTACTTCTTCAAATTTTTACTTCCTGTAACAGAGAAACAATTTATAGATTATATAAAAAACATTTTATATATTTAAGATTAATTTCATCAATTTAGCATGCAACTCGAACGATAAGGGCTTAGTCAATACATCCACTATTTGCTCTTTCGAAGCTAACCAATTTACTTTAACCAGATCTCTCGTGACACATTCTCGTACGTAATGCTCCTTGATCTCAGTCATATGTCTCAATTTTCCTTCTCCTCCAGTTTTAACACTTGCTTCCGCAGCTCGATTATCAAACCATAAAGCCATGGGTGTGAACTCGTTCTTGAGAAATCTTTTTAAAGAGTTATATAAAGAAATGAGCTCCTGACAGCAGTCGCTCATGGCTACGTATTCAGCCTGACAAGTTGATAGAGCAACATACTGCTGTTTCTTCGTTCTCCAAACTACAGTGTCTCCATACAACTTTATTACGTACCCACTCGTTGTCAGAGATCCTTTACAATCTCCAAAACTCGCATCTGAAAAACCTTGTAGAGAGTCACCTTTACCAAAGTAATTTAAGCCTATATCTTTAGTGCCTTTCAGATATCTGAATACTCGTTCTAACATTTTCCATTCCTTTTCAGATGGGTTGATTTGATGTCGACTGAGAACATTCACTGCGTAAGCAATGTCCGGTCTGCAAGTGTTAGCCAAGTAGAGCAAAGTACCAACAGCCTCTCGATAAGGTCGATTTGAACTATTTTCTGTGTTTATAATTGTGTTCAAATCCTCGTTTTCTTCGTGATCTTTTCTATCTCTGTTGGCTATTTGAGTTGTGACCATAGGAGTCCTTTGAGGATGTTCCTTATCGAATCCAAACTTAATCAGCATCTTATCAATGTATTTCTCTTGTTTGATACTCAGATTCTTCGTTTCTCGATTTCTGTGTATCTCAAGTCCTAGAAATACTTTAGGTTCTCCGATGATCGTCATTTCAAACTCCTTCATTAATTTTTGCTTTATCTCGTTCAATTTTCCTATGTCGTTACTGACCAGCATCACATCGTCTACATAAAGCACAAGAATCAAAAGTCTGTTGTTTTCGCACCAAGTAAATAGACATGGCTCATCGTCATAGGTTTTTAAATTAAGTTTGAGAGCGGTTGCACGAAATCTTTCTTTCCAGCACTTGGGACTGACTTTCAGTCTGTATAAAGCTTTTTCAAGTTTACACACTTTGTCTCGTCTCGTTTCTGCTGTGCAGTTTACTCCATCAGGAATCTCCATGTAAACTTCATTATTGAGAATGCCATTCAAGAACGCTGTTTTAACATCCATTTGACAGATGTCCATATTAAATCGATTTGCGATGGCTAGCACAGATCTAATTAAGGGCAGACGTGAAACTGGTGCGTAAGTTTCCTGCAGGTCATAAACATTCCTATCTTTAAAACCTCTGATAACAAGCCTAGCCTTGTATTTTGTGTTACCATCTGGGTCCTCCTTTTTCCTCAGAACCCATCTAGAATCAATGATGTTGGGTTTCTTTCCATTTCTCGTCTCTGGTCTATCAACTGTTCTCCAAACGTTGTCTTTATGAATGGAATTTAATTCGTCCTCGATAGCCTCCTTCCATCGTTGTTTATCAGTTGATGACATGGCTTCTTGATACGTGGCAGGGTCTCCATTTAGTTTAGCAATCAAAGCTGTAGTAGTTTCTTCAGTTAAAATTTCTTCATTAGTGATATTTTCCTTCACTTTCCTTGGACGACCTCTTCCTCTTTTAGGCACTCCCTCCGTTCTCGTTGTCTGATTCTCCTTTTCATTCTCGAATTCAGTAAACCATGTATCACGATTTACCTCGCTGTCCAGTGTCTCCCAGTTATTTAGTTCTCTACGTTTATACTTATCAGCAAAGACTAGCTTCTCGTTGAACCTGACGTCTCGACTCTCGTAGAACTTTCCTTCTTCAGGTTTGAACAAAACGTAGCCTGTTTCCTTGTATCCAACCAAGACAGTTCTACTTCCAATACCTCGAAATTTAGGACCAGTTTTCCTTTGCACCTTCATGTAAGCTAGGCAGCCAAACCGTTTCAGTTGAGTGATGTCTATCTTGTGATAAGGAGCAAATTTCTCTAACGGTGACATCATATCATTTGAAGCATGTGGCAATCTGTTATATGCGAACACAGCAGATCCCAGAGCCACATTGCCCATGCTTTCCGATATTTTAAAATTATAATCCTTGATATATTTATAAGTTTTCTGTAACTCCTTAAATCATTTAAGAAAAATGTCTTATCCATATCAAATCATCGTTCTTCTGTTAAGAGAAGTTATCTCGATATTCTCTGCAGACATGATTTCAAAATCTATCCTTTTAATTTCTATTGCCTCCTTTATAACACTTATTATTTTCACTATAGTGTCATTGAAATTTGAGTATAACTTAGCGCTTACGCATCTATACTCATTTCCTACAATTTTTATTATTTTCACTCATTTCTTCTTTATCTCTTGTAATTAAGTATGTTGTAGTTTGTTAAGATTGTATATTTATTATCAATCTTTTCTCTGAACGCAAATTCTATTAATCCATAGAATTTTATATTTGTACTCCAGTAATAAACATTTTATTTGACACATGACCACGTACATATCAATTGTCTCGTTATTTAAATATATACACAAGTACTGGTCCGTAAACTTTGACTTATGTAATAAATTATCTGTAGAGCATCTGCATAAAGGTATTATCTGATAAGATAAATTTTATATTGGTCAGCAGTGCCTAAACTCGTATTTACTCCCTCCGATCCTAAGTTCACGATGTTGTTTTGTTAACAAACTTAATCTCGTGAATATTCTCGTTAGAAATTTAAAATTAATTACAAACTCGTTAATTAATATCTCACATCAGAGTCAGCGAGAATTTTGACTTAATTTAAAACAGTCATTGATTATTTTCACGTTGTTTTAAATCGATTTTAATTTCAAGATCTTAAACTCATTTTTTTTTTCTTTTGATTTTAAGTTTTCATCGTTTCCATTGTAAGTCTTTTCTCTTACTCTTGGCTCCCAATTTTAAATCGTTAATATTTTTCTTAGTATTTCTCGTTTTGCTAAATCTCGTGATGTTTCTACTTTTGTTATTAAATTTAACTCGTTTCATTGAAATTTCGTTACTCGTTTTACTTATCCTCCCTTTAATAATTTTCAAGAATTAATTAACAATGTTGCGTTAACAATTTCATTTAAATTTATTTTTATATTTTCTTTATTTTTCTCGTCTTTTACGTTTTGAATAATCCTTTTCTGTATAATTGGTCATCCAGTTGCTCTAGTAACACAATGAAAATTGTTAACTAATTACTGTATACATATAAGTATCAACTATGAAAATCGATAGAATCTAAGTCCTTTAATCTGTAGTCTTAGCTGCTGTTACGTTGCTCGTCATGCATTCCAATCAGTTTTTGGTATTTCCGATATATTTATCAACTAGCCATTTTACCTTTGATACTTATTTTAATTCCTTTTTGACTTGTAAAATTAATCCAAAATATACTCGTTAATTTCTTTCTCAGATTATATAGTGAACTATAAAATTATTTCTTTATAATCGCTGAAAAAGCATTTCTTTTTCATAATCCTATTTCTTCATTTATTTTAAAAACTCCTTATGGTAATCAGTGTCTATGTAGTTAATAATAATATCTCATGTTCGAACTGTATGATTTTCTACGACACTCTCCTTCAAATCATTTTTGAGCCGACGAGCCCATGTATTTCCATTAATTTGATCAATTGAAAATTAATTCTTATTGATCTCATCGATCTTATTGATCAATTCACGAGAAACAGATCTATTGATCAATTTTTGTTTTAAAAAAAACTCCTTTAATTGTACTATAACGTTACAAGAATCGTACGTTAAGTTACTCTCGTCAAAGACTTTTATTCTGCTAGCACAAGCAGAGTTGTTTTCGATTTTTCAACTCGTTTAGTATCGATCTCCATAGAATTACAATAAATCGTACTAAATCAAACTCGGTTATCTCGTTATCAGATTTTCAATACTATTCTTATTTATGAAAGTATTTCATAAGAATTTATTATCAAATACGTCAATCTGAATTTTCAAGTTTTTGGACTCGATATACATAGTTGCCTTTGTTTTCTCCGTCTCCTTGCGACCAGCCTCAATTTAGTTCAATTTTAGATTACGACTTCTTTGCAGATGCCTCCTTTTCGAATACATAAACTTGAACCATGAAGGTGGCCATTTGATCCTTGATTTCTACAAAAGAATCGAAAATAAGACAGTTTTTATTGTTAATATTAACTTCGTTATGCACTCGTTTAGACAATGTTTCATTTTCATTTAAGAGAACTTCGAATTTGATAATGGCAATTTTCTATATATATTAAATTTCAATTTCTGTGGATCCTTTTAACATAGAAATAGTTGCCTGATTTATGTCTTAGTTTACAATTAAAAACTGGTTATATACATCGTTTACCTTTTGGTCTTCGTTTCTCTTTGCGTCGTTGTTTGGTCTCGTTTTACTCCTTTATTCTCTCGTTCCGTTCTTCGTTCTATTCTTCATTTTCTCGTATCATTCCTCGTTCAATTCCTCATTTTCTCGTATCATTCCTCGTTCAATTTCTCATTTTCTCGTATCGCAGCTGCGTCTCGTTTTGAATAGGTCACGGCAGTAAGATACATAGAATGACAGACCCTTCTCTCGTTCCTAGGTAATTTCTCTCGTAAGTGCTGCCATCTACTCGTTAGGTATGAACTCCTTTCCTGTCAATCAGTTATACAGTTAGAAATTCAGATATCACTGAACACAAGTACTATCTAAATTTAAACTGAAACTAAAATTTATTTAACTATGTATTCGTTATTCATCGTATTTAGCATAACTCTATTTAATAAATTTCACTGTCAAGACTCTGACATCCTGAACGCAAGCTTGTCAAACTCAGAACAGTTGAGATTTTTATTTGCATTATAAAGATTCTGATACGTTAGACACAAACATTATCAGTCTTTAAATGGTTGTAATTTTTAATTTCGTTGTTAAGATTCTAATATGCGGAACACTAGTATGATCAGTATCAAAACAACTGCAATTAAGTTAATTGTTAAGATTCTGGCATACCGAACACAAGTATGCAGTTTCAAAACGATCAAGATGATTGCTAATTTTAATTTTAATATAACAAACTCGAACTCGGTTACATTTCGTTTTAAAGTGGGCGCTGTTATATATTTTAATGATTTAAGCATAATTGCTTAAGTGTGTAAATTAAAATTATTTACAGCGCCACTGCCGACCTTTATGTTAACATTTCTATTTTTAAAAATCACGTGAAAATATTATTTTAATTTTTATTTAATTTAGTTATATGTATATGAAATACATATTATGAAATAAAAAATACTTGTATATAATGTATTTACAAATATCTACACATGTACTTAAGGTTTAGACTTGGCCAGAGTCCATCGTAAATATTGCTTTTTCGTTCTCGTCTGAGCAACGATTTTCTCGTTACTGCCATACTACTCCTTAGATTAAACAAAACTTCTAATAAAAGATTTTTATGTCTCGTTCTCGTTCTGTATATGAATTTAATAATTATTCATTTACATTTATGTGTATACATATACACGCATATATACGTATACATATGTATACTCGTACGTAAGTTCATATCTCGTATTCATTCACTGCTTATATTCGTGTCTGTACACATATAAGTTACAAACTCCTCGTATATACGTATATACTCGTCGCTCTCATATAAGTGACATAGTTATAGATTTATTTTGCACTGATTTATTTTAATTTAATTTATTTCACCACTCTATTTGTAATTTAATTTATTTTATATTAAATTTGGCATGCATTATTATTTAGATTTCGTTTGATTATATGTTTGTGCGTTTTTATATGCTATATGGCGTCCCATAACTATCATACAGCACACATATACAACTCATTCCTTACATCCCTCTCGTTCATCGTTAAAGTCTCCATTTGCATTTCTTGTTTCTCGTTTCTTACTCGTGGCGACAAGTTCGTCGTGGCATCGTTCATCGCGAGCTTCTCTTTATGCGCCATCTTTCTTTCACGCGTGCGTTCCTCGTTCCTCGTTTCTCGTACAAGCGCGACATCGTTCTCGCGCGTGCTTGACGCCTCGTGCCATCTTTGCACTGTTCTTCTTTATCTATCTCTTTCTGTCTCTTTCCTTGATCGACGCAAATCCGCCATGTTGATTTGCCTCGAAACAAAGAATTTAGAGAGAACGTCAATTTCGAAAAAAAACCCAATTGACATCTCAGTTCCAATTTTAATACGAACTTCGTTTTGCTAACAATCATTTTTGATTTACGTATACATATACACATGTGCATGCACATCCATACATATACCAATGCACATGTGTGTCACGCTTATGGCTCTCTTCATTCCATGACACCGAGAACCGCGCACTAATTGTTTTACGCTTTCTCTTAGCAAAACAAAACTCCTCCTCGCTCTCCTCTCTCGTATATAATGCATTTTTTCTTTTAATTTCTTACCTCGCTCCATCTCCCCTGTTGCCGGGCTTTGCGCAGTTGAAGCTTGCTGGGCTTCCATAACAAATTAGTATATTTCAATTTAGGGGCGAGGTTGTTAATAGTTTTAACTACGTAGACACAGCAAAGAGTCACACACAAATTGTATTTAAAGTATTTATTGTTTTAACAATACACTCCCTTTACAAAGCACACTCCTATAAAACACCAAGAATACAGATCTACGCTAATAAAGTCTGGAGGCTCTACGATGTGTCGCTCAACAAGGACTGACAGACCGACCGACGCATATACAGAGAGAGAGAAGCTAAGAGGGCGCTTCTGCCCACGGCAGCCTTCACAAAAACCCAAACGTAAAATATGCGTATACTCTTGACATTAAAGAAAATATTGCTTTTTTATTACGAGATGCGGCTTTCTCTTCATTTTTTGCTAAAGTTGTTAGTTCGTGTAAAAAACTCAATTTTTTTATTAGAAAAGGACAGAGATACGTGACCTCCTCTTAAATTCACAAGGGGACGAACACTCTATCACCTGTTTTCATAGACCTAAAGTTGTTAAAAATCAGCTATTTCTTCATAATTTTACTTTATATGAACTATCTGCGTACACTTTCTGATCCATTTCACTTACACTCAAAATAGATGATATTCCCATTTTATACCAATATATAACTAGATTCATAAATATTCACATTGGTTAAGTGTTTTCCAGCTTGCTAATTCATGTGAAATAGCTAAATTATAAATAAATATAACATTTTCATGTACCTCATCAGGTTCGATCATACTCCTAATACTTCAAATATTACCTATTCTACTACATATAAATAGACATTATATTTTACACTATTATATTGATCACTTTGTTGCACACTATGCATTGGATTTAATGATTAAATGCTCAAATTAATTATAGGAGCAGAAAATGATGAGTTATATTTAATTACACTCAATAAGAATCATTAAACACAAAATCAGTCCAGAGAAAAAAAATTGAGCGCACAAATTTTATATTAAATACAACTCCCCAGTACACTTTTCACAATATTGCACCTTATGAATTGATGTCAAATATTACACAATTATACACAATATTTCAAAAACTCATATTATCACAATATGCAGCTACTTCACCAATTGAAGTGGTAGTTTATTTACTATGAAATACTCTAAAAACATGAAATTCCTAGTATTATTATAATCAATTGAAAATATTATTATCAATTCTTCTATATTCGTTCCAGATCTCATTGATTTTATTGATTGAATTTCTGATATCCTGCAATAAAAAAGAAAAATTTACACAAAGCAACCCAAAAATTTTTCAAATCAACAATTTAAAATTGAGTTTTACTTGAAAAAAGGTTACTTATCTGACTCCATCAGCTAGACTATTCCATGTTGCTCTATTCTATTATAATTAATTATTTTATAACCCTACATCATGACAAAAACAGACTTATAACTCGTAACCTCAAATCACAACAAAAATCATAATCTAAACATGCTTAAAACTTAAGGTGACTGTCACAATGTTGCATACATTTTTTAAGGCTATTTCACTCAAAAAGTTACAAGTAACAGATGCAGTGAGGCTCGAATTTATAGTTCACACTTAGCACTCAAACATCATTCCATCTTACTCTTTCACCATGAGAAAAATAAAGACAAAATGATGTTTGGGTGCTGAGGGTCGACTATAAATTCGAGCCTAGCAAATACAAAATTATATTGGTTAGAATATGTATATATAAAAAAATACAAGAGACAATGCATTTGTTTTTCATATATATAGATATACTAACGAATATAACTTTTTATCTGTCACTGTATCTTAAACTTGCCCTGTTGAAAATATATACGTATTTTAGTTACGTATCTCAGATACGTAACAAAATTACGTAATCCATAACAAAGCGTTCGAATTTGTTTAGTATTATGAGATACGTATTTGATATTGATGATACGTAGTTTCAATACGTATTCCAAGGGAGCATACGTAATTAAGCAAAATTCAATGATAAATCAATCAAATGTTGATACGTATTCCATACAAGAGATACTTCATTTCTCACACAATATATGTATCTACAAGACAGGTTTCGTAGTAAAAGTACGTAATTTTTTCCACATAATACGTATCCTGAACACATCTTCCAATTGCAATACGTAATTTTTATAAATACTTGTGCTAGATATATGTATTTTCGATACGTATTTCATGTGCATAATACGTAATTTTCGATTCGGATTTTAGGCTTAAATGCATATTGATTTTAGGAATACGTAATTTCGAGAACTAGATACGTATTTATGAGTCAGGGTTCGTATTCAGAATACATAATTGTAGGCTGCACACATGTCAAAATTGTATATTTAATGCCAAACATACGTAATTTACAATCGTAGTTCCAGGCTCGAATACGTATTGCCAGTACAAATACGTAATTTTAAGCATAAGATACGTACCTACGAGGCAGGTTTTGTAGTAAAGATACGTAATATTCGCCACATACGTATCCTGAACACATGCTGTAATTAAAATACGTAATTTTCATTTAAATGTATGCCCAATATATGTCTTTTTTATACGTGTTTCAAGCGGGAATCACGTAATTTTAAATTGCAGTTCTGGGCTTGAATACGTATTGCCAGTGCAATTACGTAATTTCTAGCACAAAATACGTATCTATAAAGCAGGATTCGTATTCAGAATACGTCATTGTAGACCAATCAGATGTCAAAAGTACGTATTTAATGCAAAAAATACGTAATGTTTGATCGCAGTTTTAGGCTCGAATACGTATCTTGTGCTCAAAATCACTTATTTGTACAGATGATACATATTCGAGCCCGCATTAAAATTAAAAATTACGTATCATTTTCATTATATCATAAATCCATATCTCATGCATAAATATCGATGGGAAATACTTATTCCAATAACAAAAAATACACATATTGGGCATACATATAAATGAAAATTACGTATTTTAATTACGGCATGTGTTCAGAATACGAATGTGGCAAATATTACGTATCTTTACTACAAAACCTACCTCGCAGATACGTATCTTATGCTTGGAAATACGTATTTGTACTGGCAATACGTATTGAAGACTGAAACTGCAATTGTAAATTACGTATTATTTGCATTTAATATTTAATTTTGACATGTGTGCGGCCTACAATTACGTATTCTGAATACGAAACCTGTCTTGTAGATACGTATATTGTGCGAGAAAATACGTATTTCTTGTATGGAATATGCATCAACATTTGATTGATTGATCATTGAATCTAGCTTAATTACGTATACTCCCTTGGAGTACGTATTGAAACTATTATCATCAATATCAAATACGTATCTCATAATACGTAACAAATTCGAACGCTTTGTTGCGTATGGATTACGTAGTTTTTTTACGTATCTAAGACACATAACTAAAATACGTATATTTTTTCAACAGGGTTGTAAGTGTTTCTATCCTATCATTTATTATTTAATTGATCCTATTTAGAGTATTCTTTTATCGAAACGCGTTAAAGGATCGTTAAATAGCTAGCGCGCCATGCCTAGCTATTTCGGACACTGTATTTCTTTTTATTGTTGTTAAAGTCGTTTGTAGCTAGGACGCCTTGCCTAGCTATAGCTGACTTTTAAAATATATTTGTTAATAATGTTAGATTTGTTATGTGTAAAGCCTGTTATTATTAAGGACCAAATGCCTTAATATTCGGGGCTTTGCATGAGGTTAATAGGATGAAGGTTTATTTTGGATAAGCTCTTTATTCATTAATTCAATTGGATAATTTACAATGTGAAAAACTATGACAATCTAGGCTTAATAAAGAATAGCTTGCTTGTAACACGTGTTAGGCCATTCGCCACTTGTGCTACGAGCAAGCGTGTCTTAACGTTGAGAGAGCTGATCCAAGAGTGGCGAGAGTCACAAGCTCCTCGTACTGCTTGCATTAGCTCTCTCAGGTCTCTCTCCCACTCTTCTAACTTAGTAGAAGAGAGGGAGAGCCGCCGTATACTTTCAGCGGTACTTACACATGCAAGTGCGTGTACGTACATACGCGCGCTTGCATGTTCAACCATGGTCTTTTTGGGTGTTTGCGCGCGCATCTTCTAGTATCGCACGGTTTCAGGGCCGTACATACTCGGGCACTCACAGGGTATAACTATTTGATTACAACGGCCTTTAAGCTAACTCAACCGTGATCAGTTTTGGTTCAAAAGTTTTGGTTGTTCTACAGAGATAAGGGTCCGATTTATAAACTTAACTCAAGTAACGATTGTTACTTAAACCTCATTTTGTCTGTGTCTCTCTCATGATAAGAGAAAAAAACAGATGATACGATCATTACTTCAGTTACATTAATGAATTCGAATCTATGAGGTTTTTGACTGGAAACTTTTAAATAGAAAATTTAATAGGCGGCTATATAGCTCTATCCTTGTCTAACTTAAACTTTCGTTACTATTCATAAATTGAATATTGTTATACAAAAGTAAGGGCGTAGCCCAATAGATTTCAGGACGAGCAAACGATCCTATTATGTGAAAAAAATATAAAATTTTCATTAATTTTTGAGTAAGTTCTGAAACGGGAAAACAATTGAACTTGATAATTGTATTTCCATTTCAAACCTCACTCGAAAACTTATGAAAATTTTATATTTTTTCATAGAATAGGATCATTTGCTCGTCCTAAAGTCTATTTGGCTATGCCCTTACTTTTGTATAACAATATTTAATTTATTAATAGTAACGAAAATTTAGGTCAGACAAGGACAGAGCTATACGGCCTCTTCCTAAACGAGATATTATGGATTTTTGTACCATAAGTTGGTTTATACACGAATTAAGTTGAACCCACATATAGTTCCGTTGTCAATTACAACTAACGCACTGTGGCGTTATAACCATAGAATCAACGGACATAATTTATCACCAGAATCCCACTTTACAATTACAAAATTTTATTATTTATAGTGAATTTTTTTCTTGTATTATTTGTAGTTAAATTTTGGTATTATTCCCGCAGTGACCTTTAAAGTATCATTCAATTCATATTACTCTCTATACTCATTTTTGGTTACGCCTTTAGACTCAAATTCATAGACCCAACTTAAGCAACGATTACAACTCGAACCTTATTCTGTCCTTGTCTCCCTCATAATAAAAAAAAAGATAGATGATACAACCTTTACTTGAGTTGGACTTATAGATCGAAGCCTTATATTTACAGTGGATTAATTTATGATGCATGCTCATCATTGTAGAATGACCAAAATTTTTGAGCCAAAACCGCGGTCGTAGATACAGGTCCTGTAACTCCCGTAGTGGGGGAAGTTCTCTTAAGCGAGCACGATTGATTCTTTCTCCTACCACAAGAGTGAAAGCACTGTGATCGCTTTATCCATGAATAGTAATGGTTTTGGAAATTCTATATAACATATATTATAGTAGGTATCTATCTTGTGCTTGTGCTATATTTTCTTTACATAATTAAATGATTCTAAATTAATTGAAAATTTGTAATGTGCATAGATGTACCGAAAAATAACTATTTGATAATTTTCCAAAATAATAGTTTTTAATATAAAAAATACATATAATACTCGTGACTTATTACAGTCAGATATTATATTTTTGGACTATAAATAGTTTTCGCAAAAATATAAATTTTTACATATTTTAATTACGAATAATAATTTTAATTTAAAATTTTAAACTTTATTTTAAATTATGTAGGGGCAGATAAGCATGTATCATTTCATGTCTTAAGATTCAAAATATCGCGGTGGCTTAGTGGCTAGCACTCTTGCTTTTGGTTTTTGCTGCTCAGGATCGAATCCTGGCTCAAGCATCTTTTTTTTTGCTTTTTTTATGCTTTGTTTTGCTTTTTAATTTTTTTAAATATTTTTAACTGTATATATTTTTTTCTTTCATATTCATACTTGTATGTAATTTGAATCTTTTTGCGTTTAAAAAATGTGTTTTAAGTTCTCATATTATGTATGTAATTAAATGAATCAATCATAAATAATTTAATTTAATTAACTTATAAAATTCATTAAATTAATAACAAAGAATGATTTTTTTTTTAATTTGATGATGCATGAATTATATAAAAAAACAATTTATTCATGACAATTTCATTTAATTTTATTAACATTGAAATTAACTTTTCAATACAATATTTACAAATTTTCTTGTTGTACGTAACCTTTAATCTTTTAAAAACGTGAATAATTTTTTTCAGAAGTTATTTTCAATGTTAATAAAATAAAATAAATTGATAATAAATATTCGAATACTAATAAGTCATTTATAAAAATAAATAATAAATGAAAGCATTAAAAATTCATTTTCGTACATGAAAATTCACTTTTTTATTCAGATATTTTATGGAAAATTTATTTAATTTTAATGGAAAAAATAATAGTTTTTTACTAATAATATTTTTCTTTTATAAAAAATGTAATGTATATTCAAACGAAAGGGATAACTTTACTAGAATTCGTATGGAAGAAATAATCAATTAAAATATTTATTTACGTATTTTTTAATAAATTATTTTGTTTATATAATCAACGCATCATCAAAATAAAAAAAATATTCTTTATTATTAATTTAACAAATTTTATTAGTTAATTAGAGTAAGTGATTATTCATGATTAATTCATTTATTAACGTATATATTAAAAGAACTTGAAACAAATCATTTACACGCAAAATGATTCGAAGTCACATACTAAAAGTATATATGTATGAAAGAAAAAAATATAAACAGTAAAAAAATATTTAAAAAAAATTAAAAAGCAAAAAAAAGATACTTCAGCCAGGATTCGATCCTGAGCAGCAAAAACCAAAAGCAAGAGCGTTAGCTTCTAGCCCACCGCATTATTTTAAATTCTATGACATGAAATGATACATGCTTATCTGACTCTATATAATTTAAAATAAAATTTAATAAAAATTTAGCATATTATTCGTAATTTAAATTGATAAGATAATTCCTATTTTTGCAAATGCTATTTACATTTAAAAAATATAATATTATCTTACTGTCATAACTAACGAATATTATATGTATTTTAATATATAATATGTCCCTAATTATAAATTGAAATGACTATCAAAAAAATTATTCGCGCACTAAAACTATCTTTTCTAGAATTGAAAAATATGAGAAGCATTTATAAAAAATTAATTCTATCACAGTAACTACTTTTTTTGTAATAACTATCAAATCATGAAGACTATTTTTGTAAATACTTTTTTTCATATTTTACGAATTTTAAATTTCCCTCTCTGCGGGTGCCAGTTTTTCCGTATAGTAATCCTACTGCAGTGCTCTCTAGCGATCATTTTTCAAACTATGCCTTGTCCAAATAAGAGACCTTCCCCCTTCATGGGAGATTCGGAACCTGTATATGGGTAATTCTTTCATACTTTTAAAAATCATGTTACTGCGTCATTTCTCCTAAATATGAGATAGCACATCTTGTTAGCAAATGTTCACTGATTTATTGAGTTATTAGAAACTAATTTTGTTATATTTTTAATGATAATTAGACGTGTCATTTTATGGCGGATGGGGAAAAGAGGTTTTTTTTTTGAAATTCAAATGTTACCAGGCCATGTAAAATGATAAATTATCGCTATAAAAAAAATGACTACTGCTTTTTTGATTTGAAATTCACACCAAAGCTTTATCTATACACATACTTTTGGAAAATCAAGAGCATGGGTGTGTGCCTGTTAACAAAAGTACTTTCTGAAAGGTTATTAAAATGTTACCAAAAATTTATATATTTTACTTTTTTCTGGAAAATACGATGCTGTAAAAAAGACTATTCAGCGGTGAAATTTTAAACTACATCAAAAGGTAATATTTAGAATCACAAAGAGAAATTTTTTATTAGGAACGTGTGCCTAGTGTAGATAAAGTTCTTTGTTCGTTTGAAATTATACTTAAAAAACGTGACTCACTTTTGAAAATAGGTTTTTATCCACTAATATGAAAACCTAAGCTTTGATTCACCTTTTCTCTGTTGTGAACTTTGTAATTTACTATTTTATAATACTCAATGTAATCTTTAAGTTGCTTTTGAAGTATTATTTCGAGTATTCTGGAAATCATTGAATTTTTCCCGGCTATTAAATTTTCCAAATTTACATTGATTACCTAGTTTCTATCAATGTTTTAATTCTAAAGAGTTTAAACTTTAAAAAGCTCAGTTTTAGTATGTATTTAATAGCTTACACCTAGAACATTGAGTTGAATCATCACTGAAATTTCTAGATTTAAAAACCGATTTTCTAATTTCGAGATTTTGTTTATATAACCGTGATTTTTCTATTATTCATAATGCTACGATGCTAAGATTATTTATCAAAATTTTTCGATTGTTATATTTTTTAATGTTTATTAAATAAACTAAAATATTTGGTTAAAAGGAATATAAGTATTTTTATTCGAAAACATAAACTATACAAATCTATGTCAAATTTCATACCCTAAGATTGACAATTTTAGCAAAAATAAATTGATATTCCACTCACTTATGATTTGTAATCAGCAATCCCAAAAGCCATTGGGTAACTAATATCACTCAATTTTAATACCCGAATCGCCAAAAATGAATTTTCCAAAAAAATTGCCATTACTGGCATATTTTATTTATTACAAAAAATTTTGTAATTATTAATGTAAATTGCGTATTTAAATATTTTCTGTAACATATTAAACATGTAAAAATGAAAAAGCTTAATGGAAAATGATCTATTATAGCCCAAAATACTTAAAAAACTGATCTGAGATAGGTAAAATATTATACCTGGGTGTGATAATAATGAATATATTTAAATGTCTTATATTAAAAAAAGCTATCTTCAAAAGTGAGTAATGCGATTTTTTCTTTTATTATCATTTTAATATATCAACATTTAAAAAAAATAAATTTGATACATGTGTCTTCAATTTTTTTTAATTTATTGAAAGTAAATTTTAGCACTATGAAAAATTTACTCGAAAATCTGTCTTTTGATGTTTGTTAAAAAGACTACCCTTAAAAGTGAGTAACACGATTTTTTTCTTTCATTATAATACGTCAACATTCAGAGAAAATTAGTTTTATACGTGTGCCTGTATTTTTTTTTTTTTAATTTGTTGCAGGTGAAATTTTAACATTATGAAAGATTTACCCATATACGACCGTGGTCTAAATCTATCACGGTAAAGTTAGCTTAAAAAATGTATGCGACGTTATGACAGTCAGCTTGAGTTTTAAACATGTTTAGTTTATGATTTCTGCTACGATTTGAGGTTACGAGTTATAAGTTCGTTTTGGTCAAGGTGTATTAGTCCAGTCATTGAAGCATTTCAGCTTGAAATTTTGTCGGTTAGGATGGATCAACATGAAAATTTGTCAGTAAGTAAAGAATAATCCAAAAAACAAAAGTTATATAATGCCGATGTGCGCTTTTGCCCAGGGAGCGGGAGCCGCCCCTTCTTGGGGGCGGTGAGAAAAAAAAACATATAATTTGATGTAAAAATCAATTTAAAGCAAAAAGTTTTTAATGAGTTTTTTTGTTAAATGAATACTTTTCGAGTTATAGGTGATTGAAAACACAGATTTTTAGTGTAAAAAAGCATGTTTTCTGACGGTTTTTCATGAAATAACTTGAAAAGTTTTAATTTTATCAAAAAACTCATAAGAAACAAAAATAAAGCTTGTAAAAAAACAAAACGATTCCATTTTTAATCATTATTTTATATACAATACATAACGAATTATAAATTATTGAATATTAATACTGTTACGCTTAAAACTTTAAGAGCAATATTCAACGTTAAATAACAGAAAAATGGCATACTTTTTGAGGAAAATGTATATAATATTTTTTGAAGGTATTGAGATCACCTTTTAAATCAATTTGTTTCAAGTCAATAGTATAAAAATTAAAGGAGTTACAAGAAAAATAAAATTATTTTATATAGTTTGACAATAAAATTTCAATATTAAAACCACTGTCATTAAGACAGGTTTTGAAATATAAAGAAATCCTTTCAGGGTTTATCTTATTTGGGTACCAACTATGTGTTCTAGAAGTTTCAGCAATTAAGGATGCTTATTTTTTTAAAAAATCAAGTTTATATGAAAAAAAAAATTTTTTTTATTTTTTAAAAATTCATCCTTTTTTTAAAATATCTCAATAATTAACAAATGTACGTAAAAAGTACTAAAATTAAAAAATATAGCTTTTTTTTCATGAATATTTTTCTTTTTTTTTATTTTTGTCCGATAAAAATCAACTGAGATATTAGTGTTAGAATTTTGTAATCAGAGCCAAGTACCACCTATTTTTGGCCCTTCATACTAAAAAATCTCAAAAAATAAAACTTTTCAAAAATTAATATTTACATGACTTAAAGACGATAATATTACCTACAAAATCCATTTTGAAGCAATTAAAAAGCTTGAAAATTAGCGGAGTTATCATAAAAAAACCAATTGTAGTTTTTCGGTAAAATTTTCGGAGCACATAAATTCGTTTATTTTCGAGTATTTTAGATGCATACATATAAATATTTTACAGCTTCTTTAAGTCTGTACGGTATATAGCTTCTATTCTTTTCAGTTCTCATATGTATATTTTGTAAGTGGACATATATATATATATATATATATATATATATATATATCATAAAAGTATGAACTCAGGTAGAAGAAAAGAAATGAGACTACGTAGCTTGCCGATTTGAAACAGCTGCCGTGTGCGATATATACGTCTATACAAATAAGAGTTCTATACCTTTTCTCTTCTTTTTCTTACCTGTCTTTATGTGTGTGTGTGTGTGTGTGTGTGTGTGTGTGTGTGTGTGTGTGTGTGTGTGTGTGTGTGTGTGTGTGTGTGTGTGTGTGTATTATGTCAGTAAGTAAATTGTATCTTGAAAACTACTCGATGGATTTGCTTCTAATTATTCATGGAATTTATTTTTTTGTCTAACTTGCTGGAAAGCTATTGATGATTAGTTCTTCTAACGTAGTTTTAATTTTAGAGTCGTTTATAAAAAAAAATTTCTATTTTTCATTTTTCTGGTTTTTTTTTGTTTACTAATCGATGAACTTGCTTCAAAATTTGCATGGAAATTATTTGCGATTGCCCAAATAAAAGAAATTTCTAAAAATTGATTTTCTTAGCTAAGTTTTAATTTTAGAGCATTTTGAAATTTTTGAAAAAACTGTTTATATTTATTGAGCCAATAAAATTTTAAAGACTACTCGATGGATTTACTTCAAATTTTCCATACAATTTAATTTTTCGATCAACTGGTGCGGAAGCTATTAAGAATTGGCTTCTTAGCGCAGTTTTAATTTTATAGATATTTTAGTCTTTTTTAAGAAATTTCGATTTTTCATCTTTTTTGTATTTTATGTAAACTACTCGAAGAACTTGGTTGAAAATTTGTATGGAACATATTTTCGACTGTAAAGAGGAGAAAAACTTTTGAAAACTGATTTTCTCAGCGCACTTTTAATTTTAGAGCATTTTAAAAATTAAAAAAAAAATTTTTATTCTCCTTTTTTTTTATATTTAGCGAAAACCATTTGATATATTTGCTTCAAAATTTGTATGCAAGATATTCGCTACTGTTTGAAGAAAAGGAGCTTTGTAAAACTAATTTTCTCAGAGCAGTTTTAATTTTAGAGCATTTTGAAAATTTAAAAGAAAATTTTTACTCTTCATTTATCGTCTATTTTGTGTAAACCATACTATAAATTTTCTCCAAAATTTTTATACCATTAATTTGCTATTGTCTGAAAAAAATAAGCTTTTGAAAACTAATTCTCTTAGCGTGGTTACGATTTTAGAGAATTTGAAAGATTTAAAAAAAATTTCGATTCTTTCCTTATTTTTTTTTATTTTACGTAAAGTACTCGATGGATTTGTTCTAAAATTTGCAGGGAAATTATTTGCGACTGCCAAAAAAAAAAATTATCAAAAATTGATTTTTTTAGTGTAGCTTTAATTTTAGAGCATTTTTAAAATTTTGAAAAAGAGATTTTGAAAAAAATGTTATTTATTTAGCCAATTAGATTTCGAAAATTACTCAATGGATTTGCTTCAAATTTTTGATACCATCTATTATTTTGTGTGTGTGTGTGTGTTTTTTGAATGTAAAATACTTAAATATATTCTAAATTCTATAATAAGACATAAAAAATATATTAATCATAGAATAAAAGTTATTAAATTATTAAAAGTACTAAAGACTCGTTTTTTTGGCATTTTATCATCAAGGGTTGTTTTTAAGGGTTGAAATATTACAATAAAATAAAAATCATTATAAACTGAGAAAAAATGTCTAATTTAATATAAATATGTCATTACAAAATAATTTACATGTTCAAAATTATTTTTTTCTATTTTTCATCATAAGGGGTAGTTTTTAAGGGTTGAAATAATGTAATAAATTAAAAATTATATCATAAACTTAAAACGTTAATATTTTTCCATAATTGTATCATAAAAATATTTTTTAATGTTAAAAACTATATATGCTCTTTTTATTAAGTCAAAGGGGTGGTTTCTGAGGGTTGTAAAAATGCTTAAGAGGAGGTCACGTATCTCTGTCCTTCTTTAATCAAAGAATTGAGATTTTTAAAGAAACTAATAACTTGAGCAAAAAATGAAGAGAAAGCCGCATCTTGTATCAGAAAAAGCAATATTTTCTTTGATAAGAAAGAATTAATTTTCTCGCACTCAGAGCGCAAAATACTATTTTGACCAGCTGTTGTGAGGGAGCAAAATACCTCTTTGCCTCCCTAGGGAGCAAAATGAATTCGAACTTTTAACAGGCTCGATAATGTAACCCGATATTTTTATACATTAGTCAGTGTGTGTAACTCGATGCTTTTTATACATCAGTTAAGTGCTTCACTTAGAATGGTCAATTCTGCGAATTGTAAATTCCCCGAATTACAAGTCAGGGGTGAACAAATTCCTCGAAAAAGTTCACATATATCAGTAGCAACTTTCAGTCTATTTAGCATTGATTTTTTCGAGTATTATTTATGTAATATTTAATCTTGCACGTTGCATCGAAGACATTTTCATATCCTTATAATATCAGCCAAGTATTCAACGCCGAATCGTAAATTCTTGGAATTACAAGTTAGCGATAGACGATTTCCGCGAAAAATGTTAAATTTGAATAAATCAAAATTTAATTTAATTTTTAATGTATTATAAGAAAAATATATATATAGTATTGAAAACTTGTCTAACTGAGATTTTTGTTATTTACTCAAGTATTAAGCGGTGAATCTGCAAATTAAAAGCTGAGCGCAATAGATATTATTATTACAAATATTTATGCACAAGAAGAAAAAAATCTATCGCTTTGTTTTTGAGAAAAGTAAGTAACTCGAAAATATTATAAACATAAACTTTCACTTTGGCGTTACTTACTTTTCTCAAAAACAAATCGGTAGATTTTTTTTTCTTGCATATAGATGTTCATAATAATAATATCTATTGCGCTCAGCTTTTAATTTGCAGATTCACCGTTTAATACTTGAGTAAATAACAAACAACTCAATTGTTACTCGGTCAATATCAGGTTCTACTCTGGCCTGCCGTTAATGGTTTTATTAATTTTATTTTTATATTAGTAATATTATTTATTTTTTGGGAGGCGGGGGCGCTGCCCCCGAACCCCCCCAGAGGGGCTTCGCCCCCTGCACCCCCAGAGCGGGGCTCCGCCCCTGGACCCCGTCCTGCGCCCCGACCTCGACTACCTCTTACGATCTTGATAGCCTTCGAACAAGATTGTACATGCTATCACAGACGCAAGTTTGTCATTCTTAGAATTTTGCGCGCTTGTTAGAAAAATAATATTTTTGATGCTCTTCGCGTGAGAAAATAGTATGCGCAACGCGGGAGCATATAGGTGTTTGTCGACTCGTGCGATTTGTCGCTCTCGCTACGCTCGAGCGACAAACACGCACTCGTCGGCAAACACCTATTTTGCTCCCTTGTTGCACAATGTACTATTATTGCTTCGTTTTCAAGAAAACCTTGAAAAACTTAAATCATAGAGGTTAGGGTAGACAATTTGGTTTTTTAAGGTTTTCTTGAGAACGAAGCAATAAAATTAATTTTTTCTCATCAAAGAAAATATTGCTTTTTCTGATACAAGATGCGGCTTTCTTTTTATTTCTTGATAAAGTTATTAGTTTTTGTAAAATATCATTTCTTTGATTAGAAAAAGACAGAGATAGTTGACCTCCTCTTAATATCATTAATTATGTTCCACAATATTAAACAATACTTATTTTAGACATTCCAAGATTATTTTAATTATTTACAAGCGTAAATCGGCATTTTTACTATTTTTCAACTTTAAGGGTAGTTTTTACCCCTTTAAAGCAAAAAGCGCACCTCGCCGATATATAACTTTTGATCTGTAGGGTAATATAAGCTTAATCCTAAAGTTTTATGAATATCGGTGCTAACCGAAAGAATTTCCAGGTTATACCCTATTTTTGCCTCCAATGACTGGACTATATACATCTTGACAAAAACAGACTATAGAGTTCTGAAATAATTATAGAATCACAGAATAGAGCATCATAGAATAGAGCAACGTGGAATAATCCAGCTGATGGAGTCAGATAAGTAACCTTTTTTTAAGTAAAATTTAATTTTAAATTGTTGATTTGAAAAAGTTTTGGGTTGCTTTGTGTAAATTTTTCTTTTTTATTGCAGGATATTAGAAATTCAATCAATAAAATCAATGAGATCTGGAACAAGTATAGAAGAATTGATAATAATAGTTTCAATTATAAGAATACCATGTTTTTAGAATATTTCATAGAAAATAAACTACTACTTTCATTGGTGAAGTAGCTGCATATTGTGATAATATGAGTTTGTGTAATATTGTGTATAATTGTGTAATATTTGACATCAATTCATAAGGTGTAGTATTGTGAAAAGTGTACTTGGGAGTTTTATTTAATATAAAATTTGTGCGCTCAATTTTTTTTCTCTGGACTGATTTTGCGTTTAATGATTCTTATTGAGTGTAATTAAATGTAACTCATCATTTTCTGCTCCTATAATTAATTTGAGCATTTAATCATTAAATCCAATGCATGGTGTACAACAAAGTGATCAATATAATAGTGTAGAATCAGAGATTGGTAGAGATCGCCGATGAGCATAGGCAAGAGCATGCCCGTTAAAATTCAATGTAAACTACTGCCGCCACATGGACAAATGCCCGAACTATACGCGCGAAGCCCCTCCACGTCTACACGCGTGTAGAGAAGCAAGCGAGAAGGGAGGAGACGAACACACGAAACACGCGGCTTCCAGTTGCGTAGGTAAACTTACGGCAAACCCGCTTTAGCTTGTTTTCGCCACGATACTTTATAGCTTTATTTCAATGCGATTAACCGTCCCGAAAATTTTTTGATTAATTACATATTTTTATTTAAAACAGATACATATTTTAATAATAAAAATCATTAAAGTAATCAAACAAATAAATAATAATAAATAAGATCTTTTAGGGGGCGATGGACATATGTAACTTTTACCCTATTCAACTAATGTGTGCGGTGGCTGTGGTCACTAAGTTTTTCCGCACCTCGCTGTTATTCTAAATTCGCCAAGTTCAAACCCGATGTTCCACCTATTTTTTTTTTTTATGTTTTATTTTTAAATATTATATATTTTTATAATCAATTTTTATAGCGGAAAAAATAATATTTTAAATATATTTAAGACCTTAAATTCTATTTTATTTCAAAAATATAAAAAAATATATTTACAGATAAGGATAGAAAAAAGTTTTAATGTCAATATTACATGGACATATAACTTATATCAATATGAAATAAAAACGTAGCTAGTTCTGTAATTTTTTCCCGCTAAATGAAAAATATTAAAGATTGAAAAAAAATTATTATTAATTATAGTTGTTTTTTATTCTCACTCAATTGCGAATAATAAAACCTTTTTTGTTCTTTAAAAAAAGGTTCTTTTCTCAATTTACATAAATGTATCACATTTTTAACTCATTCACTAAAAATAGAAAATAAATATGAATAAATCTAATTTCAATTTAGAAAAGGATCTTTTCCAAATTTATTGAAATGTATGACATTTTTATCTCATTTAATAAAAATAGAAAATAAATACCGTAAAGGACGTAATTCCTGATCAGGGCGTAATTTCTGATCATTATTTATTATAAATCATAATCTATAAGATTTTAGTAGGTAAAACTTTTTTTTAATTTATGAGAAAAAATAGATTGAGCGTAAGAAATGCTTCGTTTGTGTGAAAAAGAAATATACTTTTACTTTTTTACATGTAAATATGTGATCAGAAATACCTCCTAAGTGATCAGAAATTACGTCCTTCACGGTATGAATAAATCTAATTTCATTTAAGAAAAGTAAAATAATAAATGGATCTGAAAAAATAAATAATTTTACGAATGTAAACTTTAAAGCGAATTTTAAATAAAAATTACATTAAATATCATTAATATTTTAAAAATTGGACTTTTTCTTCTTTCTTTTATTAAATATCATATTTTTATATTATCATTAATTTTTATTTCCAAAACAAAAAAATTGTTTCAACAAATATAATAATTTAAGTTTTCACAAGACAGATTAAATTAAATTTTCATTACATTTTAAATAGCTTAATTCTTTTAGTCTCTTAAAAATTGGCATTTTCTAAACTAAATAGGAGCTTGATAACATTATTTTCAATTTATTTAATAAAAATTTAACATAAAATGTTAATAAACATCATTTTAAGGTAAAGTAGGGTAATTTGGGACGGATTTTAGCATCCACCAAATATAACTCTATTTTTGTTATTTTTTTTTTATTTATCAATAGACGTTAACGACAGTATAAATGATTTATTTAATAAAGAAATATTTAACAACTTTTAACCGTCATGATAATTCTTTTTATTATTACTTCATAAGACTACGTTTCAGTCATATTTTTGATGACCCTTTTCAAGTACAAAATTTTCTTAAATTACATAACAATGTATAAACATTTTCCACCTGAAACATAACATATATATCTATATAAAACTTCCATTCATTAAAATTACAAAAACAAATTATGACCAAAATATCATATAATATTCTATGTACCCTTTAAAAATTTTTTTAAAAGAACAATGAAACATTATAAACTCAATTAAACAACTTAATAATAAATATATCTCTCTAAATTATTAATAATAGAGACCATCAATTAGCATGGTTTCAGTTTAAAGTATATACAAGTCGCAAAAACATATGATCAAATTAAAAGCAGATAAATCGTTCACAACAGCAACTAGACAGAACACTATAAGGAGGATCACACAACATGAACTAGCAAGTTAAAAGATATCAATGTGGTAAGGCGCTGTTGTTGGATGTACATTTAGCACATGCGTATGTCAATCCTTGAATAAAATGTATCAACTATGAAAAGAATATTAATTACAAAAACCTATAATGAATAATTTACACAATCAATCGTAATGAAATAAATAAATACTACTAAAAATATATATACATATAATACCTCATCATATCTTAAACTTAGGAAAATTATTAACTACGATTTACAGTCCACACATTATTATCAATATAATCCTTAAAAACAGTCAAAGACTTTTGCGTGTCAAACATTCTGTTGATATTGTGCTTGTGAATGTGTATGTTGATCATTTCAGAGACCAATCTTTTATAATAATTACCCTCATTATCAAGTATTTTAACCTTATCAATGTCAAAATTCATACTATGACCAGTGTTTAGCTCATGAGAGTAAAGGGCCGATCTTTCACGCTTATGTAAACAATCAGACCTATGTTCTTTAACTCGAGTTTCAAGAGAACGACTGGTCTGTCCAATGTAGCAATCATTACAATCAGTACAATCAATCTTGTGTACAACATTATTTTTTAATGATTTTTTGTAATATCTTTGCCTAATTGTGAATTGCATTTAATTTTGTTATCAAGACTAAAAATTAATTTAAAATTAAACATTTTGCATATGTTTTTAAAAGTAAATTCATGGGATTTTGAATAAGGAAATACAATTATATTGTTGGACTCTGAAAGATCCCTTACATTTAGATTGTGGTGATTGTACCTACTCTGCTTAATTCTTTTTTCAATATGTGTGTTTATAAATTCAATTGGGTAGTTGTTACCAATAAGCATCCTTCTAATGATATTGAAATTCTTAGCATGAAACTTTGTATTTGATAGCTTGAGCACTTTGTCCACCAATGAGAACACAATACCAATCTTTTGTGAAATTGGTCCATGAGAAAAGAAGTTTAGGTATTGTCCTGAGTGAGTTTCCTTGAGATACCAATCAGTAATTATGTTGTTTTTATCAGTGAAATCAATGTTGACATCTAGGAAGTGTAAGGTGTTGTTTACAGGCACTTCCAGTGTGTGTTGTATGTGCCGATCTATAGAGTTAAAAGCAACAAGGATTTTATCGATATCACTACTTTTTGCGCAAATGAGACTATCATCAACGTATCTTCTATAGAACAAAATTGAGTCCCTCAAACCTTCAAAACTATCAAGTTCAACGTCCTGCATGACAATCTTAGCAAGAATAGGACTCAATGGACTTCCCATAGCACAACCAAATATTTGTTTGTAAAATTTACCATCAAAAGTGAAATAATTTTTGTTCATTATAAAACTTATTACATCAAGAAATTCCCGGAGTGATAAATCAGTGTGCTTATATAAGTGAGACCATCTTCTCTCAATAGGAATGATCATCTTGACCATCTTGTTCTTTTATAAGAACAAGATGGATATTATGAACACGAGACTTAAAATAAAATTTTTGCTTCTATATAAGTATCACAATCTTTTTCCTCCGCACTTAGACCATGTAACAAAAAACATACAAAAATTTTTTTCAATTTTTTCAACTATCAAGTATATAATAAGAATAGAAATTTAATTTACACTATCAAGAAGAAGATTTTAAATTTTGAAATAAAAGATGAAAATTCACAACTACGCTACTTAATTGAATTGGAAAATAATATAACTAAAGAACTAGAAACCTTTTTTGATGTTGATATCATTGATCTGATGACCAGGTTTACTCATAACAAAGTTTATGTACATTCTGAAAACATTAATAACAGATTGTGTAATAAATTTGGATTGGTTTACTACAGATTTTATAATAAATATTTTGACTTTGAACCTTATAAAAATGGTTTAATGGACCTTAATGCTAATAGGAATCAGAATCATCTGAATTGTTCTAACTCAACTAATGACAAGTTAAATAATAATGGTCACCTCAACAACAACTATGAAACTAGAACTGATGAAAAATTTGTTGTTAATCTGTCTGACCGCTCTTTACCTTCATATGTTTTGGAGACACTAAAACTAGGTCCTAAATTTAATTTTTGTGTTGAAAACAGTGACAAATTTAAACTGAATGTTATGAAAAGTCTAAACATTATGTCTCATCTGGAAGAGTCTGAGCATGAAAAGTTTTGTAAACAGATTCTAAATTCTACTATTAATAGCAGACGCAACAGTTATAGCATCCAGAATAATTGTCTCATCAACAACATAAATAGAACAAATCAATTTTTCAATTATAACTCCGACTTAACGATTTCAAGATCTGATAAAGGTGGTTCCATTGTTGTTTTTAATACTGAAGACTATAATAGTAGGGTTAATCAATGTTTAAATAATGAATCATTATATAAAAGAATTAATAAGGATCCATTACCTATGTTGGAGAGATCTACTAATAATATTATCAAGAAATTTAATAATGGATCACTTTTTATTGATAATAATAGTAATAGTAATAATGATAATAAAAAACTTTTTAATAACACCACCAATAAATGTGTTCTCTCAAAATGTTATGGACTGATAAAGCTACACAAAATTGATAAGTCTATGAGAATTATTGTTTCCACCATTGGCTCACCCACTTATCAAATTGCAAAAATTTTTGCAAGGTTTATGTCTAAATATATTCCTCACAACGGTCATACTCTAAAAAACAGTTATGAATTGATTGGTGATTTAAAAAACTTCAGAACAACATCAGATCAATGATATCAACATCAAAAAAGGTTTCTAGTTCTTTAGTTATATTATTTTCCAATTCAATTAAGTAGCGTAGTTGTGAATTTTCATCTTTTATTTCAAAATTAAAAATCTTCTTCTTGATAGTGTAAATTAAATTTCTATTCTTATTATATACTTGATAGTTGAAAAAATTGAAAAAAATTTTCGTATGTTTTTTGTTACATGGTCTAAGTGCGGAGGAAAAAGATTGTGATACTTATATAGAAGCAAAAATTTTATTCTAAGTCTCGTGTTCATAATATCCATCTTGTTCTTATAAAAGAACAAGATGGTCAAGATGATCATTCCTATTGAGAGAAGATGGTCTCACTTATATAAGCACACTGATTTATCACTCCGGGAATTTCTTGATGTAATAAGTTTTATAATGAACAAAAATTATTTCACTTTTGATGGTAAATTTTACAAACAAATATTTGGTTGTGCTATGGGAAGTCCATTGAGTCCTATTCTTGCTAAGATTGTCATGCAGGACGTTGAACTTGATAGTTTTGAAGGTTTGAGGGACTCAATTTTGTTCTATAGAAGATACGTTGATGATAGTCTCATTTGCGCAAAAAGTAGTGATATCGATAAAATCCTTGTTGCTTTTAACTCTATAGATCGGCACATACAACACACACTGGAAGTGCCTGTAAACAACACCTTACACTTCCTAGATGTCAACATTGATTTCACTGATAAAAACAACATAATTACTGATTGGTATCTCAAGGAAACTCACTCGGGACAATACCTAAACTTCTTTTCTCATGGACCAATTTCACAAAAGATTGGTATTGTGTTCTCATTGGTGGACAAAGTGCTCAAGCTATCAAATACAAAGTTTCATGCTAAGAATTTCAATATCATTAGAAGGATGCTTATTGGTAACAACTACCCAATTGAATTTATAAACACACATATTGAAAAAAGAATTAAGCAGAGTAGGTACAATCACCACAATCTAAATGTAAGGGATCTTTCAGAGTCCAACAATATAATTGTATTTCCTTATTCAAAATCCCATGAATTTACTTTTAAAAACATATGCAAAATGTTTAATTTTAAATTAATTTTTAGTCTTGATAACAAAATTAAATGCAATTCACAATTAGGCAAAGATATTACAAAAAATCATTAAAAAATAATGTTGTATACAAGATTGATTGTACTGATTGTAATGATTGCTACATTGGACAGACCAGTTGTTCTCTTGAAACTCGAGTTAAAGAACATAGGTCTGATTGTTTACATAAGCGTGAAAGATCGGCCCTTTACTCTCATGAGCTAAACACTGGTCATAGTATGAATTTTGACATTGATAAGGTTAAAATACTTGATAATGAGGGTAATTATTATAAAAGATTGGTCTCTGAAATGATCAACATACACATTCACAAGCACAATATCAACAGAATGTTTGACACGCAAAAGTCTTTGACTGTTTTTAAGGATTATATTGATAATAATGTGTGGACTGTAAATCGTAGTTAATAATTTTCCTAAGTTTAAGATATGATGAGGTATTATATGTATATATATTTTTAGTAGTATTTATTTATTTCATTACGATTGATTGTGTAAATTATTCATTATAGGTTTTTTGTAATTAATATTCTTTTCATAGTTGATACATTTTATTCAAGGATTGACATACGCATGTGCTAAATGTACATCCAACAACAGCGCCTTACCACATTGATATCTTTTAACTTGCTAGTTCATGTTGTGTGATCCTCCTTATAGTGTTCTGTCTAGTTGCTGTTGTGAACGATTTATCTGCTTTTAATTTGATCATATGTTTTTGCGACTTGTATATACTTTAAACTGAAACCATGCTAATTGATGGTCTCTATTATTAATAATTTAGAGAGATATATTTATTATTAAGTTGTTTAATTGAGTTTATAATGTTTCATTGTTCTTTTAAAAAAATTTTTAAAGGGTACATAGAATATTATATGATATTTTGGTCATAATTTGTTTTTGTAATTTTAATGAATGGAAGTGTTATATAGATATATATGTTATGTTTCAGGTGGAAAATGTTTATACATTGTTATGTAATTTAAGAAAATTTTGTACTTGAAAAGGGTCATCAAAAATATGACTGAAACGTAGTCTTATGAAGTAATAATAAAAAGAATTATCATGACGGTTAAAAGTTGTTAAATATTTCTTTATTAAATAAATCATTTATACTGTCGTTAACGTCTATTGATAAATAAAAAAAAAATAACAAAAATAGAGTTATATTTGGTGGATGCTAAAATCCGTCCCAAATTACCCTACTTTACCTTAAAATGATGTTTATTAACATTTTATGTTAAATTTTTATTAAATAAATTGAAAATAATGTTATCAAGCTCCTATTTAGTTTAGAAAATGCCAATTTTTAAGAGACTAAAAGAATTAAGCTATTTAAAATGTAATGAAAATTTAATTTAATCTGTCTTGTGAAAACTTAAATTATTATATTTGTTGAAACAATTTTTTTGTTTTGGAAATAAAAATTAATGATAATATAAAAATATGATATTTAATAAAAGAAAGAAGAAAAAGTCCAATTTTTAAAATATTAATGATATTTAATGTAATTTTTATTTAAAATTCGCTTTAAAGTTTACATTCGTAAAATTATTTATTTTTTCAGATCCATTTATTATTCTACTTTTCTTAAATGAAATTAGATTTATTCATACCGTGAAGGACGTAATTTCTGATCACTTAGGAGGTATTTCTGATCACATATTTACATGTAAAAAAGTAAAAGTATATTTCTTTTTCACACAAACGAAGCATTTCTTACGCTCAATCTATTTTTTCTCATAAATTAAAAAAAAGTTTTACCTACTAAAATCTTATAGATTATGATGTATAATAAATAATGATCAGAAATTACGCCCTGATCAGGAATTACGTCCTTTACGGTATTTATTTTCTATTTTTATTAAATAAGTTAAAAATGTCATACAGATCTAGGATTCTTTTTCTTTTTTCTATTTAAAATATCATAATTAACTGCACTCAATTCAAATGGATATAACCCACATGCCCTGAATCCATTTTTAATTGTCTCGGTTACATCAATAGAATCAAGAGCCTTTTTTAAAATACCAGCGAACATTGATTTTTTAACATCAACTATATTATTATCAATCCTCCATGTTCGTAGAGTACTTTTCTATGCCTCTTTCAATGGATGGAATAAAACCACATCCAAAGGCTGGATTATATGGGTGGCATTAGGATATAGTGCTATTAGTTCTATTTGAAATTCTTTACAGAAATTTATTAGGGTCAAAGTGAGATGAGAAGCACGATCATCTACGTACAGAATTATTGGAAACTTCACTTCATTATCTAGCAGCCACTCGTAATAGATATTTACTATGTAACTATAAAAGGTCTCTGATGTCATCCAACCTCTGTCACTATGTCCTATGCCCCAGCCTTTTGGTATGCTATTAACAAGGCTTTTCTTTGGAATAGTTTCCAAATCAAACAGTACCATAGGAGGAAGTATCTGTCCTGAAGCAGATGCAGTAACCAGTATTGTCATACAAGCTTTCTCATTGCCTCCAACAATTTGATATACAGATTTTGCACCTTTTTGTGTTATAACTATACTATCTTTTGGTATTAAATTGAATTAAGATTCATCCAAATTGAAAATTCTTTCTGGTTTAATATTTATCAAATCTTTTTTCTCTAAATAACTTTTTACAATTGAAAACCAATTTTTGAGATCTCCTACAGTAACAGAGGCTCTGCTCGAGGTAAGGTTTTGAGCTATTTTTAAACGTAAGTTGTTATGACGTTTCATGAATCCATTGTACCAATGTTTACCTGATCTGTTGTCGTTAAAAGTATTCTTTCTCTTCTCTGCAATTATAAATTTCTGTACGCAGTCTAATAAATAACTTTTTGTGACAGGAAATCCTCTTTCTGCACAGTAAATAATCCATTCAACTATTTCTAATTCTTCTTTGGGACTTAAAATAGTTGGTACACCTCTAACACATTCTATTGGTACACGACAACTGAATTTAGCATGCAGTGTTGACTTTGGTATTCCAAAAAGTGTAGCTGCCTGTCACAGAGTTTGTCCATTCTCTATTCCTGTTAATGCTTTCATAAGTGTTTCATTATCATATTTTTTTCCATTGCATTTATTTGATTTGAATTTTCTTGTTTTATCTTTACCAGTTAATTTTTTTACTTCATTACACTTTTCTTGAAATCTATTTGGTTTTGTTTTTGTAATTTTATTCTTATTTATTACTTTATTATTTTTTCTACCCATTATAAATCTGTAAATAATTTAATTATTTAAGATAATTGGTTAATTATTTTAAAAATTAAGTACATTATACATAAATATAATAGTGAGTAGTACTTATATGAAGAGGTTAAGTTTGAACTTAAATTTTTTGCAAGTAAATGTTTTTAAACACTCGAATTATATAAATACTAAACACCGCAGCCACGAATACAACAAAGTAAATATAATTAGCATATTATTTCAGAAAATTTTTGTAAAAAATTTAATTTGTAACAATGTTTTCCCACGTGTCTACAATTAGAGTAACGCTGCAGAACAGTAAGCAAATTCGGGACATGCGTGAGACTTCTGTCCAGAATTATGGTTCCCTTTTAAAAAATAGGAGTGAAATTTAAACATGTTTTTTATTAATTAAAAATGTATTTTGACTATGAATGTACTTCTAAAAAGTATCCTTCACTATCGTATTATTAATTAAAGTCATTATTTACATGTGATAAAAGGAATTCTTTTTTTTTCATCGTATGTATAAATAGCAGTTTTAGCAATGGATGGGCCCATATGTACGTCATTTCCCAACTTATTATACAGCCTCATTTCTTTTATTCATTTGAATTATTTTTAAATTTTTATATAATTATATAAAGTAATTATTCGTATAAACAACAGCTTAGTTCACTATGAATAATTTTACTTTTTAATATTTGTCATATTATCATATTTAAAAATAGCAATCTTTATTGATGTCCAGAATTATGTCCCAAGTTGAACGTTGTCCCAAATTACCTTACTTTACCTTATTTTCGAAACATAAAAAAATGAAGAAACGCTTTTATTAAAAGTACATTAATATCAGTATATCCTTTTTAATATCATTTCTTAGTATAGCAGCAAATATCTTGATATCAGGTTTTAAATGTCTTTTTATTGAATTGAATTAATATAAATTTATAATGACGATAATTTGATTTAGGAAAAATGAAACTTTACGAAACCTTGCAAATTGTCACGAAAGCGTGTTTTAAATAAAAATGACTTTAAATTCTATTTTATTTTTAAAAATTTTACATTGAATTTTAAAATTTTCAAAAATTAAAAAAATAGACTTCAATTTTTTTTTTGTAATTATTACAATGATTCCAAACTTTGAACCATAATATGAAAAGCATTTAAAATTTTTGTCAGTTTTATAATGAATTAGGAAAAAATTTTATCTATGTTTTTAATATTTAAAAATAGCAGTTTTTTATTAAATATATATTTTTTTATGTTTTGACGTTTATTTTATCTTTTTAAAGTATATTTTTTACTGTTATTTAGGATGAATGTAATAAAATACGTGAATACTTTATTATATCATAAAAAATGTAAAATACAATATTCCAAAAAAATGAAGAAATTAATTATTCCAATAAACAAAATTTAATCATAACAACGATGTGCAGCATGCAACGTGTTTGTCCTTAAAATGCTCATTTTACTAGTTTTGTTATTAATAATGAAAACTGGTTAGATAATTAAAAAAATTAAGGTTAGGGCAAGAAAGCGATAAAAATATGTTATTTGGTTTAAATAAAAAACGTACGATCGCTGTGTTGGCTAAGTTTTAGGGTACGTTGCAACAATTAAAAATTTTTCTAAGTTAAAATCTTATGCTTTGTCTTTTTTTATTAAAAAAATTAATAATATGCTTACAAATAAAATTTGTTACAATACAATAAGAAACATTTTTGACAAAAAATATTGACCTACAATACAACCGTTTTAAATAAAATAACTGTTAACTGCAAGCATTTTCTAAGCATGTGCTAATTACCCACACAGCATGAAAGATATCATTGGGATATTCCGAAATATTTCAATGAAATATTTCATTACAATATGTATGGAAGCTTTATGGAAGAAAACAGAAATATTCCTGGAATATTGCAAAGGAAACTTTCTACGAAGAACCCCTGGAAGCCTCCGTAAACCTTCCGAAGAAGATTCCGTTGGAAGATTGATGAATCATTGCACCGAAAGATTTCATGGAAGCTTTATAGAAGACTTCGTTTTCCTTTCGGTGAAATGTTAGTAATTTTCACTGGAATATTCCGACTTAAGTCTCCTGGAAGATTCCGTAAACCTTCCAAGGAAGATTCCGTTGGAAGATTGATGAATCATTGCACCGAAAGATTTCATGGAAACTTGAATGGAAGACTCCGTTTACCTTTCAGCGAAATATTGGAAATTGTCATTGAAATATTCCAGTGGAAGGCTCCTGAAAGCTTCCGTAAACCTTCCAAGGAAGATTCCGGTACAACATTGATGAATCATTGCACCGAAAGATTTCATGGAAGCTTGAAAGGAAGACTCCGTTCACCTTTCAGCGAAATATTGGAACTTGTCATTAAAACATTCCAGTGGAATAATTCTGAAAGCTTCCGTAAACCTTCCAAGGAAGATTCCGTTGAAAGATTGATCAATTATTGCACCGAAAGATTTCATGGAAGCTTTATAGAAGACTCCGTTTTCCTTTCGGGAAAATGTTCGGCATTTTCACTGGAATCTTTCGACTTAAGTCTCCTGGAAGATTCCGTAAACCTTCCAAGGAAGATTCCGTTGGAAAATTGATTAATCATTGCATCGAAAGATTTAATGGAAACTTGAATGGAAGACTCCGTTAACCTTTCAGCGAAATATTGGAAATTGTCATTGAAACTTTTCAGTGAAAGGCTCCTGGAAGATTCCGTAAACCTTCCAAGGAAGATTCCGTTGGAAAATTGATTAATCGTTGCATCGAAAGATTTCATGGAAACTTGAATGGAAGACTTCGTTTACCTTTCAGCGAAATATTGGAAATTGTCATTGAAACATTCCAGTGGAATGATTCTGAAAGCTTCCGTAAACCTTCCAAGGAAGATTCCGTTGGAAGATTGATCAATTATTGCACCGAAAGATTTCATGGAAGCTTTATAGAAGACTCCGTTTTCCTTTCGGAAAAATGTTCGGCATTTTCACTGGAATCTTCCGACTTAAGTCTCCTGGAAGATTCCGTAAACCTTCCAAGGAAGATTCCGTTGGAAAATTGATTAATCATTGCATCGAAAGATTTAATGGAAACTTGAATGGAAGACTCCGTTTACCTTTCAGCGAAATATTGGAAATTGTCATTGAAACATTCCAGTGGAATGATTCTGAAAGCTTCCGTAAACCTTCCAAGGAAGATTCCGTTGGAAGATTGATCAATCATTGCACCGAAAGATTTCATGGAAGCTTTATAGAAGACTCCGTTTTCCTTTCGGGAAAATGTTCGGAATTTTCACTGGAATCTTCCGACTTAAGTCTCCTGGAAGTTTCCGTAAACCTTCCAAGGAAGATTCCGTTCGAAGATTGATGAATCATTGCACCAAAAGATTTCATGGAAGCTTGAATGCAAGACTCCGTTTAGCTTTCAACGAAATATTGAAGATTTTCACTGAAATATTCCGGTTCGAGTATCCTGGAAGCTTCCGTAAACCTTGCAAGGAAGATTCTGCTGGAAGATTGATGAATTATCGCAGGGAAAGACCCAAGGAAGCTCTAAGGAAAACTGCATTTACCTTGTAGCTAAATGTTGGCAATTTCTGACTAAAACATTTGGGCCAAAAACTTCAGGAAGCTTTCGTAAACATTTCATGGAAGATCCCATCAGTAGACTGATGATTCAGGAATTATTATTTTGAATAAATATAAAACGGATACTACACCAGCACTCATAAATATGGCTTATCCTCGTTTGTAAGTTAATAAAAAACAATGTTAATGATGCTATGGCTACACCAAAAAGACATTTTTATAAAAATGAGATAATTCTTATAAAAATGAGGTAATTTTTTTAACAAAAATGACTTTATTGCAATAACAAAAAACAAGTCCTTTTCCATTCAAATTTTTTATTATATCTAATGACGATATTTTCCCAATACATTACTTGACACACCAAAAGGCGTTTTAAATAACGTCATTTAGTATGTTAGGGATTAGGACAAAAAATGACGTCGTTTAGTATGTTAAATGTTAACGAAAAATGACATCATTTTTTAATAACAATGACGTCCTTTTTTATATAACTTCCCACATAGCATGAAATATTTCATTGAAAGATTCGGAATAAAACAAAAAATGATATGAAACGTTTCTGAAATATTAATATGTCCGCCTAGAAAATTGGTTTGAAATATTTCATGTGATGTTTCTGTAACATTCTTTTATGATTTTGTGAAATATTAATTTGTAATATTGTTGAAAGATTGCAGCAACATTTGACCGAAAGATTCATGGAAGAATATGAATCTTTCAAGAAATGTTTCTGAAATATTTCTAAAATCTTGTTTAAAATATATCTAAAATAATGTTGGTGAAAGATTCTATCAGATATTATTTTTGATTTTGTAAGAGTTGCATCTCAAACCATATTAGATACCTATATATTTATTTGTTATTCAGAATTTAAGCGCTTATTTATTTGTATCAAGAATTTTCGGTCTTATATACTGAACGAGAGAAAGTCTCACCACTTGCGAGAGTTTTTCAACCGCATTATGATCACATGAAAATATAATCAAGTAGCCACCTGCTGGCAAGATGGAAGAATTGCTATGCACGCAAGATAACTACAAATATTTAGACAATATTTCTCTAGTATTTCACTGTTATATTCATAAATTTTTGGGAATACTTCATGAAATATTTCTAGAATATTACAGAAATATTTGCGCAGTATTGATTTAAAATATTTTAAGAAATGGTGCAGTAATATTTCTTCAATGTTTCAGTGTTATGTTCAAACATTTTTTCAAATACTTCATGAAATATTTTTCAAATATAACAGAAATAATAAATATTTCATGACATGTTTCTTGAAAGATTTGAGAAATATTAATTTGAAACATTTCAAGAAATAATGTAACAACTTATTTGAATATTTCAGTGTCAGATTCAAAAATTTATTTGAAATAAAACATGAAATGTTCCAACAATATTACAGAAATATTTCAATGAATTATTTAATATTCATAAACTGAAATATTTCAAAGAAATATTAGTTCATCACTTATTTAATATTTCACTGAAATATTTCATTAATAATTCACGGAGGCTTTCAGTTACCTTTACTGAAATATTCCATGAAAAGTTTACGGAAGCTTCCGGTAAACTTCCTGGAAGCTTTCAATGTTTTTTCTGCAGTGAATTAAATCTTCCACGTTTTCTTCTAGGAAGCTTCCGGTAATATTCCACTGAAATTTTCAACGAAAAACTCACCGAAGCTTCCTGGAAGATTTCACTGAAATATTTCAGGAATGATGTACGGAAGCTTTGAGTAAGCTTCCACTGAAATATACCATGAAAGATTTACGGAGGCTTCCAGTAAGTTTTCACTGAAACGTTTCATGAATAATTTACGGAAGCTGTCGGTAAGCTTCTATTGCAATATTCTATGTATAATTTACGAAAGCTTCCAGTAAGCTTCCACTGAAATATTCCATGAAGGACTTACGGAGGCTTCTAGTGAGCTTTCACTGAAATATTCCATGAAAGACTTTTTTAAACATAAAATTTTTAATTCAGACTTACTGTTCTTTGCATCGCTAGTGTAAAAAAATTATAGTATATTACGCACCAAGGGAGGGAAGGGGGACATCTTAACCCGCGGGTTAAGATGTCCCCCTTCGCTCCCGTGGCGCGTATACAATTTTTTACCATAGCCAAGCCGAAAGTTGTCAACTAAAATTACGTATAACGTAAACGTTATGCTATATTGTTCTGCCAGATACGTTACACGATATCACACTACACGGTAACACTCGTAATGATAATTCATTAATAAAAAAAGATTTTATGAATTATTCTAATTTTTTATCACATTCATTTTTAAAGATTCTATGCTTTGTTTTACCATATACACTACACGATAACACACTACACGGTAACACTCGTAATGATAGTTCATTAATAAAAAAAAAATTTATTATTTAATCTGATAGAGTTATTCTTCGATATACTCTGTTTCAATGCACACATTTTTCATCACACACATTTTTAACTAAATAATAATTTAATACAATGTATACATATACATTATAATGTATATATTTTGTTTTTTTTGTTTCAAATTTAAGAGATTTTCAAAAAGAAACAGAAAAAGATTTTGATATCTGCCTTTGTTTTGTTCTTACTATGACTTTTGATGAAGAGCAAAAAGGCTAGGTATATTAGACATTATATGGGGAAAAGAAAGAGACGGAGAGATATAACGTATGCTATATTCTGTCATTAGCGCCTGCGCAGAACGTTCTTTTTGCTTCCTGCCCCGGCAAGAATGTGAGACTTTCGGTTGAAGTAGTGGGGACGAAAGTAAAAACTTTCGGGTTGGATATGGTAAAAAAGATTTTTTCGTCATACCCTGCCCGAAAGCACAACTTTCGTCCCGGCACCGAAAAACAAAAGTTGTATTTTCGGCCCGGGTATGGCGAAAAATAGCATACACACCACGGGAGGTAAAATGGCGAGCCTATAGCACATATTTGCCAGTACTTGACCTCCCTTGGGGTGTAATATACTATTTCAAATCCCCAAACGCTGTCAAATGCAGAATTTGAATACAAAAAAAAATTTCAAATAAAAAAATTTTTTTAATAAGAAATATTAGCAATAAAAATTTTAAAAACGTTTTTTTTTAAATATAGATTATTTTCTTAATTTGAATATAATGAAAATTTTTATTTGATATTTATTTTATCTTCTCTTTTTAAATTCTTCTTTATTTTATTGATCCATTTCATATAAGTATTTTGTGGAATTGATAATTCTGACAGATTTTCTCTTATAATTGTAGCAAAAGCTCATTTATTTTGATTTTTATGAAGTAATAAAAACATTATTGTATTTTATATATTTTAAAGATAATACGTTTATAAATATAATATAGTTATATGACGTTTATAAATATAATTTATAAATAGATCAAATAAATTTATGCATAATATTTAAAAAGAATTTATAAAATATTAATTAAATTCTAAACATAAATAAATTAATAATATACTCAAAGAGAGTATGTAATTTGAAAATTGTTTAAAACCTTTTGAGAAACATGTTTCATAATAGAAAATGTTAAATAGAAAGTATTAAAACATAATAATAAAATAAAAATGTTTAAGACATTAATAATAAAACTAAAATACGTAAAAAAAATAAATGTTCTTGAATAAAGTTCAGAATTTGGCATTTTTTAACGAAAGGGATAATATGTTTTGAATAAACATTATATAAAGTTTAAATTAAGTTTACAAAAATCTTACAAAAAGAATTACAAAATTTAATTTGAATGAAAAATTTTCAAATGAACAAGGAGAAGAAAGGTCCCTATCTTCGAAAAACAAATTTGGTTGAAACTAGAATCTGATTTTTTATGAAAAAAATTAAATGAAAAAAGGTTCGGGATATAAAAATACCGATATTCCATAAAAAATATAGTGAAAATAAATGCTTATCGGAACTTGAATAGCCAAACAGCTAAAATTCTTACTAGAAAATGTGTGATAGATCAAAGAAAGTACTTAAATATATTAATTTAAGGCGACTACGGAAGTTCGGTTCGATTTCATTTTGTAGTTTACAAATTACTCTTTCAGTTTCTAAAATTTTTTGAATTTTTTAATTTTCCACCATTTATTATAATCAGTAGAATGGTGGAAAATTAAAAAATCTGAAAAATTTTACATATTGATAGAGTAATTTGTAAACTCAAAAATAAAACCTAACCTAAAATCCGAAGTCGCCTTAAGCTGTATTGCATCAAAAAAGGTTATGTAGTTCAAAAGTAACGAATTACGATCGATCAAAATATACAAGTGAAATAGAGTAAAAAATTTATCATATATTATATGCTAAAACTATTAACTAATATGTAATAATTTTCAATTAAGGTGGCTCAAGCGCTTGGTGCCGTATCAAGCGGGGCCCTGTCTGCGACATCAAAATGTTTTTATTGATAAAGCTATTATAACTAATTAAATAGTATTATTGATTATTCCTTATGATAAGAAAACAATTTTAAGTAATCAAAAGTAATAAAAAAGAAAGAAAATTTTTTGTTTTGTTTCTCATTACAAGTTTTACTATGGTACGTCCCTGCTGTTTTGTTGGTTTTGAGCACTCTGAACGCACGTTAGCTTTACGTATGGCGTCTGTATCTGACGCGCATGCGCAGAAGCTGCCATTATGTGTAGCAAATTCTATTTCGCATTCTTTTAGATTTATTTTCTCTTGTATTTCTTCGTCAAGTCCTTTTTTTCTTCTTGAAAAATGATCTCCGTGAAACAAACTATAAGTGTATAATTTTTATTTTAACTTGTACTTTTTTATATTACCGTAAAACCTAATTTATGATTCAGTCCCATAAGAGCACATGTATTATTTACAATTATTAAAACATCTTTTTCTTTATAAATAGTTCGTCAACCTCTATTTTTCAAAATAAATATCGAAATATTACGATATAAAGAATATTTTAATACAAATTTTGGATAGTTTCACTTTTTTAGAAAAAATCGCTTGAGCCACCTTAAGCATAACTTTTTAACCACATTAAGCGGTTTTAAGATTTAATTAGATTTTTAAGCTAATAAGGCTTAACGGGATGTCGGAGCTGCAGCAATCAAGTTTTGCTTTTTTTATTTTATCAATATCTTTTTAAATTCATAAATTAAACAAATATAATGACTTGTCCGCACTAAAGCTATGTTAATACAATAATTTTTGTCAAAATAAAAAATCATTTGGACAAGTTATTTTTTTATGAGCTTGGATTGGAAATTAGATATTAAACTCGACAAACCTAACCTTAAAATACGATACATTAAAAGTTTTTATTATAACTTAGTATGTATAATATTTTGGTGGATTTCTTGAGTTGTCCGCACTAGAGTTTAATCATACAAATTTTTTCTTTGTAGCAAAAACACTCGATTAAACGCATCGTTTATTCATAAGTTAGGATTGGAAATTTTATTAGAAGGCGGGCAGCTTCGTCATGCTCTTAAATTAAATTATTTAATTTGTACTTTTTTAATATTTAATACATTTTTTTGTAAGATTTTTAGTTGTCCGATCATTTAAGTTCTTATGACAACTTCTTTTCATTATATTATTCAAAAATGTGTATATCTTTGTCTCTGAAATCTATTTAAGCAAAAGAAAAAATATACAGGTTAATTTTTTTTCATCACGAAATCATATCTTGTAGTTTTAACCGAATTTGTTTCTTGAAGGTGGAGATGATTTCTCCTTATGAGTAGGCTTTGATCATTAGTTATTCAAATATGAAAAAAATATTTATACTCAAGATATAATTGCCTTATTAATTATTAAAAGTTCTTTAAATGAACTTTCAGTTTAAAATTTCAAAAGTTTTTTTTTGCATTATATTTGTTAGAAAAAATTTATAGTATTGGAAAAATTTCAAATTTAGTAAATGTTTAGGTGCAATGTCAATATAATTAACATTTTATTTAAAAAAAATACAACAAAATAACGTTTACCACATATACTTAAAACTGTTTTAATAATAAAATTATTAATAAGTTATTTTTTTTACATATCGTCGGCTTGGATTAAAATTCGGCTACTTCAAAAAAGTTTTTATGTAAATTTTAAAAAGAAAATTTCAATTAAAAAATGTATGAAGAATATAAATTTTTTGAATAATGAAATGTATAATTCTATGTAATGAGACAATTTGAAAAATGAAGTACATATATTTGATGTAAATTTGACGAAATTTTTTTTGTTTCAAAGCATACGAAAATTTTACGTTAAGTTTACGTACTTATGTGATACGATTTCCAATGAAAATAATTTTCACAAATTACACAAAACAATGCAATACTATCAAAAATATTATTTTCAAATTTTATTGAATCATACTTGAAAAGTAACTAAACAAATCCATCTTTAAAAAATTAAACGGATACATTTTATTTTTCAGTTAACTTTATAATATGATAAGAAGCTTTGAAAAAATTGTAATGCATTCTTTTTGGTGAATACTTTAAAGTACCTACTTTTTTTGGATTTTCTTACGATATTTCTTTCTAAATATACGTTTTTATTTCATTTTGATATAAGTTATATATCTATGTAATATTGACATTAAAACTTTTTTCTATCCCTATCTGTAAATATATTTTTTTATATTTTTGAAATAAAATAGAATTTAAGATCTTAAATAAATTTAAAATTTTATTTTTTCTGCTATAAAAATTGATTATAAATATATATAATATTTAAAAATAAAACATAAAAAAAAAAAATAGGTGGAACATTGGGTTCGAACTTGGCAAAATTAGAATAACAGCTAGGTGCGTAAAAACTTAGTGACCACAGCCACCGCACACATTACCCAACTAGAAACGAATTTCGGGTGAAAATGAGGCCCCTATAAGGTACCCTAAGATTATTATAAGGTCCCTGTAGGGTGCCCTAAAGGGTTCCTAGATGGCGTGTAATGGGGCGATTTTAAGGTCTCGATAGGGCAGACTGATTTCAGATGTGCCCTATTGTTACCCGTTTATCACCTGACAGTTGTCTGACAATCGATGTTGAAAAAATTCGAAGTGATAACATAACCTCATCTGATGCACGTGTTTATTTGGTGTGAAAAAAACTATTTTTCTTGTAAATTTAACTCTAAAATAGTTTCAATATAAATAATATTCAACACGAAAAGAAGAATTATTTTAATTTTAGATACAGCCATGTTCTCATTTACTAGTATGGTGTATGTGTGTGTGTTTTAATAGCAATCAACATTGAATTTTCGTAGAACAAAATAAATGCATAATATATAAAATTGAGTTAAAGAATGATTCATTCATATTATTTTATAAAAATATCAATACATTTATCTTTTGCAAACTAATTCGTATCTTATAAGAAAAATAAAATTTAATTTACTGGCGAGAATGTCAGAAGAAGTTATGTTTTACTTTAAAAGTTTTTAAATATCAATAGTCAGGCAATTATCGGGCAGTGGACGGGTAATAATAGAATATTTAGGAAAATGAGGCTGCCCTATCGGGATCTCAGAAGCGCCCCATTACAAGCCAAGTAGCGCCCCTGTCAGGATGCCCTGTGGGGTCCTTACAATTTTGTAGGGCATCCTTAATATTTTTCTTGTCGGGTAGTTGAATAGGGTAAAAAGTTACATATGTTCATCGCCCCCCAAAAAATTTTATTTATTATAATTTGTTTGATTATATCTTAAGGATTTTTAGTATTAAAAAATATATTTATGTTTCAAATAAAAATTTGTGATTATTCAACGAATTTTCGGGGCGGTTAATCGCATTGAAATAAAGCTATAAAGTATCGCGGCGAAAACAAGCTAAAGCGAGTTTACCGTAAGATTACCTACGCCACTGGAAGTCGCGTGTTTCGTGTGTTTGTCTCCTCCCCTCTCGCTTGCTTCTCTAAGCGCGTGTAGACGTGGAGGGGCTTTGCGCGTATAGTTCCGGAATCGCCGCAAGGATCATCATGATAGAATTCGGCACGTTTTATTAACACGGCATTGGCAATCTCTACTTATCTCTGGTAGAATATAATGTCTATTTATATGTAGTAGAATAGGTAATATTTGAAGTATTAGGAGTATGATCGAACCTGGTGAGATACATGAAAATGTTATATTTATTTATAATTTAGCTATTCCGCATGAATTAGCAAGCTCGAAAACACTTAATCAATGTGAATATTTATGAATATAGTTATATATTGGTATAAAATAGGAATATCATCTATTTTAAGTGTAAGTGAAGTGGATCAGAAAGTGTACGCAGATAGTTCATAAAGTAAAATCATGAAAAAATTGGTGATTTTTAACAACTTCAGGTCTATGAAAACAGGTGATAGAGTGCTCGTCCCCTTGTGAATTTAAGCCTAAAAAAATCGAATTAAAATGTAGGTAAGAGTGTCTTCTTGTCAGTAGCATTGTGACTAGAAGTTTACATGTGTTTGATGAAAATTCAGACTAATCATTAATCTTCCATGTTAAATCAAAAAAATTTTAAAGTTGACAAAGATGGACAGTCATTAAAAAATGTCAGAGTTAAGACATAAATAATCGTTATTAACTATTATTTACAGTTATTTACAGTTAATTATTATTAATAATTATTTACAGTTATTAACATTTTCAAAAATTTTTTGAATCAGTGAATAATTTTTCACACAGCATGAAGTGTTCCTGAAACATTTCAGAAACATTTCAAATAATTATGTGAAACCTTTCATGAAATGTTCCTGAAATAAAGATAAGTTATAGTTAATCTTCCGATATTATTTACAATTAATAACAATTACTTGTTAGTACATCAGACTAAAATAGACAAAGGTTATAATGAACAATACAAACATTATAGGTTATAATTTATGTAGAAAATAAATTTTGTATTAATATAAATTAATGAGATATTAGTATTATTTAATATTAATTGTAGTTACACTCATATAATATATCAATTAATTAAGAACTTAAGGTATCAGGCCCGGAGAGAGCGTGGTGGCGTAATGGATAGAGCTCTTGCCTTCAACGCGGAGGGCATGGGTTTGAATCCTGGCCAGTTACCTCTAACTTTTTTTTCGAAAGAAAATTAGTGTATGTGCCATTTATATCGTGACTCTTAAAAAATCCGACCTCATTGGGTATCGGTTGATTGTTGGTCACAAAAGTGGCTGACCATCCATCGGTAGTCAAAGTTCTCATCATGGTGGGTCTGATAGTCTAGCCTAATGTAATGTGTTAAACGGATACCGGGCGGGGACTCCCTCGACTTCACCATATAAAAAAGGTTAATCATATAGAGGAAGATATCCTTTATATATTAATCTTTTTTCTTAAAAAAAAAAAAAAAGGTATCAGGCCCAAATTTAAGCCTATAATAAAAATTAAATTTAAGGAGGTTGGAGCGCCCTGCTTAACACAATGTCTTCATACCGTTGTCGAATCTTCATTCGCGTCAAGTGAGTTGGGCACATTGAACGTCTCACAACAATTCGCTTTGAGTGAACTGGGCGCATTGTCTGTTAGTATGCTAGTATATGCAAAAATTTTGTTTATATACGCACGCCCTCCTTTCTCGTGTTTTACTCGATGAAAACTTCGGTGAAATAACTTCCATTAATTGCTATATCTCCGAAACTACGAAGCCAGGCTTTCTGAAATTTTGATATTATATTCTAATTATAATTGTTAAAAACATATCAGTTTTTTTATTTATTCTTCAGAAAATTTTCGGCGTTATTGATAAAAACGTTTGCTTTTTTCTGTCTCACGTCAACCTTCCCATAAGACGCTGTGTTAAATTTTCGAACTTCCAGACTTCATATCTCGGCTTCGGTAAAGCTAAGCTATCTGAAATTTTAATATGATATGTAAAATAGTGCTATTTTTATTGTCTTAAAATATCAAGAAATTCTTAAGAAAACAGGATATCGCACTAACCCCCTTAAATGTCATAATAATTTTTTGACTAATAATATTATTTAAAAAAAGTTTTTTTACCTTAGATATATAAAATACAAGACTTTGGCCCATGAATAATTTTAAGTAATCTCATCAAACGATGGAAATCCCTTCCTATATTCGAATACTTGATTTTGGTGGTCACTGTAAGCTTTCTCAGCCAATTTTCAACGAATTGACTTAAAAATTTCCAGAGATCTTTAATTTATATATATATTCACAAAATAACACTTTTATTTAAAAAAAAAGAAAAAGAATTTAAAAGTTTGGTTTAAAAATTTGAAAATATTGGAAAAAGTAGATATTTTTGTGAATTTCATGTATTTAATTTAGTTCGATATTCACTAAAACTTATAAAAATTCGATTACTGTTATTTTTTGATACAAATAAATAAAGATGTGTAAGTAGAAGATCTGCAAATTTTGAAGTCAATTTGTTGAAAATTGACTGAGAAAGCTTACAACAACCACCAAATTAAAAAAAATCATATTTTTGACTAATCAAAAGGATTTGAAGCATTGGATGAGATATTTTAAAATTATTCATAGACTTTGTAAATAAGTTTAGAATATTCTGTCTATTATAATATCAATACAGATCCATGTAATGTAGGTTGTATTGTAATTTCACTTTGAAAAAGTTGGTGGCAAGTCTCATTTTTGGTCTAGCGACAAATAAAATATTTAATAATACACATGTTGGACTATTTGTTTTAAAATTATAGCACTCAAAGTTCTGAAATTTTGAAAATAATTTTAAAATGTCCTACTGTAACATAATGTCAATGCAAATCAATTTAATCTAGGTTGTATAATAAAACATAATATTGAATTCTATAGTTTGAAAAGAAGTACTCTGGTACGTATTATATGAAAGGACTTATCATAGACTCAAATATAAAACTGCTTACCAACTTTTTAAATCAAAACAACTGTACAATATAAATTACATTCATATGATTTGATACCATGTTGGAGGAAGATATTTTAAAGCAATATACAGAGTATCATAGCTTTAAGTACTATAAAAAAAAAATCTAACACGTACAGTCGACGGTAATCAAGGAGCGCGGGAGCGCTCCGAAGACAAGTATGAGTTTGAATGTATAAAAGCCTGACAAGCGACCGCGTTCCATTATACATTGATATGAGTATTCGAAATATTAGATTTGTTCTTATAAAAAATGTATATCCTTCATACAGGACTTTTAAGTAAAATTCCAAAGTATTTTTTAATTAGTATATAATTTTAAAAGTTTCGTTTTAAAAGATTATTTCATTTTGAAGATATTGAATAATATAAATATTTTGGATGATTTTTTGATTTTTTTTTGTCTTCAGATCTCACTTCCGGTTTTTTCGATATCTCGACTCGATCGCTTCGATTATATATATATATATATATATGTGATGATGACATATATTTTTGGTTATATTATTTTTTATTATTTATTTTTGTTGGTTATATTTATTTATTGGTTACTTTAAAAAATAATGTAGAGGAAGCACTTCTTGATGAACTTGTACGCAGTGTTTTACTAGCAGGCATGGATCAGATATTAAAACGAAGGGATTTTGAATTTAAAAAAGAACATTTTACAACATTTTTTGATTATTATTTTATTCATTGGTTACAGAGTAAGTATAACACACAATTATTTAGAAAAAAATTAATTTATTAAAAAAAATTTTTTAACTCGTATTTGAATTCAATCATTTAAATTATATTTCAAAATGTAATAAATTGACTTTCTTTTAACTGAAAATCCGTGTAAAGATAGTATGAATAAAAATCTTCCAGAAGATATTAGGGTGTTTGCAATAAAAAGAGTAACCAAAGGTTTTAATAGCAAAAGTGCGTGTGATGCAAGAACTTATTCTTATACTATACCTACATTTGTATCAGAAAATTTAGAACAATTTCAAGAAACAGCAAAATGGCATGATTATGACAAAAGATTAGAACAACTTTCAACAATAAATGGGAAACCTTATCATGAATATCGTTTAACAGAAGATAAAAACAGAGATTACAGGAAGTATTCAAGTTATTATTGTAAATATTTTTTAACTACAATAAGTAACTATTGTAAAAATACTTTTTTTATTTATAAATTATTAAAAGCTAATAAAATGATTTATTTAATTACGCTATAGTTGTTTATTATCCACAATGTAAATCAATATTCAGTTGAAAAATTTTATGCGATTGTAGATTTTTTTGAATTTATAATTTCATGTATTATATATTTTCATGCTACAAAATATTAACTTTATTTACAAATATGTACAACAAAAAAATTCAAGGACTGTAACGTATTAATTGTTAATCTTAATTTTTAAAAAATCAGCAGCATTCATCGCAAAACAACAAGTAGCGTCTCTTTTCGTTTCATACTGAAACATTTTTCTTTTTGCAAGCAGAATCGTAATGTTAATCAATATATTTTTCAATATTTTTCACGAATTTTTTATACAAGTTTAATATAGTACTCGGAAATAATGCAGAATTATTTACTCCAATATTTGACTAAAAATTGATTTTTAACACTTTTCGGAATATTTTGATATTAGATTGTTACTTTGAGATCAAATTTTTCGAAGACTAATGTTTTATACGGAAAAAAGAAAAATAACTTCAAATATCAGTTTGTTTATAAGAATTACTATTCAACAGAGTTTGCGTGCTGACAATTACTCATTTTACATCACAATTTAATTTATGTATTTATCTTTATGTATTTATTTTCATCATTTCATTAAGTACTTTATGCATTATATATTTTGTTTTTATTACACAATAAATTGCATTCAAACAAAAAAGAAACTTTGTGTTATTATTTTTCTATCATTTGCACCTAAATATTTATCGATTTCAAATTAAAAAATTTATAAATGCTGTTTTAAAATAAATTTTTTTTAATGAAATTAACTACACAAAACGTATGAAATTAATTACTCGAAAATAAATTCTATATCTCGTTTAATATATTGGTACAGTAAATTAAACGATAATGTTTTTCTTAAAAATAAGGAGTATTACTTTCCCTCGATTCGTTTTAAGTATAAACAAGTAAGAAGGGTTGTCTTTAGGAGAGCTGCAATAAAATTTTTAAAATAATTTCCTTAGTTAAAAGTTTCAAAGATTTACTCACTTATTAAAATTTAAAAATATCTAATCGAAATTAGAGCCGGTGAGTAGCTCAGTCTGTAGAGCGTTTTGTAGTCTCGGGGTTCTGAGTTCGAATCCCGCTCTCGGCAGCCGATAGATAGAAGCACCACTGTACGTTACATCTGCTTTGTTCACAAACACATTTACGCGATTTGTCACTGATTAGCATTACAAATAATATAAACATAGCGACGTTAAAGAAGGAAAAAAAAATCATTAAAATTGTTTTCTTCTTAACTACTATAAGAATCAAGTTGAATCACTTCAATATTTATTTGTGATTACTTTTCCATAATCTTCAAAATTAACTTAAAAAATCCATATTTTAAAAATGAATATTAATTTAATGTATAATAAAAAAATCAGAAGATAGACAAGTATATATTAATTTGTGGATTGACAAGTACATTTCATTTCAAAACTTACTTTCTGCGAAAGTATAAAATAAGACAAGTATGAGTTTGTTTTTCATCTCCTAAAAATGAATTTAAACTTTCATCAAAGCAATGATAAGCGGACACTACACATATACTCATGATTATTGAATATCTTTTCATATTATTGTTTAATTTTAGAAAAAGAAAATCATTAGCTTGTAGCATATATCATGAAAATTATTTAGTTAAATCTATCAATAAATCCATTCATTAGTTATTGAGAACTTTGGGTTCCAAAATTAAATATTAAAATTTTTCAATTTTGTATCAGAAATTAAAAATTTTCAATAACTGGTGAATGGATTCATTTAAATATTTAATTGAATAATCTTTTGTGGTACATATTACAAGCTAATGCATTTCTTTTCTTTTGCAATAAAATGAAAAAATAGTCAATATGTATATGTACAGGTGTAATGTTCTGTTTTACACCCCCTTAACTTTTTTATAATATTATTTATAAAACAATAAAGGTTTTCATAGATTTTATTAATAGGATCTGTAAATTTTTATTAAAGAAAATATTTAAAAACATGTTTATAAGTTTATTGTAATAATAGCATATTCTGTAAATTAAACAAGAGAAAGTTCTGAAATCATTTAGAAAATAGACAAGTATATATTAAACAAACACACTTACACGCTCTGTCAATGATTAGCATTACAAATAATATAAATATAGCGACGTTAAAGAAGGAAAAAATATCGAAATTCATAAAAATTGTTTTCTTTTTAACCACTATAAGAATCAAGTTGAATCACTTCAATATTTATTTGATATTACTTTTCCATGATCTTCAAAATTAACTTAAAAAATCAGTATTTTAAAAATTAATATTAATTTAATGTATAATAAATCACTCAGAACATAGACAAGTATATAAAAGCAAAACTGAAATATTTTTTCATAAATTATCAATCTCTAATTTGATACAATATAATATTTCAAAACTTACTTTCTGCGAAAGTATAAAATAAGACAAGTATGAGTTTGTTTTTCATCTCCTAAAAATGAATTTAAACTTTCATTAAGGGAATGATAATCAAAGAACCAAACAAGAGAAAGTTATGAAATCACTCAGAACATAGACAAGTGTATATAAAAGCAAAACTAAAATATTTTGTTGCCATACCCTGCCCAAAAGTACCACTTCTACTCCCGGCTCAAAATCGCAGAAGTGGTACTTTTGGCCCGGGTATGGCAAAAAAATCATATATGCACCACGGAAGGTAAAATGGACAACCCATAGCACGAGTTTGCCACCCTCGGCTTCGCCTCGGGTGTCAATTCACTCGTGCTATGGCCTGTCCTTTATTTTACCTCCTAGGTGCATAATATACTATTTCATAAATTATCAATCTCTTATTTGATACAATAAAATATTTAATTCAAATCTCCTAAAAATGAATTTAAACTTTCATCAAGAGAATGATAATCAAAGAATCAAACAAGAGAAAGTTATGAAATCACTCAGAACATAGACAAGTATATAAAAGCAAAACTGAAATATTTTTTCATAAATTATTAATCTCTTATTTGATACAATAAAATATTTAATTCAAATAAAGCCAGCTTTATTTGTAAAAAAATAACCATAAACATACTTGGCAGCCCCTCTTCTTTATGGTTTAAAATGCTGCCATCGCATAATTATTTCCAATGATAAGTTAAGTAAATTTCTATCAGAGCAGTTAAAATAATTCATAAAAAAAATTTCAGTATCAAATTGGTACTTTTGCTGATACTCTTTTAATTATTATGATATATAATTTTAAAATAAATTTTTAGCATGTATTAATAGACGAACCCTTCATTTTATAAATCTTTCACAGTATGGTACTACACTTATGAAATTTTATATTACTTTTAATAAAATAGTGCCATCTATATGTCATTATATTATCTTTTTATCATTTTGAATGTAATGGCTAATAATATGATTTACTATAAATATATGTTTGTAATTAATTAAATGAATAACTACATTATCTACAGCCAAAGGACATTGATGCATATAGAACCGCGTAAAACAAAAATTATTATTTAATTAAATTATATAATTAAAATTAATAAATTATAGAAATAAATTATTAATCTATTGGATCATTGCATAATTATTGGAAATAATTATGGCAGCATTTTAAACCATAAAGAAGAGGGGCTGCCAAGTATGTTTATGGTTATTTTTTTACAAATAAAGCTGGCTTTATTTGAATTAAATATTTTATTGTATCAAATAAGAGATTAATAATTTATGAAAAAATATTTCAGTTTTGCTTTTATATACTTGTCTATGTTCTGAGTGATTTCATAACTTTCTCTTGTTTGATTCTTTGATTATCATTCTCTTGATGAAAGTTTAAATTCATTTTTAGGAGATTTGAATTAAATATTTTATTGTATCAAATAAGAGATTGATAATTTATGAAATAGTATATTATGCACCTAGGAGGTAAAATAAAGGACAGGCCATAGCACGAGTGAATTGACACCCGAGGCGAAGCCGAGGGTGGCAAACTCGTGCTATGGGTTGTCCATTTTACCTTCCGTGGTGCATATACGATTTTTTGCCATACCCGGGCCAAAAGTACCACTTCTGCGATTTTGAGCCGGGAGTAGAAGTGGTACTTTTGGGCAGGGTATGGCAACAAAATATTTTAGTTTTGCTTTTATATACACTTGTCTATGTTCTGAGTGATTTCATAACTTTCTCTTGTTTGGTTCTTTGATTATCATTCCCTTAATGAAAGTTTAAATTCATTTTTAGGAGATGAAAAACAAACTCATACTTGTCTTATTTTATACTTTCGCAGAAAGTAAGTTTTGAAATATTATATTGTATCAAATTAGAGATTGATAATTTATGAAAAAATATTTCAGTTTTGCTTTTATATACTTGTCTATGTTCTGAGTGATTTATTATACATTAAATTAATATTAATTTTTAAAATACTGATTTTTAAGTTAATTTTGAAGATCATGGAAAAGTAATATCAAATAAATATTGAAGTGATTCAACTTGATTCTTATAGTGGTTAAAAAGAAAACAATTTTTATGAATTTCGATATTTTTTCCTTCTTTAACGTCGCTATATTTATATTATTTGTAATGCTAATCATTGACAGAGCGTGTAAGTGTGTTTGTTTAATATATACTTGTCTATTTTCTAAATGATTTCAGAACTTTCTCTTGTTTAATTTACAGAATATGCTATTATTACAATAAACTTATAAACATGTTTTTAAATATTTTCTTTAATAAAAATTTACAGATCCTATTAATAAAATCTATGAAAACCTTTATTGTTTTATAAATAATATTATAAAAAAAGTTAAGGGGGTGTAAAACAGAACATTACACCTGTACATATACATATTGACTATTTTTTCATTTTATTGCAAAAGAAAAGAAATGCATTAGCTTGTAATATGTACCACAAAAGATTATTCAATTAAATATTTAAATGAATCCATTCACCAGTTATTGAAAATTTTTAATTTCTGATACAAAATTGAAAAATTTTAATATTTAATTTTGGAACCCAAAGTTCTCAATAACTAATGAATGGATTTATTGATAGATTTAACTAAATAATTTTCATGATATATGCTACAAGCTAATGATTTTCTTTTTCTAAAATTAAACAATAATATGAAAAGATATTCAATAATCATGAGTATATGTGTAGTGTCCGCTTATCATTGCTTTGATGAAAGTTTAAATTCATTTTTAGGAGATGAAAAACAAACTCATACTTGTCTTATTTTATACTTTCGCAGAAAGTAAGTTTTGAAATGAAATGTACTTGTCAATCCACAAATTAATATATACTTGTCTATCTTCTGATTTTTTTATTATACATTAAATTAATATTCATTTTTAAAATATGGATTTTTTTAAGTTAATTTTGAAGATTATGGAAAAGTAATCACAAATAAATATTGAAGTGATTCAACTTGATTCTTATAGTAGTTAAGAAGAAAACAATTTTAATGATTTTTTTTTCCTTCTTTAACGTCGCTATGTTTATATTATTTGTAATGCTAATCAGTGACAAATCGCGTAAATGTGTTTGTGAACAAAGCAGATGTAACGTACAGTGGTGCTTCTATCTATCGGCTGCCGAGAGCGGGATTCGAACTCAGAACCCCGAGACTACAAAACGCTCTACAGACTGAGCTACTCACCGGCTCTAATTTCTATTATATTCTATGATAATTCTTTTTTCAAAATTTGAAAATTAACCTATAAAAATGAGCGAACTAACGGAATCATCCAGTAAGATTACGTTATTTTGAAACTACAGAAAAAGAATTATCATAGAATATGTTACCGTCGACTGTACCACATAAAACATTTCATTTGACATAAACTAAAAATGAATCTGGCCATCAAGCTTTTTAAAGTGATATTATAATTTCATTTTTACTTATTTATTTTTAAAACTATAGCATTTACAATTATAAAACTTTGTAAATAACTATGTTCTGCCTAGCATAATATCCACGTATTGTGGATTCTATTATAATTTTACTTTGAAAAAAGTGGTGACAAGTTTAATATTTGGTTTAGTTACAAACAAAATATTTCATAATACACATATTCGTTTTGAAAATCTGGCACTCAAAGTTCTGAAACTTTGCAAATAATTTTAAAGTGTTCTGCTGCTACATAATATCAATGCAAATCAATAAGTTGTATTATATAAGATAATATTGAGTTTTATAGTTTGGAAAGGAGTATTCTTGTCTTTATTATATAAAAGGATTCATCATAGACTAAATCAAATATAAAACCGCTTAGCAACTTTTTTAAGCAAAATAACAGTACAATCTAAATTACATTTATAAGCGTTGATACCATGTTCAAAGAAGATATTCTAAAGCAATATACAAAGTATCATAGCTTTGAGTACTATAAGTTTAAAAAAAAATCTATCATGTATCATGAAACATTTTATTTAAAATTAGCGCGTCTATTTTCAAAGTTTATGGTTAGGTTAAGATATCGAATATAAAGTCATATCAGAAAATAAGATTATAAAAAAATATTCATTTTTAATTAAAATCTGAAGAATAGTGAATAAAAAAATAATAAAAAAGAGTAGAGAAAGTTCACACTTAAAGTTAAACTTGTTTTACTATAAGTACAAGTTTATTACAGTAGTATGCACAAATCACACATTAGAATAAGTCCATATTATGACCAACTCATAGTGAAATTTGACAATGTAATTACAGCGTACAAATATGGCCATAGGTTGGTAGTATTTTATGCTAAACTTTCCTGGTAGCAAAATCTGCCGCACTAAAAGTGCGCTACACACGCATGGTCTGTTTCCGACTTTTATTATGTTTTTGCTGGCAGATGATTACAACAGATGCGTGGAGCATACTTGCGTCAAAATTGCAGTAAAGAAGTGCTATTCTTTAAAAGGGAATATTGCACTCGCACGCGCAGCAAAATTGCAAGATAATTGATTTATGCACGTTAAACAGATGAGTGCAGCATAATTGCATCAGAATTGCGAATTGTAATTGTAAATAGGGGATAGTAATAATTCACGCATACATACGGCAGAAATGCATCAGAACTGCGGTAGTAGCATGCAGCATACGTGTGCAGTAAAATTACGTAAAAATTGCGACAGACACGTGTAGCAGATGAGTATTATTGTAAAAGTTGAGCTTAATATATTGATTCAGAAATTCATCAATCTCAAATATTTTATTAAACTTATGTCTGAAATAAATGATGCTCTTAAAACTAAAATGTAACAAAGAATAAAATTATAAACATTCATAAACATTTATTTAATAAATAGAAAAAGTAAAAAAACAATTACCAAATCAGCTAAAACTTCACAGAAATTACTCAAAGTAATTTTTCAATATTTATTTTATGGCTGTATTCACAGTAGCATGGAAATTCGGCAATTCAAAATTCCACCTGTGATAAATTAATAACGGTAAAATTTGCTCCAGTATGCTAAATCGTGGTTCATGATTATTCTTGAATCAACCATACGATACAAAATAACAATTTGATATTTTTTTATTTGTCAAGTATTTTATATAGAATAGGAGTAAATACGTATAACAAGCCATTTAAAGATACCGAGTAAACATTTCATTATTACACAGTAGCTTTTTTTGTGACCGTTTCATTAATTATAAAAATACTTAATATCAACCGAAGATCGTTCTAGCAAATGTAATATGCATGCGAAAACAGCTTGCATAAATTATTCACACTCGTGAAAAATCCCATGGTTTTAAATCCGATTGCTACAAGTAAGCGTTTAAAAGATGTATCCTCGATATACTTATATTTTATACAAGTTTTCAAAAATAGCCCTAGCGTCAATCGCATTAGACGTGCATGTATGATACGATATAACCTATCTATTTAAACGTGTTTTCTTGACTCGGTATAATATTATAAGCTATTTACACGTGCATTCATGATTCGGTATACGATTATATATAACCTGGTATACGCGTATCAATAGCTAGGTACAAGCTTACAGTAGTATCCTCGGTATGCATATACGTATAAATAACCAAGCTATTAACACGCGCACACACACCTCGGCATAGTAATCTCAGTACGCATACACGCACAAATAACCAAGCTATTTACATGCGCATACTCACCGCGGTATGAACAGCTCGGTACACTAGCATATTAACCACGCTAAATACACACCGCGGTATAAACAGCTTGGTATACTAGCATATCAACCACGCTAAATACACACCGCGGTATAAACAGCTCGGTATACTAGTATATTAACCGTGCTAAATATACACCGCCGTATAAACAGCTCGTTATACTAGTATATTAACCGCGTTAAATATACACCACGGTATAAACAGCTTGGTACAATAGTATGCCGCGCTATTTACCCGCGTATACATGCCTCGCTATACGAGCATACGTGTATAAAAATAGCTCGGTATACTAGCATATTAACCGCGCTAAATATACACCACGGTATAAACAGCTCGGTACAATAGTATGCCGCGCTATTTACCCGCGTATACATGCCTCGCTATACGAGCATACGTGTATAAAAATAGCTCGGTATACTAGCATATTAACCGCGCTAAATATACACCACGGTATAAACAGCTCGGTACAATAGTATGCCGCGCTATTTACCCGCGTATACATGCCTCGCTATACGAGCATAGACAACGAGGCATACGTGTATAAATGTAGTTCGGTATACTAGCATATTAACCGCGTTAAATATACACCACGGTATAAACAGCTCGGTACAATAATATGCCGCGCTATTTACCCGCGTATACATGCCTCGCTATACGAGCATAGACAACGAGGTATACGTGTATAAAAACAGCTCAGTACAATAGTATGCCGCGCTATTTAGCCGCGTTTACATGCCTCGCTATACGAGCATAGACAACGAGGTATACGTGTATAAAAATAGCTCGGTATACACGTATATACACCTAGGTTAACACATATGAACGCACGTATATTGCGTGTGTCACGTTGATAATTTTATACTCGTCTCAAAGTTCGTCTGCATGTGTTCCTAGATGCATCATGTATGTTCTCATATGAATACGTGCAATCAAACTTTAATATTTATTCAAATTAAGAAAAGGAGTTAAGAAACGTTTTATTTTTTTTTTCCTCTGTGATAATTTATTTAGTTCCTCTGTGATAGTTTATGGTAAGAAATTGATGAGTTTCCATTTGTTTCTTAGAGGTTATGATATTGATATACACAAGTTAAATTATTCTGTAAATATACTGTATGAAGCATTATATTTCTGATTTTTTTTCAAATAATTGATAAAATTTTTGCAATATTCAATAAATTAAACTTTTATTTGAAAATATAAAATATTGAACTTATTTAATTTCAATATAGCATTAAAATGATGAAATAATTAATTAGAAAAACAAATAGATATTTTAATTGATAATTTTTTTTGTTAAAACAGTGAATTAATTTTATTGAATCAATCTTCGCGACATTTAGTAAGTCAAATATTTATTTAAAAATACAAAATATTATTTGATTCAGATACTATATGCATATTGATGTAATGAAATAAGCAATTAGAAAAACAAATATGCATTTGAATAAATAAAAAATTTTTTTAAAACAATAAATTAATTTTATTCAACCAATATTTGTGATGTTTAGTAGAATCAAATATTTATTTTAAAAAATGAAATATTTATTTGTAAGGAATTGCACAATGTAAATTGTGCGCTTTAGTCCAAATTAATTTACTAAAGCAATGTTAAGTTTTAAAAAGGTAAACTGTTAAATGAAAAGATTGATGTATGAATATATAAAATACTTTAATAAGATTCAGTTGAGGAGTGACAAACGAAGCGAGATGTGTTCGCTGTGATGGTCGCAAAAGTTCTGACGTTTTTCAAAATATTTCTTAAATAGTTTCTATGGGATTTTTAGTTAAGACAAGAAAAAGGTTTTTATTGTACAGAGAAAGTTTTATAGTGAGATTAAGGATTAACGGGAAATCCCGAATGGTCAACATATGGCGTTGTTTTTAATTTTCATCGGTCGCTCCGTTCGTCATAAATACATTTATTTTTATTACTAGTACAGAAAGAAGAGTGCCTCTTTGCAGAGGTTCGTGCAATGGTTCATTTATTTGTATTTGCTACATATTGAATCCTTTTTACATCGCGTTAACATCTTTCACACATATTTCTAAATATAAGAAAATACTAAGAAAAATATTTTAACTATAACGTTGAATACATTTGAAAATATCAATTAAATTAATACTAAGATACATTATGATTTATTTTACATTCTTATTTATGAATTACAAATTATGAAAATATATGCTTGTACATAATTCTCCCCCGTTGAGAGAGTAGCGATCAACAGTTCATTCATTCATTCATTTTTTATTGTCCATAGGAATAATTGCTAGTTTCGTTGTTGGTCTTTTTTTGAGTTCGTTGATAGATATTTCTTACAATCGTTTTCAGGCATGCTTTTCAATGAATCACCAATAAGAAAATGCTCGGGAGTAAGAGCAGAAATGTCTGATGACATTTGTGTTAAGAGTCGGGAATTTAACATTGCCTCTACTTCAATAGAAATGTTGAGTAATCTGCTAAACATCGTTTTTTCTCTAATAGTTCAACTTCTTAATAAAAGGTTGAAATTAGACCCAATTTAATTATTTTCTTTTCGGCTCGTGTTAACTCGTCAAGCGTAAAATTTTTCGATTTTCTATATCTTTTAATGATTTTAAGGCATATTGCGATGATGCGGATTGATTTTGAACATGAAGAAAGTTTTTAACAATTTAATAAGAAGATTCAAATCATGATCTATTCTCGGTATTGAAATTTTAGGCCACAATGATTTAGAGTAGCTAAGCAGGCCTATGTAACCAGGATATATTTTTTATAAATTCGTGTGGTAATTGCTCTCGAGATAAGGTGCCTGTTAGATTTATCATGCGATCGTGTATGATATCAATTTTTTAAATCCGTTTTTGTCACTGTTCTTGTTTTTAAGAGTGCGACTCGTGATTTCGAGTATAATAATGCTGTATAATATTTGTTGGCAAATTAAATCGGCAATCTAAAACGTAATAAATGTTAAGCAATTCACCTTGAATAGTGAGACCAACTGTTAGGATGTTATTCAAAGAAATACCGTTCGTGGATTTGACCGACGCATCGTAACGTTGTAGTGTGATTCGAATTTTTTATTACCGCGTAATGATACAAATAAATCATCTGAATTCGTCAAATAGCTTTCAGACATATAATTTTATTCGATGTATTCAATTATTGCATTGATATATTAATTTTTAGAAACATTATTACCTTTTAATTGTTATTGTAAAAATCACAATCTTTTTAAGGTTATTTATTGCAATTCGCCTAAGTAAAGCAATCGTGTATCGACCGTCCTTATTTCGTCGCACGTGAATTTTAAAATAATTCTTACTAAATAGCTCGTTGTTTATCTAGTTTCGTTTCTTATGCGATATTTCTTCAAGCTTTAAAAATTTTTCTAAATCAAATTGTAAATCAGTTAACATACATTGAGACCTTTTGTATTTCAATGAATTTAAACCACCGCCTATTATTCAATCGAGTTTAATTTTTTGTAGAATTAAATCATCGTTTTGTGATAATTTTATTTGACCGTTACAAAACATTGACAATGGAAGTTCTGATTCGACTAACATATCTATAAGTGAAGGTTTATGAAAATTAGGATTTGCTAATTTGAAATTAATGGAATATTTGGTTGCTCTCGAGAATAAGTTTCATTTGAAATTAAATCTGTGATGTTTGGTACGACAGAAAGAGTAAGCGACTTTTTAAACTCTGAATAGGTTGATTTAAACATTAATCCCGTGAAATAATTGACAATTGTTTTTTTTTTAAATCATTTATGGCTGCTACAGTTAATGAACGTTGTTTAGGTAATTTTAATTTTTTCGTTGATTGATCAGTTATAAAATTAACAGTCGAACAAGTGTTTAATAATACTTTACAAGTTATGTAGGTTCTGCAATGATTTTAAACTTATACGGTTGCGTTTGTTTAAATCAAAGGAAGTTGACGCTGTCTTCGCGGCGAGACAATTAATTTTATGTTCTTTTACTAGTTAAGACGATGAATTGGTGAGTTTTTTCTAGGCGATTTTAATTTCGTTGTGATTAGGTTTTCAAATGTGTAATAAAATATTATGTTTTTTGCTACATTTTTGACAATTTCCGTACCGACATTCCTCGTTTCCGTGTGATTTTAAACAATTTTTACATAAATTAGCATCTTCAACAATTTTTATCCTTTGATAAATTGGTAGGTCTCGAAATGTTTTACATTGATATAACGCGTGATGTTCTTTAAAACAGGCATAACATTTATTTTTGTTTGTTACGAAGCTTTTAACAGTGAATTTCTTTTCTTCTCTACGTATTTTATTTGGCTATCCCCAATCGTTTCGCGTATTTGTACTTCTTTTTTCATTGTCATGTCTTGAGAGCGAGGCAGACATTTTATATAAAAATTCTATCATTTCGTCAGAAGTAGGAAATTCGTTTCTTTTTAGACTTTCTTCCCATTTCATTCTTAAACTTTTATTTAGTTTTTCTTCTAAAATGTTAACGATAATTTCCGAGGGTATATTTACACCTAATGTTGCTAATGATTGTACATGTTGTTGTGCTTCGTCGGCTAAATTTTCTAAGTCTCTATGGCTGTCTTTGTCTTGATTGGGTAAATGAAACAATAAAGATAAGTGTCGTGAAATTAGAATTCTTTTATTTTCGTACGCTTTTTCTAAAATGGACCATGCACGCGTATAATTTTCGTCGGTAATCGCTAAGACTTGAATTTTTCTTAAGGCTTCTGTGCGAAGAGCTGATCGCAAGTAATGTAATTTTTCAACGTTGGATAAATCGTCACACGAATGAATAAGTGCATTAAAGGAATTTTTAAACGACAACCACTCTTCTACCTGCCCGTTAAAACGCGGAATAGAAGTCTCCGGGAGCTTCATTTTACGTTTTCTACTACCTGACGTCGGTCTCGTTTCTACTATAGAATCATTTCTTACTGACGCGGTCGGTGAATTATTGCATATTTGATTTAAATTATGCTGTTGTAAGGTTACCTCTGATATATATTGTCGAGCAGTACTTATTACAAAGTAATAATCATCTGAAATTTTGTATCTTTCTACTTTACTGGACTCTGAATTATCTAAATGATCTAACTCGTCATGCATTATATCGAAATCTTCGAATAATTCATCGGTTTTTTGTAAACGCATTTGTAATTGAACAAAATCAATATCTTTATTATAATGAGTTAAAAAGGTTTTAAATGAATTTAAATAACCTTTAATTGTATCGCGTTTAATTTTTAAAGTTTTTACTCGATCGATTTCCATAATGAAATAGAGGCAAATATTAAAATGAAATTGAATTGTTTTTATGCTCCTTTCTATGATAAATTTAAATAATTGGTGATTCAAATTAAGCACTTACCAGTGAATGTGTTGACCAATTTGTTCTCAAATGTAAAGTTGTGTCTGAAGACTGGAGCTTCTATTGATGTGAAGAATTACGTGAAGTTGTGTGATTAAATTCTTGCGTTTGTATATTTTGTGTTTTAAAATTAGTATTTCAACACTGTATATTAGATTTTTGAACAGGCCTGTTCGCGCATTTATAGTTTAATTTATCGAAGCAAGTTGTATGTGCTGTATTTGAACAACTTGTATAACGCATATGTTGTACTCGGACAACTTTTATTATATATGTTGTACTCAGACAACTTGTAATTCGTTGTGCTCGGACAACTTGTATTATATATGTTGTACTCGGACAACTTTTATTATATGTGTTGTACTCGGACAACTTGTATTATATATGTTGTACTCGGACAACTTTTATTATATGTGTTGTACTCGGACAACTTGTATTATATATGTTGTACTCGGACAACTTTTATTATGTTTGTTGTACTCGGACAACTTGTATTATATGTATATGTATATGTTGTACTCGGACAACTTTTATTATATATATGTTGTACTCGGACAACTTTTATTACATATATATGTTGCACTCGGACAACTTTTATTATATATGTTGTATTATCATTGGTAATTTGTATTGTTGTTTGTTTGTGTTAAAACACTTGTATGACGCACACTCGTTTTATTATTTTTACACAACACTTCACTTCTTCACTTAATGTTTAATTCACTAGTATTAAATAAGTATATAATGCTGGACGTATCGGGGTCGAAGGACCATGAAGAATTGCACAATGTAAATTGTGCGCTTTAGTCCAAATTAATTTACTAAAGCAATGTTAAGTTTTAAAAAGGTAAACTGTTAAATGAAAAGATTGATGTATGAATATATAAAATACTTTAATAAGATTCAGTTGAGGAGTGACAAACGAAGCGAGATGTGTTCGCTGTGATGGTCGCAAAAGTTCTGACGTTTTTCAAAATATTTCTTAAATAGTTTCTATGGGATTTTTAGTTAAGACAAGAAAAAGGTTTTTATTGTACAGAGAAAGTTTTATAGTGAGATTAAGGATTAACGGGAAATCCCGAATGGTCAACATATGGCGTTGTTTTTAATTTTCATCGGTCGCTCCGTTCGTCATAAATACATTTATTTTTATTACTAGTACAGAAAGAAGAGTGCCTCTTTGCAGAGGTTCGTGCAATGGTTCATTTATTTGTATTTGCTACATATTGAATCCTTTTTTACATCGCGTTAACATCTTTCACACATATTTCTAAATATAAGAAAATACTAAGAAAAATATTTTAACTATAACGTTGAATACATTTGAAAATATCAATTAAATTAATACTAAGATACATTATGATTTATTTTACATTCTTATTTATGAATTACAAATTATGAAAATATATGCTTGTACAATTTGACTCAATTGAAATATTTGTATTAATGTAACAAAATATTTTATGTGCCGCCCGCACCTAAGGGATTTCATTAATTCAATTAAGCCTTACTTGATCCAAATAAATTTTTCTCAGTGTAGTATCATCTAATATTACCATTTTGTCAATTATTTGAAAAAAAATCATAAATATAATGCTTTATACAGTACATATACAAAATAATTTAACTTGTGTATGTCAATATCATAACTTCTAAGAAACAAATGAAAACTCATCAATTCCTTACCATAAACTATCACAGAGGAACTAAATAAATTATCACAGAGGAAAAAAAAATAAAACGTTTCTTAACTCCTTTCTTTATTTAAATAAATATTAAAGTTTGATTGCACGCATTCATATGAGAACATACATGATGCATCTAGGAACACATGAGACGAGTATAAAATTATCAACGTGACACACGTAATATACGTGCATTCATATGTGTTAACCTAGGTGTATATACGTGTGTACCGAGCTATTTTTATACACGTATACCTCGTTGTCTATGCTCGTATAGCGAGGCATGTAAACGCGGCTAAATAGCGCGGCATACTATTGTACCGAGCTGTTTTATACACGTATACCTCGTTGTCTATGCTCGTATAGCGAGGCATGTATACGCGGGTAAATAGCGCGGCATATTATTGTACCGAGCTGTTTATACCGTGGTGTATATTTAACGCGGTTAATATGCTAGTATACCGAGCTACATTTATACACGTATGCCTCGTTGTCTATGCTCGTATAGCGAGGCATGTATACGCGGGTAAATAGCGCGGCATACTATTGTACCGAGCTGTTTATACCGTGGTGTATATTTAGCGCGGTTAATATGCTAGTGTACCGACCTATTTTTATACACGTATGCTTGTACAGCGAGGCATGTATACGCGGGTAAATAGCGCGGCATACTATTGTACCGAGCTGTTTATACCGTGGTGTATATTTAGCGCGGTAAATATGCTAGTATATCGAGCTATTTTTATACACGTATGCTCGTATAGCGAGGCATGTATACACGGGTAAATAGTGCGGCATACTAGTGTACCGAGCTGTTTCTACCGTGGTGTATATTAAGCATAGTTAATAAGCTAGTATACCGAGCTATTTATACCGTGGTATATATTTAGCATGGTTAATATGCTAGTATAACGAGCTGTTCATAACGCGGTGTATATTTAGCGCGGTTAATATACTAGTATAACGAGCTGTTTATACGGCGGTGTATATTTAGCGCGGTTAATATACTAGTATACCGAGCTGTTTATACCGCGGTGTGTATTTAGCGTGGTTGATATGCTAGTATACCAAGCTGTTTATACCGCGGTGTGTATTTAGCTTCGTTAATATGCTAGTGTACCGAGCTGTTCAAACCGCGGTGAGTATGCGCGTGTTAATAGCTTGGTTATTTATACGTATATGCATATCGAGGATACTACTGTAAGCTTATACCAGGTTATATATAATCGTATACCGAATGATGAATGCACGTGTAAATAGCTTGGTTATGTCGTATCATACTATGTATATAATATCATACCGAGTCAAGAAAACACGTGTAAACAGATAGGTTATATCGTATCATACATGCACGTCTAATGCGATTGACGCTAGGGCTATTTTTGAGAACTTGTATAAAATATAAGTATATCGAGGATACATCTTTTAAACGCTTACTTGTAGCAATCGGATTTAAAACCACGGGATTTTTCACGAGTGTGAATAATTTATGCAAGCTCTTTTCGCATGCATATTACATTTGCTAGAACGATCTTCGGTTGATATCAAGTATTTTTATAATTAATGAAACGATCACAAAAAAAGCTACTGTGTAATAATGAAATGTTTACTCGGTATCTCTATATGGCTTGTTATACGTATTTACTCCTATTGTATATAAAATACTTAACAAATAAAAAAATATCAAATTGTTATTTTGTATCGTATGGTTGATTCAAGAATAATCATGAACCACGATTCAGCATACTGGAGCAAATTTTACCGTTATTAATTTATCACAGGTGGAATTTTGAATTGCCGAACTTCCATGCTACTGTGAATACAGCCTATGTGTTATGACTTGTTAGAAATAGGTAAGTATTAATTATGAATGTTATAACCAAATGATTATTTAAACTTTAAAATCGTATAATACGAACTATGACCTATGTACGATACTGCTATTATTAAATAAAATTCAGAATTTTAATAATTAAAAAAAATCGAAATTTTGCTAATTGACTTACCAAGTACAACAAAATGGTTTTCAAATACTTTATAGAATTTTTTATTAATTCAATCGCTGATTAAAACTATTAGTTTAAAACCTTCCAGGACTTCTATAGTCTATTCACAACAAATGGTTTTCTGTTCTTTGTTTTAAAATCATGTGACCTTATCAGCATATATGTATGTATGGTGTGCGTTCTTTGCTTACGCTCTAATGCAGCTATATCCACTATGCCACTACAATAATAGATGTTTGTGTGTGTATTACAATTTGTAAGTAACTTCGCTTTCACGATATGAACGCTATTGTTATTATTATATTGCTATCCCTTATTTGCTATAACAATTTATAATCCTGATGCAATTATGCTGCACTCATCTGCCACGCGCATCTGTCACAATTTTCACATAATTTTACTGCACGCATGTACTGCATGCTCCTACCAATTCTGATGCGTTTCTGCAATATGTACGTGTGCTTTATTGCTATCTCCTATTTGCAATTGCCATTCGCAATTCTTATGCAATTATGCTGCACGTGTCTGCTGCATGCCCCTAACGCAATTCTGATGCATTTCTGCTGTATGTACGCGTGCATTATTGCTATCCCCTATTTGCAATTATCATTTGCAATTCTAATGCAATTATGCTGCACTTATCTGTTACACGTATCTGTCGCAATTTTCACGTAATTTTACTGCACGTGTCTGCTACATACTCCTACCACAATCCTGATGCATTTCTGCCATATGTACGCGTGCAATATTGTTATCCCCTATTTGCAATTTCCATTTGCAATTCTGATGCGATGATGCTTCTCACATCTGCTTAATGTACATGTATCAATTATTCTGCAGTTTCGCTGCGCATGCAAGTGCGATATTTTCATTGTAAAAAATTCTTTTCCACAGCAATTTTGGCGCAAGCCTGCTGCACGCGTCTGTTGTTATCATCTGCCAGCAAAAACATAATAAAAGTTGGAAGCAGACCACGTATAGATAGCTATAATTTTCGTGCGTGCACGCGAAATTGCAGCAAAATTGCAGCGAAATTGCGATGGATTAGCTGTTTCTACTAGGGCTAAGTTGGTTTAAATCTATAGTATGCTCACACAGTATTAAAGGTTGCTGCAAGGTTTCAGTCAAGAAATTATCATTTTTTTTGCTGAAAATCGGTAAAATGGTTCTTTTCCATGTTAAAAAACGATTAGAACTTTTTTAGGTTTCTTTAGTGCATATTTTGAGAGCTACAAAGCTTCAAAGTTAGGCGAAAACCATATTTTTGACATTTTTGACTAACTTTAAGCTTAACTTACTTAGTTGGGTTGTGTTTTAGGAATTTATCACTGGAAAACTTTTTTCTTCAAAATATTCTAGATTTTATGAAAAAAATAATCTAAATGTGCTAATGTAGTCATTCACTAAGCGAAAGTCATTTAAAACATTAAAATACTACTTTTCAGGATTTCGAACCATGATCCCGTGTCCAAGAAAATCATCGAAGTAGGCAATATATGTTTAAATATGACCTAAAAATTTCTGAGAGGATATTCTGGACGATCCCTTGGAAAACATTGAAATATTAAAAATAATGAAAATTGTGATTTTTAGCTACATATACTGTAACGGTATTCTACCGTGTTTGAATCTTGCGCGCTTAGGTATTTAATTAGGATAAACGCTCGGTCATATATCTCGTCTAAGATGAGTAAAGAAGTGCGTATCTTGACGACTGGCATGCGACAGAGAAGCACGCCGGCCGCGAGGCGCTTCATAGAGTTTCCGCCTACCGTGGCGTTAACACGAAACCTAAGCCGCGCTGTGCTTATTAGAGAATTTCGCCACATGGTCATATAATACGTTAGACTAAGTTCGCATTTGATAGCGCGAGCCATTGTCTTAGATAAAAGTCTTTAGTTTATATTGGCTAGCGTATTATATTATATTTGCTTTTTTTTTTTTTTTTTTTTTTTTTTTTTTTTGCCCCATTGGCCCGGGCGCAGCCTTACTTGGCCTAGCACCCGCATCCTTACCACCTTTGTGTGAGGATGTTACCTAGCACACATTTTCCTATTTTTTATTTTTTCCTATTTTCTTACGTCCTACATATCTTTATCCTAAGCTACCTAATAATCCACATCCTTGAGAAATCTTAGACTGCCGCGTTCTAGAGCAGTCGGTAAGCAGATTTCTACGGTCGGTTCCCGCATTTACCCAGGCTTATTAGGCCTGTGACGCAGGGAAAACTCCCCCAGGAGAAAACCCACGCCAGGAACATTGACCCATCGCACTCAGAGATTCTTTTTCCGATGAAAAAAAGCCTGAAAAAAATTTCAGGTTTTCACCGGGAATCGAACCCCCGACCGCTTGGAGCGAAAGTGTAGAGACCGTATAAGGCGTGCGCCTTAGCCGGTTACGCCACTGACGCTCTCTATATTTGCTAGTTGCAACTCTTAGAAATTCTTTCTGTAGAGTTTTGATTGACCGCTTTTCGCGCGTCTTAGCGGTCAGCCATTGAGCGCCAGCAAATACGTTGATCGGCGTGTATAGAATTCCATCGATCTACGACAAGGCAACCACGTTGACAGAGCTCAGCGGAATTCAACAATCGGGAAGAGACATATTCCACCGATCTACTTCAGAGCATTTATGTATTGGTTACGTACAGGGGAGAAGTTATGATGACCGGAGAGCGTCGTCTACGTGCACGTAGGTAATTAGTGTAAGCTGGCCAGTGCGTTATTGTAAGTATAATTACACTGTGCGATATCCAAGTGTCTCTTCCTCGAGAGATACTTGTTCGGGTATATTGTATCACCGGTTATATAACCGGTCAGCGTCATAAGTAAGTTCTATTTAGTTCTCGACGTGCCCTCCCTTTTGCTCACTCTCTCATTAGACGCGTACATCACTTTTTATATATTATTCAATTTCATTCTTATTTAGTTTATACTTTATCTTTATTATATTTATATTTTTCTTATAATAAACTAATTTTGTTTTCTATTAAATTGTGCTTTCAATTGATTTAAATTACCTGACTATATTTCACATAAAAAATATATTTCCCGTTGCTTACTCCGACGCCTCCGCGGTCCTTGTGAGCAGTTATAAATTAATTAGTTACGTAATATCATATAATTTAATATAACGTATTTTGGAACCTGCTTTACGAAGAAAAACTGCGCTACCGGCAACGCGTCTCTCGATCAGGTAAGGGAAAGAGAGAGAGACGCAGTAAGTGCAGCAAGCAACAAGGATATCACATAAGATTTTGTCGCTCATCAATAGCTTTACTAGCTAACACTATCGGAGTTCGTTGCATAATATTTAACATATTTAGTATAATTTGCAGCAACTCTACATTTATTTAAACTCATAGACTTAGCTAAAATTCACATTAAATTAAAAGCTAATTCTTTTTTGTAACGTGTGCAAAATAACCGTTGGGGGTTATTTTGCACACCCCAAAATGGGTCAGACTTTTTTTATTAGAAAAAAATTGTATTTGATTTAATTTCTTGAAAATTATGATTGGTAACTAAAATATTCGTTTATTTGACTGAAAAGATGTGGTATATTATTTTTGCTTTATTTCTTTCATAATTTAAACATAATCTGTCTTAAGATACAATAACACTTTGAAGAATAATTCATCACATTTGTTATTGCATTTTTACAGTAAAAGTAACGTAATTGTATAACTAACAAATATTTAAATTCAATTTCTTAGACGCTGAATACAAAATAATTGATTATATGCCTATATCTTTTTCTTAGATGTATCAATTACAAGATACAAAACTAAAAATTTACTTCTACTTATATGTTAAAACTTTTTGTGTAAATTGATAAATATATTGCCTATTATTATTCAATTCAAGTTCAACTGATTTCATTCACTAGGATATTGATTCACAAATTGACTTATACTGATCTTCGCCGTACTGAGATACAAAGAGACATGAGTTTAGTTATATATCACTGACTATAAGAAAAAGTTAGTTAAATATTAATATATATCAATCTGTATTACATGTTAATTGTAATTATTTGTTTAAATTAATTTCAAGTTTTCATACTTAATTACGTATAATTATTGCTGTCACATTATTAGATTCAACGAAAAATTTTCTGAAAATTTAAATTATGATAATTAATTTTCATAGAATTATAATATTTATTATTGATATAAAAATAATTAAATATATTTAAAACAATATAACAAGAATTAGAATCAATCATTTCCTGAAACTGAACATAATAATAACATCAGTAGATACTTAGTAGTTTTGTTAAGAAACAAAACTCATTAAATGATATTCAAGTCAGTGTGTGTTATACGCTAAATCTATATAAGAATATTATTATTTACCTGTTATTTGCATCCATATTATAATATTATTTATCTGCACTGTTATAAAAAAATGCTTGCTCGAAAGGTTTTAAATATATTTAAAAAATATGCATGTTATAATTGAAATATAGATTATTAAATTCTTTATCTACCGTATATTTAAAAATTTAATATTAATGTACAAAACTTTAAAAACATAGATATAATAATTAATGAATTATGTTCACTTTGATGGAGTCTACAGAACAAAAAAATAATTTGCATTTCACATTACCATTTTCCATTGGATGGTAAATAAAAAATTTAATAATCTATATTTTAATTATGACATGCATATTTTTTTTAAATATTCAAAACCTTTTGAACGGACATTGTTTTTATAACAGTGCAGATAAATAATATTATTATATGAATGCAAATAAGAATTAAATGATAATATTCGTATATAGATTTAGCATATATCACACACTGATTTGAATTTCATTTAATGAGTTTTGTTAAGATTACAGTATCTACTGATGTCATTATTAAGTTATGTTTCAGAAAATGATTGATTCTAACTTTTGTTATATTTTTTAAATGTATTTGATTATTTTTATATTGGTAATAAACATTATGATTCTATGGTAATTGACTATTGTAATTTAGATTTTCTGAAAATTTGTGGTTGAATCTAATGATGGGACAGCAATAATTATATGTAATTATGTATAAAAACTTTGAATTCCCATATGAAAATTATTTTTGTGAGAAATTGTGTAAAAATGTGAATAACTGTTAATAATTGTAATAAACTACCAGAATTAAGAATTAATAACAGTAAAAAATAGTTAATAGCAATTAATAATAGTTAATAATAGTTATGAACGCTAAATAACAATCATTAAGTGAAAGTATTAAATGATTATTAATAGTCATTTATAGTTATTCACATTTATACATATTTGTACACATTTATTAACAGTTACTCATATTTTCCAAAATTTTTGAATTAGTGAATAAATTATTATTATTTATACTTATTGATGGATGTATGTAAGTGAAAGGTGGGTTATGAAATAACTATACACAAACACCGTTACTGTTACTCTTAATAATCAATATATTGTCAAGCAATAATTAACACTCAAAATACTCTTCGAATTGTTAAGTATTCTATGCATTTTACTCAATAGAAGCTACAGAAAGAATGACCATAGGGCTTATGACGCCTATAACTCATAGTACCAGAAAAGGAACAAGAGGGTGGGGAGAGTAATAAGGCAAAGTAAACCTTACACTCCCTCCCTTTGCCTTGTTACAATTCATCTCATTAATAATTTTATTCTACTCAAAAAATATCATGCAAAATATTCAAAATTTAAGTGGTATATTAAAAAGAATACTTTTGATTGTTCTTATAGTCGTCTCAATGAGAATATTGAATTCCCCTTTTCCTCTTTATTTCTTGAAGTTATCTGTAAACAGAAAGAAACATAATATATTAAATTTAAATATTTATATTTTATAATTCTTTTAATCTCTTAATATTATGTTAGTTATTTTATTTCTTAAATGTTTATGTGCTTCTAAAGGTAGAGGTTTAGTCATTATATCTGCTAAATTCTCTTTGATTGCAATCCATTTGACTCTAACTTCGCCTTGATCTATACATTGTTTTATAAAATCGCCATGTGTATCGACCATATGCTTTCTATTGTTATTCTTTTCGCTTCCATTTAGATTTCTCTATATTTCCATTAAACTATCATCAAATACTTTTAGTTTATGACTTTTAACCATTTTTGTACAGTCACCGGCTGAGCGATTATCACACCAAATTTTTACTAAAAACAGTGTTTTACTCAAAATGAATCGAATTTATTTATCTAAAGAAATTAACTCTTGACATGCCTTACTCATCGCTAAGTACTCTGCTTGGCACGTCGATAAGGTCACATATGATTGTTTATGACTTCTCCATGCCATTACATCACCAAATAATTTAATTATATATCCTCCTGTTGAAGTAGAATCTTGACAATCTCTAAAACTAGCATCTGTCAAGGCTTCTAACTCTTCTGCTTTAGATGTGAATTTTAATCCTAATGTAGATATTCCTCTTAAATAACTAAATATTCTTTTGACATCAATCCAATCTTCTTCAGTAGGTTCTAACTGTTTTCTGGCTAGATAGTTGACTGCAAATGTAATATCTGGTCGCGTTGCATTTTATAAATACATAAGACTTCCTATAGCCTCTGAAAAATGTACCATATAGCCTTTCAATATGGTACATTTTTTAATGAATCATTTTGATTTTTATTCTTTATTTCTTGAACATCCAATTTGCTCTTCTTATATCGATTGCTCACTTGCCTAGTTACCATAGGTGTATTTTGAATCTTGCAGTCTTTCATGTTGAACTTCTCTAAGATGCTTTCTATATATATTGCTTGATGTGAAATAATATAATTCTCTTCTTTATTTCTTTCTATTGTCATCCCTAGAAAGTTTTTTGGTTCGCCAAGGTTTTTCATTTCAAATGCTTTACTAAAACCATGCGTTATTTCTTTTAATTTATTTGTACTGTTGCTTGCAGCTAATATATCGTCTACATACAATAATACAAGTTTTATTTTCGCTTCTTTTTTCCATGTGAAAAGACATGGTTCATGTAAGTCATTTTCTAATCCAAGCTTTTCCATCTCCTTTAAAAATCTTTTATGTTATCAACTGTTATTTACTGTTATCAAAGTCTCGACCCTGGTAGTTTATTATAGTTGTTAATGGTAATTCACATTTTTTCATATTTATACACAGCTATCAATAGTTATTTACAAAAATTATTTACATATGGGTTAATTTAAACGAATAATTATAATCAAAATATGATAGCGATTGATATATATTAATATTCAATTTACTTTTTCGTATAGTTAGTGATATACAGGGTGTCAAAAAAGTAACGGAACGGTTCTGTATTTTTTTAGGCAAGATATTTTTGACAAAGGTCAAGGTTATTCCTTTAGTAACTTTGAACGAGGAATCCGATGGTGAACTTTATTTTGAGAATGACCTTCATGGTCATTTCAAGGTCAACTTTTTTTTTTCAAATGCGAAACCCCTATTTCTATACCGACAATCGAAGAAGTGGAAAATTTTACGTTCAAATATGCACTCAGGTCAAATGACCTGAACGACCTTGAACCTCATTTGAAGATAATCTGAACTTAATGGCCGTCTGACCTTAGGGAAGATCAAAGGTATGATTTTACTTTTGGCACTATCCAGGAGTAACGGCGTGGACGTAGTAAATCCTGCTTCCTTTGGGGTGCTAGTTTAGCGTGAGTTCCCTTGCCTCTCACGATGGGGTGCTGGTTTAGCGTAAGTCCCCTTGCCTCTCACGATGGGGTGTTGGTTTAGCATGAGTCCCCTTGTCTCTCATATTTTGCTGATATTTATTTCATTTGTTCAAACTGCGAGCCTTGAACTTCTTGGCGTGCAGCTATGCGTTCATAAAAAGCAGTAACAGCTCTGCAAATCATTTCTATATCTATTAAAACAGCTTCTTGTAAAATCCTGTTCCGCAGTTCGTCTAAAGTTTGTGGTTGAGGTGCATATACTTTACTTTTTGAATAACCCCATTAAAAGTAATCAAGGGGCGTCAGATCGGGTGATCTAGCAGGCCACTTAATTGCACCTTGTGACGTCCTACTAGTTTATTGCTAGTATGACGCACTCTGATAGATTCTATTGAATCTATCCTTTGCTTTATCTCAAGCTTGTATCTGTAGAGCCGTTAACCAGACAAGTCGTTATGCCGTCTGGTGCGGGCTCGAATGTGTCAGTGTGTAAGTGTGTGTGCTGTTCCGTTGTTAATGAAGGATTATTTTAGTTATGGGTAATGCCCGTTATTACTGAGGACCAAGTGCCTCAGTACGCGGGGCTTTACCCTTTAGGATGGGATAAGGTAAGGTGTGTGTTGCTCGCCGCAACTCTTTATTCAAATAATACCAATCAAACGTACAATGTAAAGTGTATAAGCGCACGAGCATAGAAGAATCAAGTAAGTGATTCTTCCGTGCTAGGCGCGAATGGCAAAAGCGCGTTAAGTTGAGCTGAGGCGAGGCAGAAGAGAGTCTTTCTCTCTGCTGGCCCGCTTTTATAGGCGCTGGACTCCAGTCCCCTCTTCTCTAGTATCTTGGCACCGCCGGCGTTCGCGTGCGTGGTCCTGCTTTTCTCTCGCGCGCTGAGCCAACATGAGGCTTAAGCGCGCTTTCGATGTGTGATGCATGTACGCGAGCGACTTTGAATGTGTGTGCGCTTCAGGAGCGTACATACTTTGGGCGCTTATACTTTTCACTCTTTTATTTTATTTAAATTATATTAATTTATATTCATTTTTCGCGTGTAATTATGTTACAACTATTTAATTTAGTAGTTAAGAGTCTATAATTCAACTGTGCGCTCACATTGCCCCCCTAAATAAATTAATTTTTTCTGTTTTCAAGTATTAAATTAAAATTACTGATCGATAACGTAAGCAAGAAAAACGAAAGAAAAAATTACATTTATTTACCTAGAGCGCAAAATTAGTTAAATTACATGGGTGTTAAATGTGTTATATGAGCTTTAAATCATTATACTATATTTAAAAAAAAAATTTTTGTTTCTTTTATTTTTATCATGGTAAGCAAGACTCTGGAAACTTATTTACTAAGTTTTTTCATTATTTGTGAACATATTGTTTCACATGATGTCATTTTATGGTGGAGTCGAATAGAAAAGTGACCAAGTCAGGGATCGAACTCGTGTCGACGAATTAACGAGCCCCGTGCTATGATTAACTAAGCCAGCGAACTCTAATTTGTTAATTTTGCAAATCACCTTGGATTTGTTATGAGAATATTCTTTATATTCCTTAATTTCTTAATGATTTTTGTTTTATTATGAGTCTTGTTTTACCATTTTTTACTTTTTTATTATAACATTTGTTTCACCATTCTTATTGTTGGTGTTTTGTGTCTTTGTGTTGTGTCGTTTTGTATCCCGCTGTATTGTGGTCTATAATTTTGTGTTTTGTAGTTTTGTGCCCCCCCTTGTATGTTTGAATCCCCTTGTTTTTTGTTTTCCGTGTTTGTTGTCTGTATATGATTTATGTTACGTGTTTGCCATGGTTGTTGTGTATTAGTGTTGTTTGTGTTTGTTTCTTTTTGTCTTGTGTATGTGTTATGTGTATCTTGTGTTTGTTGTGTAGATGTTTGTTTGTGTCGATTTCCTATTTGATCATCATAGTCAAAATCTTCTAAGATTCTGAATAATGATGATTTGGTTTTTTCGGGCTGACCATTTACTGCGCATCTAACATTTCTATCGAAGTGAAGACCTATTTTTGTTATCAATTAACTTTCCGTGATTGACAACTCTAGTTCTTTTGCAAGACCTAGCATGTATGTGGCATAGTCCACTCGCGACATTTTACCGTTTTCTTGGTAAGAACCATATTCAATTTTTCTTTGAGCTTTTCTTTGGATATTTGAATTCCAATATCTTTCCTTGAATATTTTTTCAAACTCTTCAAAGTTATTTATCTCTGAGTTGTTTATGTAATACCACGATTGCGCATTGCCTTGTAACGCTTGTATTAATATACAGTGTAATTCGCTAACCGGTGGTTTAGTAAACGTTTTATATGTGTTTAACTCATTTAAAAATTTAATTGGTCTTTCATTTTCATACCCGCTAAATTTCGGAATTGGCATTTTAATTTTGTGTTGTGTATTTGTGTTTGTATTTGTGCTTTGAGTATTATCATTTATATTTTTTATTTGTTCTTTTATATTATTTATTTCTGATTCATTTTCATAGTTAGTTCTGTTTATACGCGTGTTTTGCGCTTCTATATCTAGTAATTTTTCGTTTAAGTCTGTGATTGTCGCGTTTACTTTAGTGTTATCGATTTTTAAATTAATGTTTTCGGTTTCAACCGCTTTTATCTGTCTTTGCAACGTTGTGAATTTTGTTTCATATTCATCTTTTAATTTAGCTATTGAGTCTGATAATGCATCAATTTGTTCTTGTGCATTATCATTTATTGTTAATAGTTGTTGTGATGTCTGGTGGTCTTCCAGTACATCCAATTTTTTTTCTGCGGCTTCGTGTTGTTCGTTTAATTCTTCTAATTCGGTTGTTGCCGCGTTTTGCCAATCTCTGTTAGCGTTTTGATTATCCTCGACTGCATTGTCTTGGATTTCTCTCATGATTTGAAATGATCTTCTACCCGCCATTTTAATAAATTTCGATTTTATATTAAGAAAGAATTATTACTTTATGTTTAATAAATTTATTTTTAATTTAATTGTTTTAAAAACTATGCAGAGTTACTACTGTATATATTTTATACAGAGTATATACTGAATTCATTTACTTTTATAAATTTTAAATATTATATTATTTGACTTGACGACTTTATACTTCAGAGTTTCGAGTATTCTTGTTTACTCGTTCATCCTCTGGTATGTCTTGTCAATCGTAATCCTTTGTTTTGATTTGTAGTATGTGGAATTTATTGCTGTTGATTTTGATTTTATACTTTCTCTTTTAGAATTTGTCTTTGTTAATTTTATTATAACTGTGACTTTAAAATTTGAATTTATTTTATTAAATGACGAGTATTTTAGTTTTAATTTATTGATTTCAGTGATTTTTTTTAAGTTTATTAATGCTTTTATTTGATAATACTTTGGTTATTTTAATAATTTTAATTTATTTATTTTATATTGTTTCGCGAATTCCTAATATTATGATTTACATGTAACGTTATTTTTGCTCTATACTATTAATATGTTGTTTTGTTAAATTATTCATCATTTAATTATGAATTATTTTATTTGAGTTTTTTACATTGTTTTGTATGTTCCATTTTTATTTATTTTTATTGTTTTATTGTTACTAGTGTGTTTGGTTATTTTCTGTTAAATTTTTAGCTATTGTGAATTATTGTTGTTGTTACTATTATTTTCTTTTATTGTTCTGTTTATTTCGTTCTTAACTGCTTTTTCATTTTTGTTTGTTAATATATTAATCAGTTGTGTATTTATTTTTATTTGTTTCAGAGCTTTTGGTAGTAGTTTATTTAAATGTTCAAAAATTCTACCTAAATTTTCATTATTAATTTTATTATCATTTGTTAGATAGTCTAGTTCTTTGTGTATGTTCTGTATTTCGATTTCTAATTTTCTTATTTCGCGTTTTAAACTATGTGTTTGGTGTGTTTGTTTTAAAAATCTTTATTTGCTGTTTTTGTGTGTTAATCTTTTCATTTTTATTCTTGACAGAATTATCGATAAATTCTGCTGTTGTAATTTTATTATTCATTTGACAAAATTCTTTGATTTACAAGCTAAATATAATATTTTGTTTTCTGATTATTTCTTTATATTCTTTACAACTATTTTGTTAAATTTTACAAATTATACTTAATCTTATTTTCTTTTTCTTAATTTATTATTTTTTTAATATTGTGTTTAAATTTTACAAATTTTACTATGTTTTAATCTTATTTTCTGATTTTTTTCTCACTGCTTTATTATGCAAGTATTTTGTTTAAATTTACAAATTTTATGATTTCGAAATATGCGCAATTAACGCTAAAATATACTTTTGTTCGGGCGCCAGTGTGACGTCCTACTAGTTTATTGCTAGTATGACGCACTCTGATAGATTCTATTGAATCTATCCTTCGCTTCATCTTAAGCTTGTATCTGTAGAGCCGTTAACCAGACAAGTCGTTATGCCGTCTGGTGCGGGCTCGAATGTGTCAGTGTGTAAGTGTGTGTGCTGTTCCTTTGTTAATGAAGGATTATTTTAGTTATGGGTAATGCCCGTTATTACTGAGGACCAAGTGCCTCAGTACGCGGGGCTTTACCCTTTAGGATGGGATAAGGTAAGGTGTGTGTTGCTCGCCGCAACTCTTTATTCAAATAATACCAATCAAACGTACAATGTAAAGTGTATAAGCGCACGAGCATAGAAGAATCAAGTAAGTGATTCTTCCGTGCTAGGCGCGAATGGCAAAAGCGCGTTAAGTTGAGCTGAGGCGAGGCAGAAGAGAGTCTTTCTCTCTGCTGGCCCGCTTTTATAGGCGCTGGACTCCAGTCCCCTCTTCTCTAGTATCTTGGCACCGCCGGCATTCGCGTGCGTGGTCCTGCTTTTCTCTCGCGCGCTGAGCCAACATGAGGCTTAAGCGCGCTTTCGATGTGTGATGCATGTACGCGAGCGACTTTGAATGTGTGTGCGCTTCAGGAGCGTACATACTTTGGGCGCTTATACTTTTCACTCTTTTATTTTATTTAAATTATATTAATTTATATTCATTTTTCGCGTGTAATTATGTTACAACTATTTAATTTAGTAGTTAAGAGTCTATAATTCAACTGTGCACTCACAACCTGTTCTTCCAATCCATCTACCAGTGAATTGATCATTTGAGTATGCTCGAACATTCCTACCAAAGTGAGGCGCAGCTCCATCCTGTTGAAACCATATTTCGTCAAAATTATCACCTGCTACTTCTCTTATTCCTGGTATAATTTGATTTCTGAGAAGCTTTTTATATCTATCGACGGTGAGATTGCCTTCAATAAAAAAAGGACCTATCAATGTATCATTCAAGATACCAGCCCAAACATTAAACTTTTGCGGGTATTGTGTATGACTTTCCAGCATCCAAAAAGGATTTGCATCGGACCAATATCTACAATTATGTCTGTTTACGTCACCATTCAACTGGAAAGTAGCTTCATCAGAAAAAACTGTATAATACAAAAAATTTGGATTTGTGTCTATTCTAGTCATCATTGTTTTACAAAATTCAACTTGGCGGTCCGGATCATCATCACTAAGCTCTTGTACCAAATGTACTTTATAGGAATGGAAATTTGTATTTTTTAATATTTTTCGCACTGATTCATGAGAAATATCATATTCATTTGATGCTTTACGTAGAGTATGATGCTGATTTTCAACGAAAGCTTGAGCGATCTCACATTGTTTTTCTTCAGTAGTTGCAGACTTTGGACGGCCAGATCTCTCGAGATCATTAAGAGTTCCATGCTCATCAAAACGCCGTACAGTTCTTTGTACTGTAGATTTAAGTATTTGGCTTGCACCATCTCTGTTACGGAAAGTATGATTAAATAATATACGCGTACTCTCTAAACTTCGCTGATGATCTCCCCAACTACGCATCATTAATAGAGATATCCTTTCCCGCTCAGAAAGTCGAACATACGCCATGGCTTTTGAGTAAAATGAGAACGAAAAACTAAACGAATTGCGGGAAGACTCTTCGAAAAATTAAAAAATCAAAATTAAACCTTATTTAATTAAAAGAAAGATACTACAAATGCAAAGTCTATTAAATTATTTAAATTTTTTGTATAACACTTAGAAAATGAAGAAAAAATTTAAAATTAACAAAAATTTGACATTTAACGCTTTAAATTTATGCTACTTTCTGAGGAAGGTAAATATCAAAATCAGGAGTTCAATTGTAAAATATGACTTAAAAACAATGGATAAATACTAAAAAGATCAAGGAAATTGTTGACGTCGCTAACTTGGCATGAGTGCAGAGTTCATATGCAATAACTGTGTAGCGTGAAAAAGAGCCTTACTCGTATTCTTCGAGCCATTTATTACATTACAAAGTTACTGGAAATAATTATTATCTTGACCGGTATAAAAAAGTCTCACCTCAAATTAACCCAACGTTAAGTTAAGATGACCTTGAAGGTCATCCTCAAGGTCGAAATAAAGTTCACCATCGGATTCCTCGTTGAAAGTTACCAAAGGAATGACCTTGACCTTTGCCAAAAATATCTTGCCTAAAAAAATACAGGACCGTTCCGTTACTTTTTTGACATCCTGTATAACTAAACTCATGTCTCTTTGTATCTCAGTACGTCGAAAATCAGTATAAGACAATTCGTGAATCAATACCCTAGTGGATGAAATCAGTTAGACTCAAATTGAATAATAATTGGCAATATATTTATCAATTTACACAAAAAGTTTTAACATATAAGTAGAAGTAAATTTTTAGTTCTGTATCTTGTAATTGATACATCTAAGAAAAAGATATAGGCATATAATCAATTATTTTGTATTCAGCGTCTTAGAAATTGAATTTAAATATTTGTTAGTTATACAGTTGAGTTACTTTTACTGTAAAAATGCAATAACAAATGTGATGAATCATGAGTACAAAGTAGATCGTGTCTTATCTCTTGGACTATTAACATTATTCAATATGTAAAATTATTTCATGACTTAAAATTAAATTAATTATTCTTTAAAGTGTTATTGTATCTTGAGATGGATAATGTTTAAATTATGAAAGATGTGACAACCTTGGGGATCAGGAGGTTGCACTAAGTTTTAAAATAAGATAAGATATAATTAATTAAGTAACAAAAAAAGAGAAGCTTTATTTGAGTAATTTTTACAATAATAGCACGTGCGATTAAAATGGACGCCAGCCGCGTATAGCGTACGCGACGCCACTTGCACTAGTTAAGTAACTATCGACACAACGAAAAGCAGATAGTAAGAAAAACATACGCTAAAAGGGCATGAGCACACAAAAAAAAGGATTGGAATAGCACGAAGGAAAAATACGCAATAGAACGCGCATGCGATCGCCCGGCACACGTGTCGCATAAGAAGGCAATAAATTATATTTTTTTACGTAGCAATTGTGCACTCGCAACAACACGAGGCTTTTTTGAGCACAATAAAATAACTTAGAGAATAGTGAATCTATTTTCACTCACTCAAGCTTCGATATTCGTACGCACAAAAAATTAATACTACGCAATATCGCAAGTCGTAACGGCTCTTCGCTACACGCTGACGACAGAAGGAATGACGCAATGGCGTTTCCTTCTTCTCTCTGCTCAGCTTCATCCCTCGTGCTGTACGCTGCGCACGCCGCAAGAGAGAGACAAACGATCCTTAATGGACCCAAGCTCAGCTACTCGAGTCAAGCTGCTTGCTATCTATTTGAGTGCACAGTATACGTGCTTTAGATATTCGCGCGTGTGTGCTAACGATCTTGGGCTTATAGTTTTAAATATTTGACTCGCGTGGTCTACTTTCCGTCGTGCTAGTAGTTGGATGCTCCCTTCTGTCGTCTATATGCGCCACAAATACATACACAAGTAATATGGCCAATTTGCCATGTTACAAAGAAATAAAACAAAAATTATATACGAAATCTTTTCAGTCGAATGAACGAAGGATATTTTAGTTACTTATCATAATTTGTAAGAAATTTAATGACATTTAATTTTTTCCTCATAAGAAAGGCCTGATCCATTCTGAATCTTATAGGAGAAGAATTTTACATATAGTTACCTTTCACCATGAGTTATTAGAAATATTATAGCAGTATGATATAATCTTGAACTATGAAATAAACAAAAAATTTTTTTAATTCAGCATTTTAGTATATTTTTATGTGTCACCGTGATACATGATTTTCCAAAAAAATGTCAAGGTTTGGTTTACTCACATTCTTTCAGAAGATATTTTTTAATATATTTTAATATTTGTAAAGTATACGACTATTTCTATGAATGCATGCGAAGAGATATCTGCAATTGATAAGTAGAAGTTAACATTAAAATAACTGTAGCTAAAAATCACATTTTTCATTATTTTTTATTATATTCTAATTTTTCTCAAGAGATCGCCCAGGATGTCCACTCTGAAATTTGTAGGCCATATTTATACATATATTACCTACTTTGATGATTTTCTTGGACATGGGATCATGGTTCATATGGAATATGTGATTTTCTACCAAATCTTGCGCAAAAAAAGTAAATTTGTCTTAAACTCAAGAAATAAGTTCCAAATGATGCCACTAGAGCTTTTGAAAGTTTTAGACTATTAGGAAGTGAACTAAGGGATTTGCAGAACCTCGAAGTTACAAATTTTCACATTTATAGCGATTTTTGATTTTTTTAGCTCTATTTTATTCCTAAAAGATCAAATTGTTCTTTAAAATATTAGATATATAAAAAATAAAAAATTCTCTGAATTTTTAGAAATATTTGGTCACGAAATCAGAAAAAAGGGTTAACGATCCAAGCTTTGGATTTCAGAAAGTTCATAGTTTTAACTTTAGATAACATAAAAACACATTTCTACTGAAAATATTATGTAAGAACAGCTTTCACTCCTACCCTCTCCTAGATAAGGTCACGTAGAGATTCTTCAGAACCCCCCTTCCTTTTAAAACCCTTACGTAATGAATGAATGACCACTTAAGAATTATAATTATTTTTTCGTAAATTCAATTCTCGCAAAATTAAATCTGAGAAATACCAAATACCAATATAATATATTGTAAAAAAGGCATCGAAGGTTACAAAATTAAATATTTTCTTAGTTTTCAGAACAAATATCAACTGTGTAAATATCTGAACAATAAGAATTTTTTAGAAAAAAATACCCTCTTTTTGGCGGTGGTTCAATTAAAAAAAAATTCAACTGTTTTTGTTCCATGGAGGCTTCGGAGGTTACATTTGTAACAAAGAAATATTTTTGACGTCATTTTTAATACCTATGAATTCGCTAAATTTATAATCTGAACACGGGATTTGTTAGTTTTTTGTCTCTAGTTTTAAATGACGTTTGTTAAAAAATCGATAACGAAGTCTTAAATATTAAAAAAATTAAAAAATACAATTAGATAATTAATTGCAGGATTTCATTACGCGAATTCAAGTTAATTGTTTATCAACTGAAAAACAATTTTTTAATTTTATTAAAGTACATAATGAAAGCTTAAAACAAGACCTTCAAAATAGTATGTTTAGATTATCATTAATGATTTATTTTGATGGCCAAAAACATCGTCCAAACATAATAATGTTCTCTCGTCTAAAAAAGGCTTCGGGAGTTACATAAATTTAACTTTTCATACTTATGAATAAATCTAATCTAATTCAAAAATGTTTTCCTATATTTCACATAAAATTTTCTATAATCACGGTGAATTATTCAAGTATCTAAGTCTAATATCAAAGAAGCTACAAGCAATTACTTTAAAATAGTTTTTTTATTTAGAATAACCCATATATATATATTAGTTATATATGTCCTTTGGCCGTATTCAGGTGGAATATGAATCGAGAACAATGTTTGTCGCTTGAGCTGAAATTGCCGAGGGCGCGCGGAGCGCGCCCGAAGTAGATTTCTGCTCAAGCGGCAAACATTGTTTGAGATTCAGATTCCACCTGAATAAACGGCCAAAGGAAATAGATGATTTTATGTCCGAAGTGGGCCGTATGAGGAACTATAACTTATTAGTTGAAAATATTAATGTTTTTTCCAATAATTTTAAAATTAAATTTCAATTCTATTGATTTTTTCTTTTGTTTCTTAGATTAACATTTTGTAATGAGTATAGCTGCTGTCGAAGCGCGAGTCATTTTTTTTCACTAACCTACGTTCAATATGATTGCTCTTTGACATATTGAAAGAAACATAGTAGGATCGGTGATGCCATATTGATTTCTCCTGAGACATATTGAGTCTCAATATGTCTCAGAAGGACAAATAAAGCTTGTAAAGAGTCGAGGAGCGCGTCTGAGACATATGCGATGCCAATACAAATTTAGCATGCTCTTTACATACTGACACGAATACGACCTACGAGGACATAAATATATATATATATATATATATATATATATTATATAATATTTTATATATAATACATATATATTTATGTCCTCGTAGGCCGTATTCGTGTCAGTATGTAAAGAACATGCTAAATTTGTATTGACATTCCATATGTCTCAGACGCGCTCCTCGACTTTTTACAAGATTTATATGTCTTCCTGAGACATATTGAGACTCAATATGTCTCAGGAGAAATCAATATGGCATCACCGATCCTACTATGTTTCGTTCAATATGTCAAAGAGCAATCATATTGAACGTAGGTTAGTGAAAAAAAATGACTCGCGCTTCGACAGCAGCTATACTTATTACAAAATGTCAATCTAAGAAACAAAAGAAAAAATCAATAGAACTAAAATTTTATTTTGAAAGTATTGAAAAAAAGATTAATATTTTCAACTAATAAGTTATAGTTCCTCATACGGCCTACTTTGGACATAAAATCATCTATGTCCTTTGGCCGCTTATTCAGGTGGAATCTGAATCTCGAACAATGTTTGCCGCTTGAGCAGAAATCTACCTCGGGCGCGCTTCACGCGCCCTCGGCAATTTCAGCTCAAGCGACAAACATTGTCCTCGATTCATATTCCACCTGAATACGGCCAAAGGACATATATAACTCACACACATATATATATATATATATATATATATATATATATATATATATATATATATATATATATATATATATATTACGAATATATACGTAAATATATAGAAGTTAAGATATTCAGAAAAAGTTTATTCAAATGATATAATAAAGAATATTTATAATAATTAATCTTTATTATTAGCTACTAATAACAGTAGTAACAATAATTTTAATGATTGTAATCATTCAATATTTTAAAAAAATTAAATTAATAACCCTACAAAAAAATCTCAGGTGAGAAATCAGGTGATTTCTCATGACAAAATCTCATGTGACAATCCTATTCGTTTTTTAGATATTGCAAATCATTTGTAATCAATTGAGGACTATCTTTCAATATTTTGGACTTGGAAATTTTTTTTTTAAATTCAGTCCAAATTTTTCAAGTCCGAATTTAAAAAAAAATGTTCCAAGTCCAAAATTTTGAAAAATAGTCCTCTATCAATTAAAAATAATTTTCAATACCTAAAGAACGAAAAAAATTGTCACATGAGATTTGGGCATGAGAAATCACCTGATTTTTCATCTGAAATTTTTTAGTAGGGAAAATTTATTATATTACAATACAAAACTTTATTTAAAACTGAATAATGAATCAAAATAATATTACCTTCCCATATTGAAATAATTTTCGTGAATAACTGTAGATAATCGTAAATAATTGTAAATGACTGTTGAAAAATTTCAGAATTAAGACATAAATAATTGTTATTTACAGTTATTAACTATTATTTACAGTTTGTTCGGGTATTGGGTAAAGACGGAACACAGTTATTAACTATTATTTACAGCTGTAAACTATTATTTACAGTTATTAACTATTACTTACAGTTATTAACTATTATTTACAGTTATTAACTATTATTTACAGTTATTAACAGTTATATACAGCTATTTACAATTATTTACAATTATTGGCAGTTTTCTATAGTTATTTACAATTATTCATAATTATTTACAATTTAAATTTTCAAAAATTTTTTGAATTAGTAAATAATTAAATGTTATTAATAATTATTTACAATTATCTACAGTTATACACATTTTCAAAAATTTTCACATATATATAAAAAAATTAGAAATTTGTGAAAATTTTCGAAAATCTAAATAACTGCAATTAACTGTAAAAAGTTATAAATAACATTAAATTACCGTGAATAATTGTAAAAAAGTGAATAAATGTGAATAACTGTAAATAAATATAAATAACTGTAAATAAGTGTAAATAACAGTAAATAATTGTAAATAACTGTAAATAACTATTATTTATGTCTCGATTCTGACATTTTTCAACACTTATTCACAGTTATTTACAGTTATTTGCATTTATTTTCAGAAATTTTTTCTATATGGGTTACTATTTACAGTCCGCAACAATTTTTACCTCTTCAACCACCGTTTCCTTTATGTTTCTGGACTTGAAACCAAAAGAAGGTTCATATTCGTATTTTGTGGGTCAAAAGCTTTTATAAAAACAAAATTAACTTGTAGGACGATAACGGTAACCTTCTAGAAAACTAAGCGTTAATGAAATAAATGCATAAAAAAATATGAATAACACAAGTTAAAACACGTGAAAAAACGCACAAATTTTACATGTAAGAAACATGTATAAAAAATACGTGTTTTTTACACGTACAAAAATCACGTATTTTTTCAATAGAGAGTACATAGTATTATAAGAATAATTATTTTATTTATAAGTTATATAAAGCACATAATATTATAATAATATATTATGCTGCGCGAGGTAAAAATTCGGCATTCTAGGCCAGCATGGAATTGGCTCTCTTAGTGAAGTCAAGAGAGCTAAAATATTGGCCTCAAGTATTACATTTCTATTCCAAGAGGCATATATAATTTTTTCTCATACCAGATTGAGAAAATACGTATAACCTAAACTCACAAATAATAAAAAATCATTAAGGAGGTACCTTTGCTTTAGTATTACAAAACTGATTTGGTCGAAACTATGCAAAATTGTTTGTTTTTATGTCTAAAATGCACATATAAAATTTCAAGAAGATTCGTTATCTCGTTAATGAGAAATTAGAATAATTATATGACATTGATTCTTATGGGGAAACGTTAATATTGTAGTTGATCTCAAAATTTACAAGACAGAATAAAATGAAATTTTTTGAGGATAAACATACTTTTACTGGCAACTTATAAAATAATTTTCACAAACTTTGATTACCTCTACGCAATATATAAATGTATAAATTATTCATTTACGTACGAATCTAGTTACTTCCCTAGTGGGAATCGAATCTGTGAATAACTGGGAATAACTGGAAATAACTGGGAATAACTGGGAATAACTGTGAATAACTGGGAATAACTGTTATAAACTGTTCAGTTTGAGACAGGAATAACAGTTATTCCCAGTTATTCACAGTTATTCCCAGTTATTCTCAGTTATTCTCAGTTATTCCCAGTTATTCACAGTTTATAGCTTAAAAATAATTTGAAAAAACAGAGGTACGAATAACAGTTATTCCCAAATATATTTATAATAGAAAAAAAAATAAAAAAAAATATATTTTTTTCATTTTTTCAAATTTATATTTTTCAAATTATTTTTAAACTCAACTGTAAATAACTGGGAATAACTGTGAATAACTGTGAATAACTGGGAATAACTGGGAATAACTGTTATTCCTGTCTCAAACTGAACAGTTTATAACAGTTATTCCCAGTTATTCACAGTTATTCTCAGTTATTCACAGATTCGATTTCCACTAGGGTTTCATCGTACATATCGGATGGCGGCAAAAACACACCATAACCTCAAATTTTCTAATTTCGTAAAAAGAGCATGTAAATGATTTGAACAGTAAAGATGATGATCTTAGCTCTTTAATTAATTTGAATTTTTTCGTTTTAAATACAAATTATTTCTTTTTTTTATATTGATGCTTTATTACAATTATTAAATAGTTTACATCTATTAAAATATATCACCATACAAAACATATGATCGCTACGCACATTCTTGAGGAGGGGTGATATCTAGTAACTTTTGATTAAATGAGCATATTGAAAATTTGACTCGAGTGGTGGACGAAGGTACCCCCTTAAATAAAAAGATATCGCGAAAAATCATCTGCTGTACTCTTAGTGAAAGATGTTCTCTCTCTGTCTGCCCTCTTCACTGATGATAGATCATTGAAATAAGCCATCAATTTCATCATAATACATAACAGTTTATAATTCATAAAATTAAAAGTAGTTAAAAGGGATTATTTAATTAAAAGAATTGGTTTTAGATAAAAATAAGATTTGTCATTGATTTTAAATCGTTTAATCTAATGTTCAGTCTAGTAGTAGAAGAGCTCTAACAATTTTAATTGATGAGAACCCTACTGAAAAATATATATGAGATCTCATATATATTTTCTATTTTCAACCCTACAAAGAAATATATATGAGATCTCACATGAGATCTCACATGCGATCTCATATGAGTTCTGGCATGAGATCACACATTACAATCTCATATGAGATCTCATATGAGATCTCGTATGAGTTCTCATATATACTTTATATTTTTAACCCCTACCGAAATATCTATGTGAGATCTCATATGAGATCTCATATAGATTTTTCAGTCGGGGTTGAAAATATAAAGTATATATGAGATCTCATACGAGATCTCATACGAGATCTCATATGAGATTGTAATATGAGATCTCATGCGAGAACTCATATGAGATCGCATGTGAGATCTCATATGAGATCTCATTTATATTTCTTAGTAGGGTTGAAAATAGAAAATATATATGAGATCTCATACGGGATCTCATATGAGATCTGATATGAGATTGCATATGAGATCTCATGTGGGATCTCATTTGAGATCGCATGTGAGATCTCATATGAGATCTCATATATATTTTTTAGTGAGGTTGAAAATGTAAAATATAAATGAGATCTTATATGAGATCTCATATATATTTTTCAGTAGGGAACCGCTCTCACAATCAAATATATTTTAATTATGTTTAAAAACAATATAGAAATATAATTTTTTTAATCTTACCTTGATTCAGTGTAGTAGATACAGGTCGGGTACGAGTGGACTGTAAATAAATGCATTTGATATAATATTTTAATTATAGAGATTTTTATTTGATACTTTTCTGTGGATAATATTTTATAATAAACTGACTAGGAGAGTGTCACATCTTTGGATCACGGATTTTGTTTAAACTTGGAGATAAGTTTTCAGATGACAAAATATGGAAAAAGCTAAAGTTATAGTCACAAACTCTCAATATTTCCTTAGATACAGGTAACTGAGGAAAATCACTGAAAAATTTACTAGATTTTAAAAAACTTATAGCTCTTTAGCATAGACAGCTAGAAGCTTGAAACTTTTTTAAAAATTAAAGCTGAGTTTAAATCCTCTCGAAATAGTAGTTACTGCATATCAAAATATTATTTTATTCTAAAGTTATAGCGTAATAAATATTGTACTTAATTTTAGCTTTTATTAATAATTAATGTTTTAAAAAGAAAATTCAGCCACAATCTTTATCACACTATAACTTTGGAAAAAAATAATATTTTCATATACTATAACTACTTTTTTGAAAGAATTTGATCACAGCTTTAATTTAAAAAGAGTTTTAGCTTCTAGCTATCAATACTTAAGAGCTATGTGTTTGAAAATCTATTAATTTTTTTAGTAATTTTCTTTAATTGCCTGTATCTAGGGAAAAATTAAGCGTTTGTGACTATGACTTAAACTTTTTCCATATTTTGTCATCTGAAAACTTATCCCTAAGTTTGAGCAAAATCCGTGATTCGGAAATGTGACACTCTCGTAGTGAGTATAATTATCACGTAAATTTTATGGTACGATTTAGTATATTGCCCGAATATTTGTATAATTTTAAATTACTAAGAAGTGCTGATGTAGAGTGGTTGAAATGCTTTGTAAAAGCGCGAAGTGTTTTGGTAGCTGTATCTTCTGAAGTGCTTTTTTAATCTTGATTTGATCTATCTTTTATACTGATTATCCCTGCTTTTATTTAAGAATAATTGTTTTATAATTTCAATTCTAAATTAACGTCAATCATTAATGTGATGATTTTGGTTCATGTATTGTTTGCATTGTTCTTGTTTTGTTGATTTTTTAAATCTTATTGCACTTTCTTTTTTTTCCTAAATAATGACTTAATTCTATAATATGCTAGCTAACTAAATTATCTGATTGATCGATAACTGCATATTTTGGACTAATAAAATTTTAAATAAGAGATACGTCATGAGTTAACAGTCGTATCATTCCCATTGAAAAAACACGTGTATTCGTACGTGTAAATAATACGTGTAAAAATACGCATTTTTGACAAGTGTTTTGTACATATAAGATTTGCGTGAATTTTTATGTATTTTTTTCACGTGTTTTGTTTATATTGTTTTATAATAAAAGCTCCCAACTGAAAAAACACGGTTTTCAGCGTGTTAAATTTGCATGCTTTCTCAAGTCTTTTTTTCACATATTTATTTTATGTGTTTTTATCACAAATTTTCATCACATGTTTTTACATAAATTTTTTCACGTCAAATTTGACGAGAACAAATCCCTATTAAAAAAAAAACATGTAAAAACTCAATTAAACTGAACATCTATCTAAATCATTGTTATAGTTTAAGTGAAAAAAAAATTAAAGTAAGAATACTTTAATATACGCTATTGTGAACAATTGTTTTTTTCATGTGTTGTTCGTAAATTTTCTAAGTAAATTCCATATATGGACACGAACCATAGTAAAACGAAGTGCACATGCAAATCTTAGTTTTATCAGGAATCTAATGTTTTATTTAGATAATTAAAAGAATAAATTCATTAGATATAAATAACGCAGAAAAAAATTTTCAATCTAAACGTGTCCCAAACTCACAGACTCAGACATACGCCGTGAGCATCTACGCTACGGACGCTTGTTGAATAAAATGATAATCTGAGATATTAATTTTTTTTACGAATATTTCGTTAGAATATTTCAAAAGACTTTGAATTTTTTCGGCGGAATATTACATAAATCTTCCAGAAATATTCCACGAAATACTTCACTGGAAGACTGGTGGAATCTTTCAACGTAATATTTCGCGAAAAATTTCAGAAAATTCCATGAATATTTCGGTGGGATTCCAAGTAAAGTTAATCTTAAAATATAAAACAGTATTCAGTAATGCACTAGGTTGTTTATTATCATATAAACACGAATTTAAAACAAAAGACAAAACACCATTTTATTCGAAGCCATACCCTATACCAATACACCATAGATAAAAAGTTCTAGAGTAGATAGATAAAATGTTGAAGTTAGGAATCATCAGAAAATCTAAAAGCCCATATACAAACTCAATAGTAACAGTCATGAAAAAAGATGGATCTGTACGATTATGCTTAGATGCAAGAAAGTTGAATGAAAAAATAATTGATGATTATAAAGCGCCACCATCAATAGAAGAAATATTTTTTAGGTGCAAAAGAAGAAAATATATGTCAAATCTCGACTTGACAAGTAGTTCTTGGCAAGTTGAATTAACAGAAAACAGTAAAAAATACACTGCGTTTAAAATAGACAATAAGGTCTATGAATTTAACGTTGCTGCTTTCGGTATTAAAACCAGCAGCGCAGCGTTGCTAAGAGGTCTTGATGTAATAATAAATAACATGCAAGATTTCCTAACAGCATTCGTCGATGACTTACATATTAGATCAGAAACATTTAATGATCATTTAAGTCATTTAGAAAAATTATTTATAGAAGCACAAAAGCACAATATAAAATTTAATTTAAAAAAATCTAATTTTTTGTAAAAACAGAATCGAATTTCTGGGTCATTTTATCTCAGCAGAGGGCATATCACCTGATCCTGAGAAAATAAGATCAATGAAAGAATTTAGAGAACCAAAAAACCGTAAACAATTACAAGCATTTTTAGGCTTTGTAAATTTCTAAACAAAATTTGCGAAAGGATACTCAAACGAAATATTGCTAATAATATCATTATTAAGAAAGAACGTCCCATACACTGAGAAAAATAGATTGTAACTTTAGTTATAGATAGTAATAAAAATTACTATATTTTATAGGAGAGCTGGGACATTTCTGCATTATAACGATTTTTATTACATTTATAACAAATATTACTATAAATTTGATAAGGTTGGCAACAATCGTTTAAGAAATGAAACTATATCTTATTAGAAAAATTGTTATATTACATAAAAATTATGCTATAGTAAAATTTGTTATGACAGAGTAAAAATATTTGATATCTTATGTTGGAATTAATGTTATAAAAATAATAAATTTTATTATGCATATAATAAATTTCATTATGCATATAATAAATTTTATTATGAATATAATAAATTTTACTATTTCAAATAGTAATGTCGAGTCGATGATCTGTAAATTTATTTCTAACCTCAAAATTTTCTAACAAATAGAAAGTATAGTTGTGTAACATATGTAGACGATTCGAAATTTTATAAGTAACATGTCGTAATGGCGCAGTCGGTAACGTTCACGCTTTCCAGTCTCGAGGTCCCGGGTTCGACTCCACTTCAAGTCCGTTTTTTTCTTAGGTGATTCATTTTAAATAAATTGATTAATAAAATGTAAATTAATAAATATAAATGAATTTAAAAAATTTCAATGACAAATTTCGGGTACAAAAATAAATAAAAAAAATTTTTTTCTGCATACCTGTTTTCATAGATTTTACTATGTAATATAGTAATTTTTATTATAACGCAGAAATGTCCCACTCGTACTATATAATATAGTAATTTTTAATACAATCTATAGTTATATTTATTATAGGATTTCTCTCAGTGTATACATGGACAGAAAGACAACAAAAAGCTTTCGAAAGAATCAAAGGACTATTTAATGATTAATAATTCTAAAATTCGTAGATATAACTAAACCATTCATACTCACAACGGATGGAAGTGATATGCTGCAGCTGCTATATTAACGCAACTAGACGATAATAATTATGAAAATATTATTTGTTTTATCAGTAGGACACTAAAAGATAGTGAAATAAATTATTTCACAACTGAGAAAGAGTTGTTAGCCATAGTATGGTCATTGAAAAAATTAGACACGTATTTAAAAGGTTCCACAAAGATAATTGTAAAAACGGACCATCAAGCAATAACTTTTCTAAATAGGTGCAAATTTAGTAATTAAAGACTCAAACAATGGAGCTTGGCACTCCAAGATTATAATATATATCCTGAGCATATACCAGGACACAAAAACAAAGCTGCAGATTTTTTAAGTCGTCAAGATACGACAGAAAAGGATTATAAAAAAGATGAAATAATAATCGCTGCAATAGCAAAGAAATTCGATATAAAAAATGAGTTGAAAAGAAAGCTAGCAAAATTGCAAACTTTTCAGCAACAAGACACATATTGCAACAAGATTGAAGAAAAAATGAAAAGCAACAAAAACATTCAAAAAACATATGAATATATTATGTTAACAAAAAAGTCAACTACAGGAAATAAAATCATACTACCTGAAAATTTAATATAGGATATGATTACAAATACACATGAAGTTTATTGTCATATAGGTCCAAAGAAAACTCTTACAGTGTTAACAGAAAGTTTCCAAGCTCCGAAACTCAGAAAAACGACGTATACAATATTGAAAACATGTGAGATTTGTTAAAAAACTAAATGGTTAACTGTGAAGTATAAACCACAGACAACACCAATTTTAGTAGAAAGAAAAAATCAAATGTTGTCAATTGACTGTTACGGCCCATTACCAGTATCAACGGGGGGCGTAAAACATATATTAACAAAAATTGACACAATCACTAAATACGTGGTCATGTACCCTATAAAAAAAGGCAAATGCACCAACGGTAATAAAACAATTATTAAATGATTATTTTCCAAAATACGGAAAACCAGTGTCTATAATCACATATCACGGAACCCAATTCACGGGAAATAAATGGAAAAAAATACTCAAAGATCAAAATATAAAAATGTTATTCTCATCTATTCGTCACCCCAGAGCAACATCGTGGAACGAATACATAGAGAACTAGCAAGATTCTTTAGAACGTTTTTAGACGATTCACATAAATCTTGGGCATCCTATGTACCAAAAATACAAGAAATAATTAACTCAGTTCATCATGAAACTACAAAGTTTACGCCACTTGAGTTAAATTTTAATAAAAACCTGGAAAGATTCTGGCAAAAATATTTTAATTTTGAAAAATCAAAAATTTGCTATGATAGAAAAATCTATCTAGCAAAAGAAAATATGCATAAAGAAAGGAAAAAACGTACAAATAAACAAAATTTAAATGAAAATCAGTATGAATTTAAGATACATGATAAAGTATTATTAAAAGCGTTAAACGTTTCTGACACTGAAAATAACAAAATTGCCAAGTTTTTTCAAATTTACAAAGGGCCATACATTGTAAAAAATAAAATAGCAAATGATACATATTTGCTAATAAATGAGAAAAATGAAGAGAGAGGAAAATTCCACTTGGACAACCTCAAACCATTTTTCGAAAGTTAAAATTTGTATGGGGTAGAAATAAGAGTGAAAACTAATACAAATATGATAAATAACAACACACACAAACAATTAATAGCAAGGTATGATGAAATACAAGGTATCATCATAAATCAACACAAAGGTCTTCACAGACACTAAATATCAGTCAAAAGACAAAGTTATACTGAAAATTCTAAGAAATATCAGTCTAATAAAATTCAAAAACCAAAAGTACACTAGTTATAGTAAAGAATTAAATAGTTAATAATCTAAAATAAGCAAGTGTAGTGCATAAAAAGAACGTAGTATAGTTTATCTAAAAGAAAAAATCTTAATTTATAGTTCATTGTGAATAGCAAAATGTATAGAGTGAATCCATACCCGTAAAAAAAGAAAATTAATTAAAAAACTCATCCGAAAAAGTTCAGGTATGCTGCAACAAGTCTAGATTCATACGTAAAATGTAGGCATGTAGAAACACAAGTTGACGAAGAATTGTTAAAAAATAAGAACTTACATATTATATGGCACGAATCACTAAACAGGAATATTAACTATGAGGAAAAAATAGAAACATTATCTACATCGAATTAAACATTAAATAGATTCAAAGTAGCACGAGTAGGAACAGGAACACAGGCAAGAAACAAACCCAAAACAGCACCAACAGAAACAATCACACAAGGATCGGAAACATCAGAAAAAAAGAAAAGACGGGCAGAAATAAAAAATTTAAATGAACTAATAACAATAAAACCAAAGATAGACAGGGAAGTATACCAGGTGTGTTATCATAAAAAAAAAGAAATTAGCAATAACATATTGTGAAGAAAACACCCTACATACACAACGTCTTTAACGTATGGGGATACCAGCAAATTTGGAAGACTTAGCTGACCCAGAACCAGACTTTGACATCTGGCTGCGTAAAAGGCAAAAATTTATAAAGAGGTAAATTATAAGAAAAATCAAAATTAATATTATAAGTTTAAAAAATTAAATGTAAGATTATACATTTAATATAGTATTTGAAAAATTCGATATACAAATTGCCTGTGATGGAAAATAAAATCTTTCGCACCTCACTTGTATAATAAATATCATTATTAAGAAAGAAAATTTAAAATGCTCTAAAAACTACGTATATTAAGTATTACAAGCATGAGCGAAAGATTTTATTTGGGGGGCACATGTTATATCACGCGAAATTTTGCACATCAAATTAAATATAGATTATCAAAACTAAAATCTTGTAAGATTCTCAAGATAAAAATTTTAAAAAGAAAAACGAAAAGCTTAGAATATATATGTAAAGAAAGCATGTGTAAGATTAGAAGGGTAAATGTTAATATGTTCATTAGAAAAAGAATTTCAACGCAATGCTTTTCTCTTGAAGAGAGAATCAAAATGATAAGATTTTAATTATAAATGAAATGCATTTTGTATAAAAGTCATTTCATTTCGGGGGCCATTGAGACCTCTCATAGATGATTCTCGCGGAGAGAGAAGCATTGCGTTGATCAGCAATGAGAAGGGATATAGAAAAGTAGCGAACGTGTTTTCACAAGCGCGCAGCTACGCCCCAAATTTTGACAGTCAAGCGATGATTAAATGTAATACGTATACATCATAATGTATAATATCCCTTTCTCCTTACAACATCGATAAGAAGTGGGACAGCGGGCGGTGGGAGATCATCCCGGTGATCTGGCAAAGAAAAATCGAGTGAGCCAGCACTCGTGTATCGTCAGCCCAACAATAAAGTCGAAATTAAATTTAAATACCAAGCCATCATAAATTATTCTATTATTTGTTCACGGAAGATGGTAAAAGAGTTTGCCAAAAGAGCAGCTCCCTAACCGTGAGTAAACAAATAATAGTTTTTTGTAAATCAAATAGTAATATTTTAATAAAGTGAAGTTAAAAGTGTTTTATTTCTTGTTTAGTGTATAAGTGATTTTTTTTACTACACAAGCAAAGTCAATTCATGTGTGTAGGCATTAGCCTAAATTTTGTAAAGTCTCACATAAGCGTGAAGCTAGCAAAGCGCAGCTCGTAGCTTTTACGCTGTTGTAAGTAAAATTGTATTTGCGAAGATTTTTTAATGCACATTCGTGTCTGTCATGATACATGAGGCCCTAGAAACCCGATGCATCCTTTCCTTGTAATTCCTTTTTCAGGATATAACTAATAATAAAAACATTTAAGAGTAAGCTGTTGCATACGGACCCAAATCTACAGAGCAAGACGTCTCTGTAGTGTACGGTCTAGCTCAGCTTACTCGCTTATCAAGAAAATCTTAATATTTAAAACGATTGGTTTATTGAGTATTAAAATTGTACTTAATAGACAAATTATAACGGCGAAATCCGCCATTTTGTCAGCGTTTGTGTTGAATCGTGAATTATAAAGAACGATTCTTTCTCAGCATTGATTGAATGGTAGATTAGTAAAAGTACTTGTATAGTACAAATAATAAGTGCATCATATTCGAGGTAATCTGTTGAAACCCGTTTATGACGTCACAACTGGCGCCTTACGTGGGGCACGAACTACACTAAGATTAAAAGTCTCATGCTCTACCGATTAAGTAATTTGTAAATCAAAAATTTTTTTTCTTAAAAGCCAAATTGTATCGGCGTCACAACTGGCGTCCACGTAACTCAAACACATTGTTAACCGTTAAGAGTAAAAAAGTTTTAAGTATATGAATTGTATTAAAATACAAATTTGTTTGTTGTTGTTTATAGAAGCCAAATTGTATCAGCGTTACAATTAGAAATTGAAAAATTAATAAATTAAAAACTTTTATTGTTAAAAGCGCGAAAAATAAATGTAATAAAGACAAAAATAATATAAAAATTCACGAATATTGTACGTATAAGAAGTAGAAAATTTTGGCTTCGATTATAAATAATTTACAACTCATAAATAAGAAACAAAATGTTACAAATGAGAAAATCATAGACATAGAAAGAATAGACTGCGTCTGCTATACAAAATTTTTCAGCTCATTGCGAGAAGCTAACGTCAGTGCTATCTCTCTCTAAATGGCGTGCTTGGCTCTGCCCATTTAGAGAGAGATAGCACTGACATTAGGTTCTCGCAATGAGCTGAAAAACTTTGTATAGCAGACGCAGTCTACCCTTTCTATGTCTATGGAGAAAATTAAGCGTTGTAGATTTTATTTTGAAATCAAAGAAAAAGTTAATAATAAAAAAGAAATAGAAAAAAATTTGGCTAAAAAAGTACAAATTATATTAGAAAAAAATATTAAAAATAATGAAAAAACAGATTTTGTTGTATTGAGAGAAAAAGAACTAATACAGATTCTTGATGTAATTAAAAGCTATTTAGAAAAACAAAACAGTGGTATAAACCTGATCTATTTAAAATTTGAAAAGTTAGAGTCTCGAATCGAAAATTTAGAATCAGTAGTAAGTGATATGAAACTTGAGGAGAGACAAGTGATAAATAAATTCTTATATCCCGCGACTAATTGAACACTTAAATGATTTAGAAAAAGAAATTAAAACAATACATAGTCAAAGAAAAAATTAAAATAATAAAAAATATAGACTTCAGAGAATTTGCATGAAAAGAAAAGAAAAAGAAAAATTTAAATTGCTAAAAACAATTGAAAGTAATTTGAAATAAAATTTATGAAGAATAATATTCAAATATTATTTTATTATATGTATAGAATTTGAAACGACATAAAAGTCGTCAAATTTGAAATTGCTTTCAAATATACAAAAGTAATAGTCCAATCAATAGAGCAACAAAAGGCTATTTTAGACATTAATGAAAGGCTTAATGAAACCTATATAGAGTTGTAAAAGACGATGAAAAAACATACCCTATATAAAATGTAACCGAAAAAAAACTGTAGAAAATGCTCCAGGAGGCTGCAAAGTTGGCTAAAACAGCTTTTTTAATTCTCTGAAGCAACCTATGCATTTTAGCAAAAAAAGTAATTAATAAAAGTATTGAAGAATAAAAAAACCTACAATTTGAGTACTGCCGCGATTATTTTCGTCAATTAGTTATTGCAAAAAAGCCAAAACACCATAAAAAATGGCCATTTCTTGGATATCAATTATTTATTGCAAAAATAATTTTTTAAATAACTTTAAACTTTTAAAAGGAAGCCTTCATGAATACGAATAGAAGGAGAGGTTGTAAAAGTAAATTGGTTAATTTGTTGCTGAGATATTCCCTATTATTTATCCCAACACGCATCATGTTTATTGCTATAATTTTTTTTAGCTGAACATATTGAGTTGCATAAGAGCTTAAACTATTTATGAAGGTTCAAATTTTCATATTTTGTTAAGAGCAAATGAGAAAATTGAATTGCAATATTTTTTATAACGCTTTAAAAAAGAGGGTGTTTTTTTTATAAATAAATGAAACTGGGGCTTTATTTATAACTTTTACGAATTTGCTATTTGAATATTCTTATAGCTGTGTTCGAAACGAAGATTTGCAAAAAAATAACTCTCTAAACCCAATAAGAGTCGAGATGAAATTTTTTTTTTTTTAAATCACAGTGTCTTTGTTTATAACAATTAAGAAACGAATCAAGCGTCATTTTTTAGTTAAAGACTTATATTTTAAAAATCTATGGTTATATTTTAAAAAATCCGACTCTTTATTTTTAAAACTAAAATAATAATAACATACAAATAATAATGTCAAGGTCGGAGTCGTGGTGGGGATGGTTATCTTTGCGCGTGAGGAAAGTTAACAAAGGACCCCGTTCCAATAAAATTCGTAAAAATTAACCGTATCTCCTTAAATAATAGACCGATTTTGATGTTTTTTTTTAATCTGGCGTCCCTTGAAAAATTATTAATATTGGTGCAAATAGTTTTTCAAAATAGGGTGTATTTAAGTTAAAACAACTGTACCCAATACGGACACCTTAAACGCAAATGATTGTTGTGGCTCACTAAATTAATATTTTTAGACGTGTAATGTCTCATTTTAAAGCTAAAAGAAAGAACTTTGAGATGAGATATCATGAGTTTCATTACGATCAATATTTACGAAATGCGCGCGGATTTACGTAAATGTTGTAAATGAACTTACCTTATTATTCCTCGTAATAATTACATTCGGAACCTGGAGATTAATTTAAATTTTTATTGTTTCTATATTTCAACTAATTATTATAATTAACTTTTAGTTTCAATAAATAAAAAAATAATTATTAATAATTGCAAAAATTTTAATAGTAATAATAAAAATTGTTATCTCGATTTTTTTTACTTTCCTTTGTTTTTCATGCAAAAAAATTTTTTCATCATCGAATATATTTTTATTTTCTTTCTAAAACTAAACCACTAAGATTTTCATGTAAGAAAAATTTTTAAAACAACACAGAAAAAATCGATAAACAAAGGGTAATCAGAAAATTTAAATTTGTATTAAAATAAACATTGAATTTCAACAACAGCTTCTTATATATTATATAGAATAAACTTATTATTCCTAGCAATCATTCGATTTGAAATATGTGAACACGTTTAATTTCTATAGTTTCTAATTTAAAAGTTTAATTTCTATTAATTTCTTATAATAAGAATCGTTTTTAAATCTTCAAAATTATTTCTTTTCTACGCGGAAACATTATTTTATTACAAAAATATTTTTATCCTTCTTCCATAACTTTTATCCTTTCATATCACAATTGTCTCGACATATATTAATATTTCAGTTCGAAATAAAAAATAAATAGTTCCAATTAAAAAGCAATTTTTATATAAATTTTCTATTATATTTATGAAATAATCCTTACATGAAAATCTTAGTGGTTTAGTTTTACAAAGAAAATAAAAATATATTCAACGATGAAAAAATTTTTTTGCATGAAAAACAAAGAAAAGTAAAAAAAAATCGAGATAACAATTTTTATTATTAGTATTAAAATTTTTGCAATTATTAATAATTATTTTTTTATTTATTAAAACTAAAAATTAATTATAATAATTAGTTAAAATATAGAACCAATCAAAATTTAAATTAATCTCCAGGTTCCAAATGTAACTATTACGAGGAATAATAAGGTAAGTTCATTTACAACATTTATGTAAATCCGCGGGCATTTCGTAAGTATTGGCTTTAGAGAGTTCTTTTTTTTCAAATCTTCGTTTCGAACACAGCCATAAGAATATTCAAATAGCAAATTCGTAAGAGTTATAAATAAAGCCCCAGTTTCATTTATTTATTAAAAAAAACACCCTCTTATTTAAAGCGTTATAAAAAATATTGCGATTCAATTTCCTCATTTGCTCTTAACAAAATATGAAAATTTGAACCTTCATAAATAGTTTAAGCTCTTATGCAACTCAATATGTTCAGCCAAAAAAAAATTATAGCAATAAACATGATGCGTGTTGGGATAAATAATAGGGAATATCTCAGCAACAAATTAACCAATTTACTTTTACAACCTCTCCTTCTATTCGTATTCATAAAGGCTTCCTTTCAAAAGTTTAAAATTATTAAAAAAATTATTTTTGCAATAAATAATTGATATCCAAGAAATGGCCATTTTTATGGTGTTTTGGCTTTTTTGCAATAACTAATTGACGAAAATAATCGCGGCAGTACTCAAATTGTAGGTTTTTTTATTCTCCAATACTTTTATTATTTACTTTTATTAATTACTTTTTTTGCTAAAATGCATAGGTTGCTTCAGAGAATTAAAAAAGCTGTTTTAGCCAACTTTGCAGCCTCCTGGAGCATTTTCTACAGTTTTTTTTGGTTACATTTTATATAGGGTATGTTTTTTCATCGTCCTTTACAACTCTGTATAGGTTTTATTAGGCCTTTAATTAATGTCCTTAAAATGTCTCTATTGATTGGACTATAATCAAAGCCATAAAAGCCGAAGCGAAAAGCCGCGAATGTAAACAAATGCGCCAAATTGGTTGATATATGCTTATTATAAGAAGAATAAAATTTAATACATGAAATAAAATAAAACTATGAGATTGAAATAAAATTAAACAGTGACACTCGACTTAGTCAGTGACACTCAAATTAAGATTTTTAATAGAATAAGGGGAATGATATATACACTTATAAAGTTATAACAACGTCGTAATAATTTTTGATTTGAATAATTTAAAATTAAATAAATAAATTAGAGACAACACTGAATAAGTTGATGTGGTTAATAAATTACGCATAATAACCGATTTGACGTGTTGAGCAATAACTATATATAAATAACACAGACAATTTAAATAAACAAATAAACAATTGTATGAAATGATTATAAGCGATAAATGCTGTAATATCAACGACTGAAATTTAAAAGTACAAGGAGAAAGTTTAAATTAAATGATTGAATTTGTACAAATAGTCAAAATTAATAGTTTAAAATATTGTTAAATAAAACAAACGTACAGATTATTAGAAATATCTGAATTGTTTTTTATTAGTGTGAATAAGTTCATTTGTTTTATAATTTTTTTTTGAATAGTTACCCGAATCGCGTAAATAATAAATAATCAAAATGCCGTAAAAACGTAGGTCAGATGTCATAATGCATGAGATTCATAAACATGAAGAAAGTATAACAACTATTCCAATAAAACCACAAGAACGGATGCAGGTAGTTTCAACAGAATTGAAAACTTTATTCCAGCAGAACGAAACAATGGAAAATAAAATGAATAATTCAGCTGATTGGGACAAATTAATAAACATAGAGTTGGATAAAGAAGTAATGAAAGATTATACGATTAAAGATCAGCTAGATGTGTTGACAGATGCATTAATAGAAGTGTGAAATGAGAATAAGTATCTACGATATAGCATAGAAAAACAAGAAGAAAGCTTCAAGAATGAAAAAGAAGAAATAAAAAGAAAAAATGAACAGCTAAATAGAGAGTTAAATGATTTAAAACGGGATATACTAAATGATACACACATTAAAGAAGTTCATGACAAATTAATTAAAAGAATATATGACATTGCTGATGAACAGAATATGAAAATAAATCAAGTTCAAAAACAAATAAATAGTAATAGTATACTGAATAAAACGAATGAACAGACACAACCCAAAATAAAAATCCCATTACCTAAATTCGAAGGACTGGAAGGCGAAAGGCCGATAAAATTTTTAAGTGAATTGGATAAATATATAGCATTGAAGAAATTAGAAAATAAAGAGAAACTAAAAATTCTTCAATCTGTATTACAGAAAGAAGCTAACGCATGGTGGTACACCCACCGTTAATGGATTCTTTCCGAATGTTTTGAAATCCTGAACTTTCATTGGACAATTCCGTTGTTTCCTTTGTTTCTATTGGAACATTTTGAAAAATTCGGAAAGAATCAATTAACGTTGGGTGTACATACACCAGGACGATGTGCACACATTTAACGAATTTGAAGAATTGTTCATAGAGAGGTTCTGGAATAAAGATATACAACGAACATCAAGAAGAAAGGTTGAATTTGGGCAGTATTATGAAAATGGAAAATTATCAAGGGTGTCTTATGCCACACAGGTATTCAGATACGCCGAAGAATTAAATTTGTACGATACAGATAATGAAATAGTAGAGAAAATAGCGAATCAGTTTAATAGAAGCATAAAATAAACTCTTCAATTTTTACAGACAAAGGATATATCAACGCTATTAAGAATATTAGCAGATTATGACAGCGACGATAAACAATATAAACATAAAAATCAAAAAGACAACCTACAACATCAAGAGGAAGAAAATTACCCACAGCGAGAAAATCTAAATCAACAAAAGGCAGAAGGAATAAGCAAGTTTACGATGGATAATCACAACAAATATGAAAAACAAAACACTAATTATGGTCAAATACCAGAATATAAAGAATACAATCAAGTAAATTGCACTGAGGTATTCGACAATAATAAAAATAATCAAAGAAATTTAGACTATACGAAAAGTTTGAAACTCCTGTGAGTCAGAAAATGCTGAAACAAAGCATAAATGAGTTAGCTGTTCTAAATATAAACATCGATGATGAACCTGATATAGATAATCAGGAAAACTAAATAAAGTTGTATTTCAAAATACAGAGGGGGCAGAGATGCAACGAGAATTAATACCCCAAAAAAGAAAAAAATTAAAAATTCAAATACTCGTAAAATGTTAAATATGATTGTGGAGACAGGGCATAAGTCAGAACTGTTATCTATGTTAAACGACAAATATGTCAATGTAACAAAAACGAGCGAAAGCAAAGCGAGTACACTCATGATAAATTAAAAGAAGCACACGAGAGCAAAGACTCGAAGACATGTGTATTCAATAGAAATGAAGAGATTGTAATTTTCTTTCTATTAAAAATTATACTACTACTCATGAACTCACAGAAGATGAGATTCATGAAATAATTAAAATAAATGGTGATACTAAAACCAGAGATTAGTAGAGATTGCCAATGCTGTGTTAATGAAACGTGCCCAATTCGATCATGACGATCCTTGCGGCGCTTCTGGAATTATACGCGCAAAGCCCCTCCACGTCTACACGCGCGTGGAGAAGCAAGCGAGAGGGGAGGAGACAAACACACGAAACACGAGGCTTCCAGTGGCGTAGGTAAACTTACGGCAAAATCGCTTTAGCTTGTTTTCGCCGCGATACTTTATAGCTTTATTTCAATGCGATTAACCCTCCCGAAAATTTTTTGATTAATTATATATTTTCATTTAAAACAGATACATAGGGATATCTCTGGAACTTTTTAATTTTGAGAAATTGTCTTCACAACAATTCAAAAGTCTATAATACAAGTTTCTGGAGTGGCACACACTTCAATAAGGGCTTAAATTACTCGTTTCTGTAAGTAGAATATGTAATTAAATTTTGGTATCGATTGAACAATCGTTGTTCACGGTACATAATTTTATACGTCAAAAATGATACTTTTTTCATATTTTTCTACGTGTGTTTCTTGAGCTATAAAAAAAGTAACGTTCTTTCGATCATTCTCAAATTTTTTGAGCATAATGGATATGGTAAAAAGAAGAGTTTAAGCCTACCCTGGTACATGTGCCCCTCTTTAGGAAGCTGTTAGACTATTTTTAATGTTAGTGTAATTTTTAGGTGACAACACAAAATTACGAGTTACCCTCTTCAAGATCTGCAATTACAATACAAAACAAAACCCTTCTTAATGAATCGATCTTAATAACGTTAAGAGAAAAAGAGACAATTGCGTCAATTAAATATCATACCTATCAAAAAGTACAGCATAAAAACGCCAACACAGTCAGAAAAACATTTTACTCCATAAGAGTAACTTCAACACACTACAAAAACAATATCAAAATAAGTTAACCGTGAAAGAAAACAATAATAAATATAACAGAAATTTCAAAAACTTACCAAACATTAATACCACTCATGATATTAGAGAAACAAGTCTCAATAAAAGAAAAATAACAATAAGTAAAAAACACGAGATACGTATTTAATTTTACCAACATAATTAACAATTTAAAAAACATTGCTTCCATTCCAAATATTAAAAATCAAAAGTAAATTTCAATAATATACAGAGAAAATAGGATTCAGTCTCATCATAATGACTAGGAACGTTAATCTACTATATGTGTGTTCAAAGAGACTAAAAGCAATGAAAATCACGACAACAAGAATAATATAAAACTAAGATATCAAGGTAGTGACACCTTACATGTCAATTAATCATTAAAACAATCAATATACAGGCAATATAGATATCAAAATTATCGATAAAATTATTGTAATATAAAAACATGAAAATCGACATTCTTTATTATGAATTACTAATGAATAAATGCACAAAACTCAATATCACGAGTGTGAAAAATGTAAGGCTTACAATCCAATCATTTAACATTTTTACAAAACTTTTTAATTAAAGGCGCATAAGATGAATGAAGATTGTTGGTGTCACTTTTTTTATTAATAGAATTATTCTGGGCATTTATAAAAATCATTTCAGAAAGTATTCGTTTATGCCAATTACTCTCCTTATCTAATATTCTAACTTTGTCAAAATCAAATTTGTGATTTGTATCCTTAATGTGTTTAAATATAACAGATTGAGCATTAGCTTTGTTAACGTATGAAGAATGCTCTTTTATTCGTTCTTTCAATTTTCTTTTTGTTTCGCCTACATATGTGGCGCTACAGCCACCACAACCAATACCGTATACTACATTAGTCTGCTCACCTAATTGTGTTTTGTCCTTCCCTCTACGAATAACATTACTCAAATTATGTGAAATTTTTGGAATTGACCCAATATTATATTTATTTAATTTTTTAGACAATTTTTCAAACACATTTTTGATATAAGGTACCTTAAACAACTTTCTATTACCAGTATCATCTACACAACTATTTTTAACAACAGCAACGTCATTAGAATGCTGATTAAAATGTTTGGAAAACAATCTATTTCTAACATGAGAATCTATGAATTTGATTGGATAACAATTATCCATCAAAAGCTTTTTTACAATATTTATTATTATTATGATGAAACCTCTAATGCGACAATGCTATGGCTTTGTCCACCAATGTATACACCATACCTCTCTTATGTGAAACAATTGATATTATATTGAGTAAATCTATTAAAGAACCTCCATCATATATCAAAAATAGTAATGATTTAATGAATAAAATAAAAGAATTGTATATCCCAGATAGTCATATTATGATGAGTGTTGATGTTGTGTCTTTGTATACTAATGTTGGAACACAGTTGGTTAAAAGGGCTATTGAGAGAAGATATAGTTCAATTTCTTGTCAGTTTGATATACCTCTTTGTGATCTTATGGAGGCTGTTGAACATCTTATAAATAATACTTATTTTCAGTTTGATAATAAGTATTATAAACAGCTATATGGTACGCCTATGGGGTCGCCTGTCTCTCCCCGTTTTGCAGACATGGTAATGGATGATTTGGAAAGAGATTGTTTGGAGAAATTGAATTTTAAACCATTGGTTTTTTGTCGTTATGTTGATGATATTTTTACAATAATACCGAAAGATAAAGTTAATGAATTGTTACAATTATTTAACTCTTATGATAGTAGGTTAAAGTTTACACACGAAGTTGAAATTCAGAATAAAATCAATTTTTTAGAAGTAACTATTATTAAGGAAAATAACAGATTGATTACTAATTGGTATCATAAACTTACTTTTTCTGGTAGATTTTTGAATTTTAATTCTAATCATCCATTATCACATAAGAGAGGTATGGTGTATACATTGGTGGACAAAGCCATAGAATTGTCGCATTAGAGGTTTCATCATAATAATATTAATATTGTAAAAAAGCTTTTGATGGATAATTGTTATCCAATCAAATTCATAGATTCTCATGTTAGAAATAGATTGTTTTCCAAACATTTTAATCAGCATTCTAATGACGTTGCTGTTGTTAAAAATAGTTGTGTAGATGATACTGGTAATAGAAAGTTGTTTAAGGTACCTTATATCAAAAATGTGTTTGAAAAATTGTCTAAAAAATTAAATAAATATAATATTGGGTTAATTCCAAAAATTTCACATAATTTGAGTAATGTTATTCGTAGAGGGAAGGACAAAACACAATTAGGTGAGCAGACTAATGTAGTATACGGTATTGGTTGTGGTGGCTGTAGCGCCACATATGTAGGCGAAACAAAAAGAAAATTGAAAGAACGAATAAAAGAGCATTCTTCATACGTTAACAAAGCTAATGCTCAATCTGTTATATTTAAACACATTAAGGATACAAATCACAAATTTGATTTTGACAAAGTTAGAATATTAGATAAGGAGAGTAATTGGCATAAACGAATACTTTCTGAAATGATTTTTATAAATGCCCAGAATAATTCTATTAATAAAAAAAGTGACACCAACAATCTTCATTCATCTTATGCGCCTTTAATTAAAAAGTTTTGTAAAAATGTTAAATGATTGGATTGTAAGCCTTACATTTTTCACACTCGTGATATTGAGTTTTGTGCATTTATTCATTAGTAATTCATAATAAAGAATGTCGATTTTCATGTTTTTATATTACAATAATTTTATCGATAATTTTGATATCTATATTGCCTGTATATTGATTGTTTTAATGATTAATTGATATGTAAGGTGTCACTACCTTGATATCTTAGTTTCATATTATTCTTGTTGTCGTGATTTTCATTGCTTTTAGTCTCTTTGAACACGCATATAGTAGATTAACGTTTCTAGTCATTATGATGAGACTGAATCCTATTTTCTCTGTATATTATTGAAATTTACTTTTGATTTTTAATATTTGGAATGGAAGCAATGTTTTTTAAATTGTTAATTATGTTGGTAAAATTAAATACGTATCTCGTGTTTTTTACTTATTGTTATTTTTCTTTTATTGAGACTTGTTTCTCTAATATCATGAGTGGTATTAATGTTTGGTAAGTTTTTGAAATTTCTGTTATATTTATTATTGTTTTCTTTCACGGTTAACTTATTTTGATATTGTTTTTGTAGTGTGTTGAAGTTACTCTTATGGAGTAAAATGTTTTTCTGACTGTGTTGGCGTTTTTATGCTGTACTTTTTGATAGGTATGATATTTAATTGACGCAATTGTCTCTTTTTCTCTTAACGTTATTAAGATCGATTCATTAAGAAGGGTTTTGTTTTGTATTGTAATTGCAGATCTTGAAGAGGGTAACAAATCAGTTACCGAAACGTCGATTTTATAAATCATTGATTGACTCGTAAAGCCGTCTTTTTATTAATTCCACATATTGACAACGAGTGTAATTTATTAATTATGGACTTTAAATTTTATTTTATTTTTTAAAAATTTACATAGAATTTTAACATTGCCAAAAATTAAAAAAAAAATTGATTTCATTGTTTTCTTTGTAATTATTACAATGGTTCCAAACTTTAAACCATGATATGAAAAGCTTTTAAAATTTTTTTCAGTTTGACAATTAATTAGGAAATAATTTTATCCATATTGTTAATTTTTAAAAATAGTAGTTTATGTATGAAGTACATATTTTTTTATGTTTTGACGTTTATTATATCTTTTTAAAGTATATTTTTTACCGTTATTTAGGATAAATGTAATAAAATGCGTGAATACTTTATTTTTCATAAAAAATGTATTTGAATACAATATTTCAAAAAACATTGAAAAAATTTATTATTTAAATAAAAAAAATTTAATCATAAAAACGACGTGCAGCATGCAACGTATTTGTCCTTAAAATGCTAATTTTGTTATTTAATAATGAAAATTGTTAAGATAATTAAAAAAAATTAAGTTTGGGGTGAGAAAGCGATGAAAATATGTAATTCGGTTTAAATAAAAAACGTACAATAGCTGTGTTAGCTAAGTTTTAGGGTAAGTTGCAGCAATTAAAAAATTTTTCAAGTTCAAATCTTATGCTTTGTCTTTTTTTAATATGCTTACAAATAAAATTTGTTACAATACAATAAGAAAAATTTTTGACAAAAAGTATTGACCTACAATACAGCTATTTAAAATAAAATAACCGTTAACTATGCAAGCATTTTCTAAGCATATGCTAATTAATGCTTTTTTCAATATAAAATTTTAAATTCAGACTTTCTGTTCTTTGCATTGCTAGTATAAAAAAATTAAAACTTTTTTCAAATCCCTAAACGCAGTTTAATGCAGAATTTGGATCCAAATAATAATTTGAAATAAAAAGATTTTTTTAATAAGAAATATTAGCAATTAAAATTTTAAAAACGTTTTTTTTTTAAATGTAAATTATTTTCTTAATTTGAATGTAATTAAAATTTTTATTTGATATTTAGTCTTCTCTTTTTAAATTCTTCTTTACTTTATAGATTTATTTTATATAAGTCATTTGTAAAATTAATTATTCTGACAGATTTTCTTTTACAATTGTAGCCAAAGCTCATTTATTTTGATTTTTATGATGTAATAAAAACATTATTGTATTTTATATATTTTAAAGATAATACGTTTATAAATATAATTTATAAATAGATCAAATAAATTTATGCATAACATTTAAAAAGAATTGATAAAATATTAATTAAACTTTGAACATAAATAAATTAAAAATGTACTTAAAAAGAGTATATCATTTGAAAATTGTTTAAAACCTTATGAGAAATATGTTTGATAATAGAAAATGTTAAATGAAAAGCATTAAAATATAATAATGAAATAAAAATGTTTAAGACATTAATAATAAATCTAAAAACTCATAAAATAAATAAATGTTCTTGAATAAAGTTCAAAATTTGGCAATTATTAACGAAAGGGATAATATGTTTTGAATAAACATTATATAAAGTTTAAATATATAAGTAGAAATAGAGTAAAAAATTTATTATATATTATATGCGAAAACTATTCAAATGTGTAATAATTTTCAATTAAGCATAACTTTTTAACAGCATTGAGCTTTTTTAAGCTAATAAGGCTTAAATTAAAGTATTTAACTTGTACTTTTTTAATATTTAATACATTTTTCTGTAAGATTTTTAGTTGTCCGGTCATTCAAGTTCTTACAACAACTTCTTTTCATTATATTATTGAAATATATGTATAACTTTGCCTCTAAAATCTATTTAAACAAAAGAAAAAATACGGGTTAATTTTTTTCATCTCGAAGGTGGAGATGATCTTTCCTTATAAGTAGGCTTTGATCATTAGTTATATATGAAAAAAATATTTATACTCAAGATATGTTTGACTAATTAATTATTATAAGTACTTGAAATGAACTTTGAGTTTAAAATTAAAAATTTTTTTTTTCGGTATTATATTTGTTAGCAAAAATTTGTAGTATTGTAAAAATTTAAAATTTAGTAAATGTTTAGGTGCAATATCAATATCATTAACATTTTATTTTAAAAAATACAACAAAATAACCTTAACCACATACATTTAAAACTGTTTTAATAATAAAATTATCAATAAATTATTTTTTTTACACATCGTTGGCTTAAATTAAAATTTGGCTACTTTAAAAAAGTTTTTGTGTAAATTTTAAAATGCAATTTTCAATAAAAAAATTTATAAAGAATATTAATTTTTTTAATAATGAAATGTATAATTATATGTAATGAGACAATTTGAATAATGAAGTACATATATTTGATGTAAATTTGACAAATATTTTTTTTGTTTCAAAGCATACAAAAATTTTACGTTAATTTCCGTACTTATGTGTTAAATTTTGATACGATTTCCTATGAAAATAATTTTCACAAATTACACAAAACAGTGCAATACCATCAAATATATTACTTTTCAAATTTTATTGAATCATACTTGAAAAGTAACTAAACAAATACATTTTTGAAATTTAAATGAATACATTTTATTTTTCAGTTAACTTTATAATATGATAAGAAGGTTTGAAAAATGTAATGCATTCTTTTTAGTGAATACTTTAAAATACCTACTTTTTTAAATTTTCCTACGATATTTCTTTCTAAATATACGATAGTTTTTTTGCATCAGGTTTTTTTTTAGCTTTCCATCTAGTTTGATAACACAAAGCGAATTTATGAGCAGTATTATAATTAAATTATTTCTGTAAGTATAAAAATTAAACCATTTTTTTAATAAATGTTTTTTTGATATCAATGGTATTTAACGTAATTTTTATTTAATGCGCTTTGATATAATTGACAACACTTTTTAAAAAATATGCCTTATTAAAGCACATTTCTTAATTCTTTTATTTATTCTTTTATTATTCTTCTATTCATTTTAAGTTAAATTTTTGTTAAATCAATAAAAAATATAATAATAAGAATATTTAATTTACATATCTATAATAAACCATTTAAACATATAATAAACAATTTGCAATTGATTTTTTAAGATACATTTCATAATTCTTTAATATTTTTCAATTGGAAGAGATGTTTCCCTTTATCTGTCATTCTCAATATTTTTCTCATAAAGTTTCAAAGATTTAAAAATCATATACATTTTGTTAATTGTCAGATAGCTCCTCCATCAGCTATAATTTGTTGTTTATTAAAAAGGCAGATAATCTTTTCAAACTTTAAATGGGTTTTTATTTTATATGTTATTATTGTAAATTTTCAAATAGCCTTGCCGATTTCTTTAAGATAATCTCGTTTAAAGTATGGTCACTTTGGGTCTCAATAAACTGCTAATTAATAAAATCAGTATTGTTTGTTTATTTAAAATTCATATAATTTCAGCTTGAAGAGCCGTTGAGCTCTTTATTATTAAAATACTAATTTGCATGACATCTTAAATCTTTCAAAGTAATTTTATTACAAAAAAAAGTAATTAACAGAACGAGCAGTCAGATGAGATGCAAATTAGTCATTTTTCCGAAAGAATTTTCAATTTTTCTTAAATAATTAATCTCTGTGTAACTTAAATTTTATGTTTATGTAATTTTTGAAAAATTAAGATTTTTCATCTTTTAAATTTTGTAACTGTTAAAATAGAATGTTATTTTTTTAAAAATTAATTTAAAAAAAAGTTATTATGCCCCTATATAACTTTAGAAAATTTCACTTTTTAACGGACAAAAATAATTCAACCATTCAAAGTTTAGTCAAAATTTTGTTTAATAAGAACTGAAAATTATTCCATTCGTTGAAAATTATCAATTTTTTTGTTTTAGAAATAATAATTGATAATATTATAGTAATATATTTAATAAAAGAGAGAAGAAAAAGTCCAATCTTAAATATATTAATGATATTCAATGTAATTTTTATTTAAAATGCGCTTCAATGAAGTTTAAATTCATAAAATTATTTATTTTTTCAGGTAAATTTATTATTTTACTTATCTAAAATAAAATTAGAATTATTTATATTTATTTTCTATTTTTATTAAATGAGTTAAAAATGTCATAAATTTATATAAATTTAGAAAAGGTCCTTTTTCTAAGGAACAAAAAAGGTTTTATTATTTGCAATTGAGTGAGAATGAAAAAACAACTATAATTCAAAATGATTTTTTTTTCAAACTTTAATATCTTTTATATTTAGTAGGAAAAAATTACAGAACTAGCTTAGTTTTTATTTCATGTTAATATAAGTTATATAGCTATGTAATAAAGACTTGAAACTTTTTTCTATCCCTATCTGTAAATATATTTTTTTATATTTTTTAAATAAAATAGAATTTAAGGTGTTAAATAACTTTTTAATTTTATTTTTTCCGCATTGAAAATTGATTACAAAAATACATAATATTTAAAAATAAAAAAAAAATAAAAAAATAGGTGGATCATCGGGTTTGAACTTGGCAAAAGTAGAGAGCGAGATGCGTAAAAACTTAGTGACCACAGCCATCGCATTCGTTTGTTGAAGAGGATAAAAAGTTACATATATTCATCGCCCCCCAAAAGATTTTATTTATTATCATTTATTTATTTGATTACTTTAATGATTTTTGTTATTAGAATATGAATCTGTTTTAAATAAAAATATTTAATTAATCAAAAAATTTTCGGGAGGGTTAATCGCATTAAAATAAAGCTATAAAGTATCGCGGCGAAAACAAGCTAAAGCGGGTTTGCCGTAAGTTTACCTACGCCACTGGAAGCCGCGTGTTTCGTGTGTTTGTCTCCTTCCCTCTTGCTTGCTTCTCTACGCACGTGTAGACGTGGAGAAGCTTTGCGCGTATAGTTCGGGCATTTGTCCATGTGGCGTCAGTAGTTTACATTGTATTTTAACAGACACGCTCTTGCCTATGCTCATTGGCGATCTCTACTTATCTCTGCTAAAACACCAAAACAAATTGAACAAACATATTCAAGTTGCAAAAATAACAAATTTTTTGAAAATGCTACTGGCTCTTTAACATATAAACATTGAGTAAAACCTATAAAAATACATCCTCTTATTTTTCAGTTAAAAGAAATAAAAAAAGCTACAAGCAAGGTGAACATATCTCATTTAATAAAAATTCAATATATAAACGAATAAATTTAATACCCATGTTGAGCAGACAAAAAAAAACAGCAAATTCATCGATATATGATAATTTGAAAGAAATCAAGAAGAGTTATGGCCGCAGTGGACAAAAAAATAAAATATTATTAAACAATGATGAAAGCATCAACGAAGAAAAAAGACTGAAGAAGAAGAATCGTCAAGAGAATGCAATCAAAACATTTAGGTAAAGAAGAACCTGAAGTAAATGTAAAATAATTTTAAGCATAGACCAAATGTAAAAAACAAAAAAAAATATATTTATATTGAAATTTGATTAACAAATAAAGTATTTGAGAAATTAAATTCGTCAAAAATGGTATTTCAATAGTTAAATTAAAATTTATATGTAAAAAATTGTCTGTGTGCGTATGAAAATAAAATTGATCGCACACCAGCACTTATTATTTAATATAAAAATATTTAAAAGTTTCAATTCACAGTAAGTGTAAAGTAGAAATGTACTTGAAAAAGGTACTGATAATGTGCAATAAATTTTATTTGGGGGGCACATCCTAGCCCACATACAATTTCGTGCAAAAATTTATTAAGCAATGTAATTTAAAATTTAAATGTTTTAAAAAGAAAAATGGAAAAAAGTATATAAATATTATTAAAACTAGGCTTACATTTTTTTCATTGCTTAATTCTCTAGTTTTAATAATATTTATATACTTTTTTTCATTTTTCTTTTAAAAACATTTAAATTTTAAATTACATTGCTTAATAAATTTTTGCACGAAATTGTATGTGGGCTAGGATGTGCCCCCAAAATAAAATTTATTGCACATTATCAGTACCTTTTTCAAGTACATTTCTACTTTACACTTACTGTGAATTGAAACTTTTAAATATTTTTATATTAAATAATAAGTGCTGATGTGCGATCAATGAAAAAATTAGCATGATAGTAGGTAGACAAGACAGTTCTGGCTACCCCCACTCCTCCGCCCATCAGCACACCTGTGCAGGTGCAAAAAATAATGACCAGTCGCGCGATATAAGAAATTCACTCCGCGCCTGCGCGCCATGTTAGCGCTCATTGGCGCGCGAGCTCCGGCGCAGCGTCGATAAGCGAATCACCGCGATCCGCGCCGCGTCGTTAAGCGAATCACCGCGACCCGCGCCGCGTAGATAGGCGAATCACCGCCCGCGTGGATAAGCGAATTCCCACGATCCGCGTTGATAAGCGAATTCCCCCGCGGCCCGCGCCCGCCCGCCCGCCACCGCTGATGAGAGTAAATGTTAAATCTTTAAAAATTTTAACATGATTATTGAAGAGAGTCTTATTTTATATTATTGGGTATAAACTCATTTTAAACGAGTAAAAGAAGGATAGAAAGAACTATAACGTAGGTCATGCATTATATATATATATATATATATATATATATATATATATATATATATATATATAATTTGTTTCTTCTATAAGAGTCTAAAGATGATAAGGGGATAGAAAGAAAGTTACTTGCTTATGAAGGCGAGAAAGAGATAGAAAGAAAGTCAGTGGCTTTACGAAGGCAAGAAAGAGACAGAGAGAAAAATCAGTTGCTTTACGATAAGCGTTCGAATTCTTAGAATCTTTCCAACTATTTTAATTCTAAATTCTCTTTTACACGCTATTCGTTACATATAGAAATTAATTTTTGTTATATAATAATGAAGTTTACTATTAAATCTAGAATATTTAGAGTTTAAATAAAATAGGATGATAAGGAAAAACATTGTAGTTTACACTTGCCCATAATGAAATGTACGAATAATTTATAATAATAATAATAATATTTTAGAGTAAGAGATGAGAACATTGTAGCTCACATACTGAAATGTATTGAGTTGGGAGTGGAGGGGAGGTCAAGGACAAGATTGTTTGGGCCCCTAAAACGAAACTTCGTCTTATCTCTGTATGACGTCACTAGCATATTATAAGTATAAGCATTACAGATCAACTGTCTAGCTAAAATGCAGTTTCTTCTTATCTTAGTATGACGTAACACTGGAAAGAATATACATTACAGTTTCTATGCAGCTTCGTCTCATCTGGCATCACTGTGTGTGTGTGTGTGTGAAAAATGATAAAAATTATTGTTTTATAATAATAAAAAGTATATAGAAATTAGTTTGTTATATAATAATGAAGTATACTATTAAATCGTTGAATATAGATAATTTTATGGATTGATATTAGCATCCTATAGTAACTGAATGAAATTTTTATTTTACATCGGTTTTAACTTGACGATAATATTCATTTTGTGAGTTGATACATTCGGTTAAAATAATTATTTTGACACATGTGTATGACTACATTAAGATAAATATTTCAAAGAATTTAACGCCATCTACTATCCTATTAAAAGGGAAGATAAGTAAGGTTACGATTCAGTTCGTATTTGACTTTTAAAGTAAAAATTATGGCTACGTTTGACTGTAAAGAATTAGTTAATAAGATGATAAATGCTTATTCACGTTTAACAAATAAGAAGACCAATCCTGAAGAAATAATTGCCTGTCTGAATCTTGATAAAGAAAATTTAAGACTTTTAAAAATAAATTGCGTAAGTGTACAAATGTTTCTGAGAAGCAAAAGTTTTTAGCTGCTATTGCATTACTCCAAGGAATCCAGAGTAAACTAAAGTGCTTACTAAAAAGTGGTCAAGGTATCCAAAAACGTGAAAGACGAAGTGATAGAGTTAATTGGCAAGACTTGGAAAATGCATTTAATAATCGAATTAGGTCAGGTGTAATTACAAATTTAAAAAATTTAGACATAATAAAATTTTTCAAAGATGCACAAGCATTATTTCAAATAAGAATTAAAAACATTTTAAAATTACAAGATGCAGTAAAAGTGTATACAGTGCTGGGTGCCGAATATGTTATTATAAAAGCTGATGTTGAGACTAGTGAAATGAAATATTTTAATACGAAAGCCGAGCCAATTCTAAAGACAACAGATTTGAAAGAATGGTTTTTAAATAATGTACAAGAACCTATACAAAGAGATATGGAAGAATTTCAACAAAAAGATTCAGGATGGTCATTACGTGCTATTATTAATTTGTGTGTTCATATAAACAAATATAATCCACTACATAGTGGCTCATATATTCCTCTTCCAAAAGTGATAGAATTAAAACATGCATGTATTAATGTGAAAAATTTTGATGATGCATGTTTTAAATGGGCAGTATTGTCAGCATTGTATCCAGTTAAGTCGAATACTGATTTAGTATCTTCATATAAATTATATGAAAATAAATTAGATTTCACAGACATGGAATTTCCAATAATACCAGAGAAAATTGGAAAATTTGAAAAAAATAAATGTATATTTTTTGAAGAAACGTTCTGGTAAATTCAGTGTTTCACCTCTACGTATAACATCATCTGAAGAAAATAAACATATTAATCTTTTATTGATACAAAATTATTATATAGATGAAGAAGAAAAACAACAAAAAAACTATGATACAAATGTATCGATAATATATCATTATGTATGGATAAAGAATTTATCTCGATTAGTTTCTAATCAGATATCAAAACATGATGGACGAAAATATATATGCAATCGATGTTTGCATTACTTTAACACTGAACAACAATTAAAATTTCATCATGAAGATTGCTCTAAAATTAATAAGTGTAGAGTAAATTTACCAGAAGGAAAAGACAGTATATTACATTTTAAAAATTTTAAAAATAAGGAAAAGGTTCCTTTTATTGTATACGCAGACTTTGAGGCCCTTTTGTTACCCTTTCAAGACAAAAATATTATTCAAAAACATGAAGTATTTAGTGTTGGATATTATTTGAAATGTAGTTATGACGAGACCATATCATGCTACAATAGCTACAGAGGACCTAATCCTGCTGCATGGTTCACAAACGAACTTAAAAAACTTGCTGAGAATATTGAATCTGTATACCAACATGAAATACCAATGAATGCTTTAACCTTGGAAGAAGAAGAAAGATTTCAAAATGCAATTCTTTGCCACATTTGCCAGAAACCTTTAAGAGGAAAAAAAGTTCGAGATCATTGCCACCTTACTGGCAGGTAAGATTAATACTTAAAATAATATTGTAATATTACTTATATTAAATTATATATATATATATATATATATATATATATATATATATATATATATATATATATATATATATATATTATATATCAGATATCGAGGGGCAGCTCATGAATCATGTAATTTATCATATAGAGACTCTCGTACTATCCCTGTAGTATTCCACAATTTTACGGGTTATGACTCTCATTTTCTCATCAAAGATGTCGCCAATAGTTTTCCAGGACATGTGCAACTGCTATCATTGAACAAAGAGCGATTTATTTCACTTACAAAATATATAGAAAATAGTCAGATTAAATTCAGATTTATCGATTCTTTCCGATTTATGTCATCATCTTTGGATAAATTAGCTTCATATCTTACAGAAATGGATATTTTAAAACTGGAATTTACTAAGCAATCACCTTTAACGGAAGATAAGTTTAATCTATTAAAAAGGAAAGGTATCTTTCCATATGAATACTTGAATTCTGTAGATAAACTAAATGAATCAAAACTTCCATCAAAAGATGAATTTTATAGTAATTTAAATAGCAGTAACATATCTGATGAAGACTATAAACACGCTAAAAATGTTTGGAAAGAATTCAATATATCAAATTTAGGTGAATATTCAGATTTGTATTTGAAAACAGATGTATTATTATTAGCTGAAGTTTTTGAAAATTTTCGAAACAATTGTTTAATTACGTACGATTTGGATCCAGCTCATTACTACACAGCTCCTGGATTTACATGGGATGCTATGCTTAAATATACGAAAATAGAGTTGGAATTGTTAACTGACATTGATCAGGTGTTGTTTGTTGAGCGTGGAATAAGAGGTGGCATCAGTCAGTGTTCCAATAGGTATGCGCAGGCTAACAATAAGTATATGGGTAAAAACTATAATGAAAATGAGGAAATAAAGTATCTCATGTACTACGATGTTAACAATTTATATGGATGGGCCATGATGCAATCATTACCCTATGGTGGTTTTGAATGGATTGAGGATGTTGATAAAGTAGATTTCAACATTGGCGATAATTCACCATTTGGTTATATTCTTGAAGTAGACTTAGAATATCCAAAATATCTGCATGATGTACATAAAGATTTACCATTCTGTTCAGAACATGAGAAGCCTCGAGGTTCCAAATATTCAAAATTATTGACTACAGTAAAATCCAAAGAAAGATATATTTTACATTACCAAAATTTAAAGCAAGCTCTTAGAAATGGACTCAAACTAATTAAAATTCATAGAATCTTAAAATTTAATCAAAGACCCTGGCTAAAAGATTACATTGATTTAAATAGTAATATGAGAAAAAAAGCAAAAAACGAGTTTGAGAAAAATTTATATAAACTTATGAATAATGCTGTATTTGGCAAAACCATGGAAAATGTTAGAAAAAGAGTTGATATAAAGCTTGTAACGAAATGGGATGGGAGATATGGTGCTGAGGCTCTCATTGCTCAACCAAATTTTCATAGTCGAACCATTCTAGACAAAAATCTAGTGGCAATTGAATTATTAAAAACAGAAGTTTCTATGAATAAACCAATATATGTAGGTCTGACCGTGCTTGATTTATCAAAGACATTAGTTTATGATTTCCATTATGATTTTATGAGAAAACAATTTGTAGATCAATGCAAGTTACTATACACAGACACGGATAGTTTAATATATGAAATTCGAAATATTGATATTTATGAAACAATGAAGCATAATTTACAACACTTTGATACATCAGATTATCCACCTGGAAACGTTTTCGGAATACCGCAAATGAACAAAAAGATAGTAGGTTTAATGAAAGATGAGTGCAATGGGAAGATTATGACAGAATTTATAGGTCTACGTAGTAAAATGTATTGTATACGAATTGAAGGAGAGGATAAAATAAAAAAAGTTAAAGGTGTTAAGACTGGTGTTGTCAAAAACACAATCACTTTTGATGACTACTTGCAATGTATACGAAATAAAATTGTATTTCACAGAGAACAATATATTATACGTCCACAAAAACATAATGTGTTTACTGAAAAACAATATAAATTAGCTTTAAGTCCTTATGATGATAAGAGATGTTTGTTAGATAATGAAACTGATACTTTACCTTGGGGGCATTATTTGATTGATAAAAAAATACAAATTAATTAATTATAATTTTGTATAATGATGGTTATAAGGTTAATAAATAAAAACAAAAAAATAATTTTCACATATATAGATTTCTTTATTTGTTCCTTTACAAATCTGATTTATTTATCCAACTATTATGTACCTCATCAAATCCTAACCACTTTACATAAAATTTATTTCCACGCTTTTTTAATATTTTTTCTACAAGATAAACATCAGGATATTTTGCTTTTGATAATTCTTGTTCATAGAATCCACCAGCGATGGGCTGACTTTGATAGTCCTTCAATTTATAAGTGATTGGATCAGTAGCCTTTACTTGACTTATAGTAAATATTTCTGTTGACCAATTAGGAGTGTAACCCTTTTCAAATACATGTTTATTCTTACTTACTCGAACTTTATCTCCAGCTTTAAATTTAGATATTTTGAATGCTTTGATATCCTTTTTAAAACGTTTGAGCACATTTCTTTCGTTTATAGGAGTAACTTCTTTTGGCTTCATTCCAATAGTTCTATGTTTACTATTGTTATATGCTTCTAATAGGGTAGGTAAAATATCCAACCAACAGTAGTTACCTTTGAGGCTAAATTTCATCCACATTTTATTTTTAAGTGTTCTATTAAAACGTTCACAAATGGAAGCTTTAAGATTACTATATGTAGAGTATAAATTAATATCATAGCGCTTCATGAGAGTTTGAAAGGCAGAGTTATAAAATTCTTTCCCTCTATCAGTATGAAGATTTTTTGGTATACGACCTTGCTTTAATATAGATTCCATTGCTGCAGTAACATCTTCACCAGTTTTTCGTTTTACAGGAACAGCCCAAGCATATTTGGAAAAAATATCTATTATTGTTAACATATACTTAAAGCCTTTATTTTCCCGAGCATAAGGCTGCATTTCTACCAAATCAGCTTGCCATGTTTCATCCAAGCCGCGTATTATAAATTTACGACGTGGATAAATACGTCGAGCAGGCTTATGCAGCTCTTCTACAAGTCTTTCATGCTCCATGGCTATAGACTTAATGATTCTTATAATTCTTGCAATTTGCGTTTTATACTCTGAATATCTGTCAGGATTTTAGCATCTTGAAGTGTTTTGACAAGATGCTTAATCAACTCATGTAATTTATGGATGTTTGTATTAACTTTTTTAATTTTCTCATCATATTCATCAGTTAATTCTTGGATGCTTACATCGTAATTTTTAAAAAAATTTTCATCATATTCATCCTTTGACTTTTGTATTTCCAATTCTAATGCATCAAGGTTACTTCTTAAGCTTCCAGTGACTAGGTATATGTTTCGAATTTCAGATGCAACCATACTTTGTAAGGTTTGCAAATTAACTGCATCATTCGATTGTTGAGGTGTGGCAACATTACATAACCTCTTATTTTCAATATCATACTGCCCATCTTCTGTGATTTTATACCCAACACCTGGAGGACCATGTCGGCCTCCAGCTTGCTGTAATTGTCGTCCGAATACGTCAACACTCATCTTGTGAATAACTAGAGAAACAGCAGTACTTTTCAATATATAATGTTGGCCTCACGTAGCTCTTCGATTATCGAATGAATCTCATTGGTATGACTTGGATTTCCAGCTTCTGTCTCTGCTACTAGTAGCCGTAAGCGATCAACTAGTTCATTGAGGTCATCCCAGTACACGTAATCCATTTGTGTACCTTTTCGAGCAATTTTGTAGCGTGGTAAGAGACCCTTTCCACTAAAAGATTTCCTCTTTCGAGCTGGAGATTTATCAAAAAATGGAGCAATATAATTTTTAAATTTATTACTATTTAATTTGCGAAGTGATCCATCAGCATGGTAATTCTTTCTATATGCATTCGTTATTTCAACAATTTTTCGATAATTTCTCAAATCATCTTCCGTAATAAGTTTTTCATCTGGCTGTTTTCGAAACAGTAATTCTAGTAAGCCTATAGTTTTTGGATGTTGTGTGTCAAGTACAACCACATGATCCTTACTGAAATTTATTGGTGAATCACTAATCATCATCATCCTACCTACTTTACGAACTCCATAGATATTATCTAGATATGATTTTTGATTTTTCTGAAACATCCAAAGATATTTATTGGTAAGCGAATCCGTTTCGTTTCTATCATTACCATCATCATCATCAGTTTCACTTTCTGCAGCTGTCTCAAAACTTGTATCAGATGGTCGTATTGTATCGTCAACATTTTCCTTTACAATCTGCTTATCATCGGAAATGTACTCATCATCAGAAGTGTGTTCATTCTCAGAAATGTGATCATTTTCGGAGGGAGCATGCTCTGTTTTATCTTTCAATTTGAAGTCTTTTTATTTATTTCAGATATGCTTACAAGTTTTTCAAGTGGATCAACAACAGGTTTGAATGTTTCAGTGAAAACCTTTTCGAAATCAGCTTTACCCTGTTTCAGTAGCTTATGTTTACGTTTGATTGCCTCTCTAGATTTTACAATCTGATGGAGAATATTTTTTCACGTTGAAAATCTGCCATGTTGACTATCCAACGTTCTACAATGTACTACTTGATTTACACTCATTTTCCTATATTTATCACAAAACAGTCAAAACCTTTCCTATAACGACCAGCATTTAGCTCTCGTTCTTTGTCAATTGTGAGGAATGCAAATTTATAATTTCCCCAACATGACAAACACAAATCTTTAAATTGTGTATATGACATATCAGAATTCACATGATCATTGTATATGTGCTTGAGATTCATATCATCTTGTCTAAATATTACCAGTAAATTTACATTGTCTCGAATTAAGTGTTTAGGTACATGAGCATATGATTGACAAAGATAGAAACAATCTACATTTTTATGTCTACCCATGCAGAAAAATGCTCTTATATTATCTTGCTTTTCACAAGCCACATCATCAAACACCATGATGGAATTTGGAAGAACATCTTCGGGAGTTACTACGGTTTCATGCTCACTAAATGCAAAATATTGTATACCCTTTATCGGTTTTAAAAGTTCCTCGAGAAACTTATACTTTGGCTGATAAAGCGATTTTGAATATATGTAAACGTTTTCAAATTTTAATCCATTTACGTGTATTATAAGAGTAAGCAATGTATTAGTTTTACCACAGCTCGAAGGGCCGCAAAACACGGCTCGTACACTGTCTGGTAATAATTCTCCATGACGTTTCTGTGACGTTTGTTGCTGTGCAATTGTATCAAAATTTGATACTGGTAATTTGACATTTTGCGGTTGGAAATCCATGTTCACTCTTTGCTTTTTGACAACTGACTGATCACTATACTATAAATAAATAATTTATATAGATGTGAGTTCAGTACTCAATCAACCATCATGGTGTAAGGATCATGATTGAACACAAGCGAAAAAGTGGGCGCAGTCTTGTAAACACTCTCATCAATAAGCTTCCATTTGAACTTCATTTACCAGGTTATCAATACTGTGGACCTGGAACCAAACTAGCAAAACGTCTTGCTCATGGTGATCCTGGAATCAATCCACTCGATGTAGCCTGCAAAGAGCACGATATTGCTTACTCACATAATCGAGAGAACATTGAGGCGAGAAACGCTGCCGATAGAATATTAGCCAAAAAAGCTTGGCAACGAGTTTGGGCTAAAGATTCAGGCATTGGTGAAAAGGCTGCTGCCTACGCTATTTCAAACACCATGAAAGTAAAATCAAAACTTGGAATGGGTCTAAAGAATGAGAAACAAAAAAGCCAACCATGACACTATCGAAGGTGGTGAAAGCTGCATCTAAGTCGTTGATACCAAATACCGATGCTCATAAAGTCATTCGCACAGCTTTAAAAGGTGCTCGTAGAGCCATTAAAAAGGCTGGTGGTAAAAAGAATATTCGAATTCAACGCATACTACCAGTCCCATCAAAAGTCGGTGGATTTTTACCATTTTTAATACCACTATTTGCTGGTTTGAGTGCTACAGGAGCATTAGCAGGTGGCGCTGCTGGTATAGTAAAAGCTGTGAACGATGCTAGCGCCGCGAAACGACAACTTGAAGAAAGTCAACGTCATAATAAAAAAATGGAAGCTATTGCACTTGGTAAAGGTCTTTATTTGAAACCACATAAAAAAGGCTATGGTATTCATTTGAAGCCCTACAAAGGGGACGCATAAATAAAAAAAAAAAAACTTCGATGTAAAACTACCTAAAAGGGCTCTAACTGATGTTGATTTAGTGAAATATGCTCGAATCTTAAAAATTCCACATTTCCGTGGAGTTTTCATGCGAAACGCTTTACCAATTGGTGGACCATATAACCGGGAATCAGCAATAATTAATCTGGATGATGAGAGTGGACCAGGTACGCATTGGGTAGCTTACCGCAAACGTGGTAACGATGTTGTATATTTTGATAGCTTCGGGGACTTACAACCACCTATAGATCTTATGCAATACCTCAAAGTTAAGAACATTAAGTATAATTATAAGAGATATCAAAATTATGATACTTACGAATGTGGACATCTATGTTTAAAATTTTTATGTAAAAGCTTATAAAACAAATGTACATTGGTGAATTAAAGTCAGTAGCGTTCGAGCAGTCATGGAAGATTCATTGACTCTGAGTTTATCAGGAACGTCATCAATATTGGAAGCTCAATATTTTCCACCAATTGAACTTTCACAGAGTAAAAATTACGTTCTCGGATTAGTAGAACTTTTAACTTTCAACTCAGTACCCAACATTGATTCAAGAAACAATAAGATTTATGTTGGTGAGGAAGTAATCACTTTACCGACTGGGAGTTACGAAATTGAAGATGTTGAGAGCTATTTGCAAGATATTCTTCTACCAAAGGGCATTGTTCTTAGCCTCATACCAAATAATAGTACTCTTCGTAGTAGAATAAAGTGTAGTCACACGATTAATTTTCAACCACAAGACTCTATTGGCAAACTGTTGGGTTTCAATCAACGTATTCTAGCTGCAAACACAGTCCACCATTCTGATTTACCTGTAGCTATTTTAAAGGTAAACGCTTTACGTGTTGAATGTAATATTACTTCCGGCGCATACATAAACGAACATAAAGTACACACTATACACGAATTTTTCCCAGCTGTACCTCCTGGCTACAAAATTATTGAAGCACCATCGCAAGTCATTTATCTTCCAGTCACCAACAATCGTATTGAACATATACAGCTACGTATTGTAGATCAAGACGGAGATTTGGTTAATTTCCGTGGTGAAACTATAACGATTAGGCTGCATATTAAACCCACATCATAATTATGGGTATTGTGTATAATGCAAAAGTTGGTCTAGGCTATACAAACAGTACACCATGTCCGCAGACAGTCAGTCGTCATCGAGTTCTCAAAGCGTTAACATGTCAAAACATCCAGTTTCTCAAAAGTCTCGGTCTAAGAGTCATTCCTGGAAAAAGTAATTTGCACATTCTTTTGCTGTATTCAAAAAAATGGCCGAAATACTAAGCATACAATCACCTGTAACTTTCGATGAGTCTGTGGTACATTATGAAATTCATGCTCATCAACCATATACTCCATCAGCGTACAATAGCAGCGATGAGATTCGCATATCAATACAACATCAAGATCTTTGTCTTCTACCATCACGCAGCTCCTTACACATTTGTGGAAGACTGCGTAAAGCTAACAATACTGCTGTCACGAATACAAAACTAGTCAATAATGCCATCTGTCATCTCTTTGAAGAGATTCGTTATGAATTAAATGCCATTGAAATCGACCGATGTAAAAATGTTGGATTGACGAGTATCATGAAAGGTTTTCTGTCATTCAATCCTAGTCAAAGCTATCATTTAGAGAATGCTGGTTGGCTTGATATTGCGGAAACTCAACAGCTTACAAACAATGAAGGTTACTTTGATGTATCAATACCTCTAAGTATGATTTTAGGCTTTGCTGAAGACTATCGTAAAATTGTAGTGAACATCAAGCATGAACTCATTCTCACTAGGTCCAGAAATGATGTAAATTCTGTTATACAAACATTGCCAACTGGTCAACAAAATCTCGAGAGTTTCAAGATTGAATTGATTAAAATAGAGTGGTTAATGCCTTATGTAAATGTATCAGACAAGTTTAAAATACAGTTACTTAATCATTTGGAAAAGGATAAACCTATTTCTATGAGTTTTCGCTCATGGGAGATGTATGAATATCCGTTGCTCCCCAGCACCACGAAGCACGTTTGGTCTGTAAAAACATCAAACCAGTTGGAGAAGCCACGTTTCGTCATTATAGGTTTTCAGACCAATCGTAAAGGACAGGGAGGAGCTAATGCTAGCCGTTTTGATCATTGCAATATAAGCAACGTCAAACTTTTTCTCAATTCTCAGTATTATCCTTATGGAAATTTAAATCTTGATGTTGAGCATAATCAATATGCTCTACTATATGATATGTATATCAATTTCCAAATGGCATATTACAATAAAGAAGCAGAACCCTTGCTCAAAAAGAAAGATTTTTTAACTCATGCTCCTCTCATCGTCATAGACTGCTCCAAACAAAATGAGTCATTGAAACAGGCTCCAGTGGACGTACGTCTTGAATTTGAGGTCAAAGAAGACTTTCCAGCTGGAACTTCAGCCTACTGTTTGATCTTACACGATCGTATTGTTGAATATAATCCCATAAGTGGGGGTGTTAAAAAACTCATTTAGAGGTGGTGAGATCGGTATAAATTAAGTTATGATGCTGCAGCAGTAGTCAGTCACAATGGAATACGTGTTGGATGTACAAGGTTTTAAGCAGCCTGTCAACGATTTCGTTGTAAAAGAATTGGCAATAGTTCCACTTCGTGAAAATTCTAGAACGTTGGTATCTATGTTTAAACCACCACAACCTTGGTGTAGTCTTTCTGCTAAGTATAAATCTACGAACTTGTGGTTGGAGCGAAATTACCATGGATTGTCTTGGAGTTCAGGAGAATTGCCATACGAAGAACTCGAAAATGTTCTACAAAAAACATTAAGTGATGTGCAAATTGTATACGTCAAGGGTAGTGAGAAAAAGCAGTGGCTTGAAAAGTTTGGCTTTAACGTATGTAACCTTGAAACTCTTGGTTTTCCACCATTACAAAAACTGAAATATAAAATATTGGAGAAGTTATGTCCATATCACAAGTTTTCATTCAAAGTGCATTGTGCTCATCGAAATGTGCTTCTGTTAAAAAAATACTTTCTTGATAATACACCATCGCTTGAACGATCAATCAGAATATTCTTTCAAACTGAGCACCTGTCATTCATGAGCTCTGTTGACATAGCTTACTTACCCAAGTCTTTTCTCACAACTTTTGGAGCAAAAAGTATTGAACAGACCTGGGATAAAATTCCTGAACAGTTAAAATGTGATCCTGAAATTCAAGCTTGTTTGCGTTGTCGTGAACACACAGGAGAGACTCCATTTCCACATTGAAAAGATATTGTTTAGAATGTACTAAGTGTTTAAATACAAATATGATGAATGTAAAAAAAATATATCATATTAAATATCTGTATATGTATCTGGTTAATAAATGATTATTCATTAATTATCTTTTTTATTTTATTTCCTTTATTACATTCCTTATTCCAGTAATTAACAATAAATAGTTTTATTTCATTATTTTAATTATATTAGAAACAATAAAGTGAATAATGTATTACTAAAAATAAGACTCTCTTTAAATGATCATCATGTTAATTATATCTTATTGAACCTAAGCATAATTTAAATAATAATTTTAACCGGATGTATCAACTGACAAATGAGTATTATTGTCAAAGTCAAAACCAATATAGAATAAAAATTTCTTTCGATTACTATAAGGTCCAAATATCAACCCATAAAATTATTTATATTCAATGATTTAATAGTAAACTTCATTATTATATAACAAAAATTAATTTCTATATGTAACGAATAGCGTGTAAAAGAGAATTTAGAATTAAAATAGTTGGAAAGATTCTAAGAATTCGAACGCTTATCGTAAAGCAACTGATTTTCTCTCTGTCTCTTTCTTGCCTTCGTAAAGCCACTGACTTTCTTTCTATCTCTTTCTCGCCTTCATAAGCAAGTAACTTTCTTTCTATCCCCTTATCATCTTTAGACTCTTATAGAAGAAACATATATATATATATATATATATATATATATATATATATATATATATATATATATATATATATAATGCATGACCTACGTTATAGTTCTTTCTATCCTTCTTTTACTCGTTTAAAATGAGTTTATACCCAATAATATAAAATAAGACTCTCTTCAATAATCATGTTAAAATTTTTAAAGATTTAACATTTACTCTCATCAGCGGTGGCGGGCGGGCGGGCGCGGGCCGCGGGGAATTCGCTTATCAACGCGGATCGTGGGAATTCGCTTATCCACGCGGGCGGTGATTCGCCTATCTACGCGACGCGGGTCGCGGTGATTCGCTTATCGACGCGGCGCGGATCGCGGTGATTCGCTTATCGACGCTGCGCCGGAGCTCGCGCGCCAATGAGCGCTAACATGGCGCGCAGGCGCGGAGTGAATTTCTTATATCGCGCGACTGGTCATTATTTTTTGCACCTGCACAGGTGTGCTGATGGGCGGAGGAGTGGGGGTAGCCAGAACTGTCTTTGTCTACCTACTCATGATGCTTTTCTCTTTAATCATTCAAATCAGTGTTTTCATTTATTTTTAGAAATGAAATGCATTTTTGTGAACAAAAGCTATTTTATTTCGGGGGGCATTGAGACCTCACTCGATGATTTTCATATAGAAAAACATCATGGTAATAAGTGGCGAGTGGGGATATAAGAAAGTTCCGAACCCGCGTTCATAAGCGCGCAGCTACGCCCCTAATTTCGACAGCCAAGCTGAAGTATGTAGATTCGGGCGCGTTTACAATGCCTTGATGTCCGATATTGCGTTTTATAATCAAAGCCGCTTCAAGCACCTTGGATAAGGAATTTGTTGTATATGGAAGTGAATGTAAATAAAAATGACAATAGACTGATGTTAAATGTTGTAAGTGAAGAATTATATTTTCTCAGCAAATTCCTGTACAAGGTTCGAGGACGAAGTGTCCCGAGTGTGTTTTGTTAGGCTTAAATTTTTGGTCTTTTCTCCCTCCCTCGCCTCTATTTTCTTTTCTTAAAACTATACATAAAATCTATCGATTATAAAAAACTAAAATTACTTTGGGTATATTTGCTAAACAGTAACTAACTGTATTTTTGAATGTCGATGTGCACATATGCATCGTTCATGACCTGAGTAATAAAAAGATTTAAACGGTTGGGGAAAACCTGGCCTTTGTGTGCTGCTCAAGTATTTTCTCTCTCTTTTATGCTGTTTCTTAATTTTATGGTGGCAAGTGTTTTCCTATTTGTATTTTCTTTTATATTCCTATAATCATTTTCTGTTTTACACCTTTTTAAATATACGCGCCGTTATTTCGGCTTATGTGTATGCATGTGTATAAATACCTTGTATACACATACATACACTATAAAGCGACTATCAAGTGTAACGCGCATACTTTATAATGTATAATATCCCTACTCTGAGCCGGCAGAGTAGAAATGCAGCGGCAAGCGCCGCAAATGCGAAGTATCTTGCTTAACGTAAAGCTTATGCTCCGCACTCTCATTACATCTTCGAAACAATAAAGATATTGAAACTTAATTCTGTATAATGTCATACATTTTATTGCTATTTGAGTGCTTATAATGGCAAAAGAGTTAACCGAAAGAGCTGCTCCTTACCCGTTCGCATTCAAATAGTGCTGTGTTTCTCAATCAAGATAAATAGTTTTTAGTGACAGTGTTTTTTAGTGTAATTTCACGTGCTGTAAATTTAAATACGATAGAGAGGTGATTCAAGCCCATTTGTGAAATAACTTGCAGGTGTGTGTAAAATTATACCGCACTTGCAAGTGTTTAGTAGAAAAATATTCAATTAATTGTCGCGTTCGTCGAAGACAATCTGGAATGGCATCGAGAGGCCCAAGTAACCTAATGCATCCTTTTCTTGTAATTCCTTTTTCAGGATATAACTAATAATAAAAACATTTAAGAGTAAGCTGCTGCATACGGACCCGAATCTACAGAGCAGGACGTGTCTGTAGTGTACGATCTAACTCAGCTTACTCGCTTATCAAGAAAACCTCATACTTAAAAAACGATCGATTTATTGAGTACTTAAATTGTACTTAATAGACAAATTGTAACAGTTAAATCCGCCATTTTGTCAGCGTTAGCTGTTGAATCGTGGATTTTTAAAGAATGATACCTTCTCAACGCTGATTAAATGGTAGTTTAGTAAAAGTACTTGTATAGTACAAATAATAAGCGCATCATATTCGAGGTAATCTATTGAAACCCGTTTATGACGTCACACTGTAAATAAGTGTAAATAAGAGTAATTGTAAATAATTGTAAATAACTGTTAGTTATGTCTCAATTCCGACATTTTTTAACACTTATCTACAGGTTATTTACATTTACAGTTATTTACATTTATTTACAGTTATTGAAACTTATTTACAATTATTTCCAGAAATTTTTTCCATATGAGAATGTTAACATAAATATTAATATTAGTCATTTTTTTTTGTTTAACGATAAATTTGTCGAATGTAAAAAATAAATGAAAAAAATCAATGTTGAGAATGACAAACTATAGATATATCAAATTATCATTCTATTCAACAAACGTCCGTAGCATAGATGTCCTCGTCGTATGCCTGAGTCCGTGAGTTCGAGACACGTTTAGGGTGGAAATTTTTTTCTGCGTTATTTATATCAAATAAATTTATTCTGTCTAATACCTAAATGGAAAATTAGATTCCTGATAAAACTAAGATTTGCATGTGCACTTCGTTTCACTATTATTGTTCCTTAGTGCTTTTCGTTTTGGCTTTCTCATAGAGAAAGCATTGTATCGATAAAAAAATTTTTTTCTATTTTTTTCGTTAATTTGTACATATTGGACTCAGGCAGTCGGAAAAAGTGGTTTCCAGAAAATGTCTGTATGTATGTGTGTGTGTGTGCGTGTGTGAGTGTGTCTGTCTGTATGATGTCGGTTAGTAAATTGTATCTCGAAAACTACTCGATGGATTTGCTTCTAATTTTTCATGGAATTTATTTTCTTATCTAATTTGCTGGGAAGCTATTGATAATTGGTTCTTCTAGCATAGTTTTAATTTTAGAGTCGTTTATGAAAGAAAAAAAAATTTCGATTTTTCATCTTTTTTGTATTTTACGTAAACTACTCGAAGAATTTGCTTGAAAATTTGTATGAAACATATTTTCGACTGTCTAAAGAAGAAAAACTTTTAAAAACTGATTTTCTTAGTGCACTTTCAATATTAGAGCATTTTAAAAAATTTTTTTTTAATTTTTATTTTTCCTTTTTTTTCACGAAAACCATTCAATAGATTTACTCCAAAATTTGCGTGCAAGCTATTCGCTACTTTCTGAAGAAAACAAGTTTTAAAAAACTAATTTTTTCAGAGCAATTTTAATTTTAGAGCATTTTAAAAATTTTCAAAATAGTACATTACGATACACGTGCTCTAAGTGGTCCTTTTTACACGGCGTGCAGTTAGCGCTCGAGCGCAGCGAGGGTGCTATGCACGTCGTGTAAGAGGACCACTTCGAGCACACGTATCGTATATTATTTTATAGCACGTGTGAGATAAATTCGCCACACGTAATTAATACCCCAGAAAATCAATATTATCAAAAACTATACACACCACGAATGATAATTCGTAAATAAAAACGAATTCTATATATCAGCAAAACTATGCACACCACGAATGATAAATCGAAAAAAAGTAAAAGTATTTATTATCAATGATAGACCCATCGCAAACAAAAAAAAGCAAAAACGATATCAAAAATATTCTTAGATTGAGAAATTATATCAAATAAGTATTGATGTCAGTGATATTTTATTAATTAAATACAATATGATAAAAAGAGAACTTGCCGATTATTTAGATTTATGTATACACAGGTCAGACAAAGCAAAGCATCTAGTTTATTGTTCGTGCAGCTATCTCTTTCTTTCTCATTCTTAGGCCGTACACACTGTACACGCATGCACGCCGCTCACAGATGTTTTGTTTCGACAACTCACGGCACAACAGTAATTTATAAACTATAGTTTTGATTTTCTTGATGTTTTCAATTCTTTATTAAAGTATTTATATTTTTTGATTGATTTTCTACGTATTATCATGTGTGAAAAGACATTTCTACGTATTAATATATATACAATGAGTGATTGTGATGCGTGATTTCGATATTACTTTTTTGAACAGTATAATAAAGTGTGAAATTTCTGACGGTAGTACTTTTTTACACAGTTCAAAAAAGTTGTATTTAGCTCCCGCTAAATGGTGTAGAAAACGCGAATTTAGCTCACGCAGTGCTATAAAAATTTTTACTTTTCAATTATTTTCTATTTTGTGTAAACCATGCTATGAATTTTCTCCAAAATTTTTATACAATCAATTCGCTATCGTCTGAGAAAAATTAAGCTTTTGAAAACTAATTTTCTTAGCGTGGTTACGATTTTAGAGAATTTTAAAGATTTCAAAAAAAAAATGTTGATTCTTCTTATCTTATTTTTTTTTTTATTTTACGTAAAGTACTCGATAGATTTGTTCTAAAATTTGCAGGGAAATTATTTGTGACTGCTGAAAGAAGGAAAATTTTCAAAAATTGATTTTCTTAGCGTAGCTTTAATTTTAGAGCATTTTTAAAATTTTGAAAAAGATATTTAAAAAAAAAATGTTATTTATTTAACCAATTAGATCTCGAAAATTACTCAATGGATTTGCTTCAAATTTTGCATACTATCTATTATTTTGTCTGAGTAGACGGAAAGCAATTAAAAATTGGTTTTCATAGTGTAGTTTTCTTTTATAGAATTTTCGATTTTTTATTTTTTTTGTATTTTACGTAAATTGATGAATTTGCTTTGAAATTTGCATGGGAATTATTTTCAACTGCCAAAAGAAGGATGACTTTTAAAAACCGATTTCCTTAGCGTAGTTTCAATTTTAAAAAATTAAAAATATTTTTTATTTTTTATTTTCATTTTTTATTTTCATTTTTTATTTTTTTTTCCATTTTACGTAAACTACTCGATAGATTTACTCTAAAATTTGTATACAAGTTATTTGCTGCTGTCTTTATAAAACAAGCTTTTAAAAAATATTTTTCTTAGGGTAGCTCTTTGATCATTTCTTTTGATTTCTGATTTAACGCTTTCACTAACTCTTTGCTCACTTCCTCACTTCCTCTTTGTCCTTTTTTCTCAGATTGATCCTTATTTTTACTCTATATTTATCCATCCTTATCTCTCTCTTCCTATTTACTAATTACTCTCTCACATTCACTAATTTTTCTTGAATAGAAATTGTATTTTATATTGAAATCACATTTTGAAAAATAAGATCAAATCACTTCAACTCAATGAGCTCTATGAGAAAGCATTGCACCAAAGCACTTGGCAGCGTTTTTTTTTAATTTTTAGTTGCTGTCCATGTATTAAATTCACTTAAAAATTTACGAACAGCATATGAAAAAAACAATTATTTAACAATTATTTATAGCGTATATTAAATTATTCTCACTTTTATTATTTTTTTTAACAAAAACTGACAATGATTTAGATGAATATCCAGCTGAATATTTTCAATTGAGCTTTTACATTTTTTTTTAATAGGGATTTATTCTCGTCAAATTTGACGTGAAAAAATATATGTAAAAATATGTGGTGAAAATACGTGATAAAAATACATAAAATAAATACGTGACAAAAAGACTAGAGAAAACATGCAAATTTAACATGTTAAGAGCACGTGTTTTTTTAGTAGGAAGCTTTTAATATGGAAAAATATACAGGGTGAGAAAAAAGTATGGAAATCCCTGGAAATTTAGCAACTTTTATAGTAAAACAAAACAAACAAAAGGCACACCCTGGATAATTTTGAACAATCAATCCGATGGTGACCTTGGATTTGACCTTGAACCTCATTTCCAAGGTTATTTTAAGTTTAACCTCATTTTTTTAAACGGAAACCCATACTTTTTATACCGTAATCGAAAAGACCGGAAAATTTTACGTCTGGATACGTGTTTAGGTATGAGGTTAACGTAATCTCTAGAGGTCAAATAGAGGTCAAAGTATGACTTCTTAAAAATCTCTCTAGTTTAGAGGTAAAACAAAACAAACAAAAGGCATACCCTAGGTAACTTTGAACAGGGAATCTAATGGTGACCTTAGATTTGACCTTGAACCTTATTTCCAAGGTTATTTTAAGGTGAACCTCATTTTTTTAAATGGGAATCCCCACTTTTTATACGGTAATCGAAAAAAGCGAAAAATTTTACGTCCTAATATGTGTTTAAGTATGAGGTTGACGTAACCTCTAGAGGTCAAATAGAGGTTAAAGTATGACTTCTTAAAAATCTCTCTAGTTCAATGGTGAAACAAAAGGCATACCCTAGGTAACTTTAAATAAGGAATCCGATGGTGACCTTGGATTTGACCTTGAATTTCATTTTCAAGGTTATTTCAAGATCAAGCGAGTTATTTCAAACAACTATTTTTGGGGTAGTTTTCCTGGCCTTTCAGTCATCTCGATCAGTAGTTTTGCAACAGGACATCGATCAAAAATCTGTTCTTAAAATTTTAAAGGTAAGCAAATTTTATCCTTACAAATTGAAACTTGTGCAAGAATTGAATGGGGATGATCCTGATCAATGGATTGAATTTTGTGGGACGATGATGGAAATAACAACTGAAAATCCAATATTTTTACAAAATATTGTTTTTTCAAACGAAGCGACATTTCAATTAAATGGCGAAGTTAATCGTCATAACTTTAGATATTGGCCCAATACAAATCCTTATTGGATGAAAGAAAGTCACACATAATATCCTTAAAAATTGGACGTGTGGGCAGGAATGGTAGGTGATACAATAATAGGTCCCTTTTTTATCGAAGGAAATTTGAACTCTAAAAGTTATGAACAAAATCAGATTGCTTTGCTAAATCAGATTGTTCCAGCTATCCAGGTCTTAAGAGGAGATGATTTTGAAAATACATCGTTTTAGCAAGATGGCACTCCAGCTCATTACGCTGTCAATGTCAGACAATACCCGAATGAGACATTTTTTAAAAGATGGATAGGTAGAAGAGGTACAGTAGAGTGGGCTCCAATCTCTCCAGACTGAACACCTTTGGACTATATTTTGTGGGGGTATTTAAAAGATCGGAATACTTATTATACAGAAATAATCCAGAAAACCTCGAAGAAATAAATCGTAGAATAGTTGAAGAAATTAATGCCATTTCACGACAGATGATCCAAGATGCAATTGAATCATTTTACAATAGGATTGGTTACTGTCAGGAAGCAAATGGAGATCAATTTGAACATGTGTTGTAAATTCATTCACGTAAGAGGCAACAGGTACTCACTGTAAAAAAGCACCCTAGAGTTAGAGGCAAAGTAATTTCACTGTAAAAAAGCACCCTGGAGTAAGAGGCAAAGTGATTTCACTGTAAAAAAGCACCCTGGAGTGAGAGACAAGAGGAACTCACTGTAAAAAAGCACCACGAAGGGAACAGATTCCTTCTACGTCCACGTCGTTGTTCCTGAGTAGCGCAAAAGGAGGTATAGGGATTATGCTATCTTCGGACTTCAATTGTTTCCACACGTACAATTTCCCGCTCTTTTCGGATACAGCATCAAAAATAGGGGTTCAAAAATGAGGTTGACCTTAAAATAACCTTAGAAATGAGGTTCAAGGTCAAATCCAAGGTCACCATTGGATTCCTTGTTTAAAATTACCTAGAGTATGCCTTTTGTTTGTTTTGTTTTACTATAAAAGTCGCAAAATTTCCAGGGGTTTCCATACTTTTTCCTCACCCTGTATAAAAAAACACGTGTAAAAAACATGTATAAAAAAATGTGGAAAAATACGCAAATTTTACTTGTAAAAAATACATGTAAAAGATACATGTTTTTTCAACAGGGATACATTTTAACTGCTTATAACAAGAAATGTTATTTACAAACTTTAAAATGTTTGAATCCGGCGAATGGAACAGAATAGACTATAATACATATAAAAGAATGAGAAAGAAAGAGAGAGAAACAGTTAATGCTTTTTACCGGTGGATTGAATAGGAAATATTATAATGTATATGAAAGAAAGAGAGATGAGTCGATGCTTATAACCAATGAGCAGAAAAGGATAAACGTATCCCCTTTACTCTTGACACGCACAAAAGAGACTTAAAAACAGAAAAATAAACTGAAAAACACGTATATGCCAACCCTACGACGTATTTACGCTGGACAGAAAACATAATTTTTACTGCGTGAAATCGATGAATAATAACGTATTTTTGGGCGGGGTTTAAGAAAAAAATAATTAGTTTACATTTTCATAAGGTATATAAATAAATATACATATTTTTACATAATCATATAATAAAAACTTAATGAATTTATTTTTCAGTGTTCATTTTAAAATTCACGTGCCTGAAATTATAAAACACCATATTCATACGAAAACGATTTTCATTCACGTTCATGAAATGAAACCTGATCATGAGAAAAAAGATAACGAACAGAAGCACGTGGAGGATTGGACATCTTACAATTCTTACAATTATGATGGTGTTGGAGAAAATTTTGTAAGAGGTTATCAAAAAAAGAAACAAAAGAAATTTAATGTACCTTATAATGACTACGTGCCTATTAAAGAAGATAGTTACCTTCCTTACTCATCATCATATGATTATGACACATTTGATGATGTTTTAATAAATCGAGCTCCTATACATGATGATAATTCTTTGGGACATTTTGGTTCACCAATGGATTCTGGGGAATTAATCGATCAGCGTGCACCAATGATAGAAGCAAAAACATCACCTTCTCCTCATTATGCGATTCATGAAAATGTTGAAGAAGAACCACCAAGTAATGAAATTAGTTACGATCATGAAGAAGGCTATCATCGTGGCACGCAATCTGAGATGGGTCGGATTCTTCATAAAGACTTAAAAAACTTTTATGATAAAAAAAATAATGAAGAAGACTTTATGAAAGCTGGTCACGACAGTAAAAAGTATTATAAATATGCTAGTCATGGATATCATGGTCATGGAAATTATGACAAGGAAATTGGACTTAAACAGAGAGCAGGTAGAAAACACGCTGATAGAAGATTTTTTGTAGCCAGGATGATTGTAAGATAAAGAGAGGCTACTTATTGTTATTAACATCGACGGTGGTCCTCGAATAACTTTGACCGTGAAGTTTTTGCACCTCAGATTTTCTTTTTGGATATGATTCTAGGCACATTTAGGATCCAATTCCAACAAAAACCAAAATTAAAGTATGAACACTTTTTTATTTATTCAAATTTTATATTTTATATATGTTTTTTATAAAAAAAATTTTGTTGTTTATAATTTATAAGTTAAATATCTTGAATGCCGTTTTCAAATATAATTATAAATTATTTTATTTTAATTACATATTTTAAGCGAATATTATTGTAAATATATTCAAGGAAATCTAAAGTTATGTACCAATGTAAGTGTAACGTTAAAATTAACATTTTTTTGTAAAACATTATAGTGATAAAGACTATGAGCAATGATACGTTTTTGAATTATTTAAAGACGTCATTCGAAGTAATTGTAATGAAGTAATTGTGGTTTAGGATACCAACCGTTGTAATGTTCACAAAACGTTGATATCCTAAACCATAACTTACACGGTTGGAATCCGAAAAAAAACCCTTTGATAATGTCTACATTTTCCATATAAAAGATAGTATTAAAGAAAATCGAGGCCTAGGTTTTTATAGCGAACAGGCTATAGAAGCGGCCTATTTTGATTTTTCTGCAACATGGGCTCATATAAAGTTTTTAAATAATTTAAAAATGTATCATTTGTCATAGTCTTTATCACTAAAATGTTTTACAAAAAATCTTAATTTTAACACTCTGCTTACATTTTTACATAACTTTAGATTTTCCTAAATATAGTTACAATAATATTTGCTTATAATATGTAAATAATTCAAGATTCTATTTGAAAACGGCATTCTAGAAATTCAGCTCATAAATTATCAATAACATAATTATATCCAGAAGGAAAATCCGAGGTGCAAAAACTTTATGGTCAAATTTACTCGAGGGCCACAGTGCATCCTGATAAGCCGTTATATTTATTTTTGACCACATATTTAGCGCTTCATCTAAATAATAAAAATATGCTTACATTGTAAATTTGACAATATAAAATATCTATTTTAACATTCCAAAAATTTCTATGTTTAATTAATATAATAGAAAGCAATAAAGAACAAAAAAATAGTTACTTAGAATAATTACTTAGTTACTTAGAAAAGAGACATACATACGTTTTACAATTATATATATATTTTAAAACATATCAATGATGCTTAGATAATCATAATGTATTAGATTTGATGCTAAATTTTTACATTTAAGGTTTATAATTTTTTACTTTTATATTATTTGTATAATTTATCCTCAGTTAAGGGAATTTTTAACAAGGCAAAAGAACATTTTATAAATTCTATATTTGTTTCAATTAATTTATTCAATCATTTGTAAAATATTTTAACTGTATATTTTAACAAATAAAGAATGATATTAAAAAGTACGAAAAAAATATGATGACACATAATTTTAATTTTACATTTTAATATTTCGCTTAGTCTAACATGCAACTAGTATAAGAAAAAAAAAATTTCATGAACTAATAATTGCAATTGAAAGATAGTTAAACCACGTTTGTAAAAGTACGTGCAAAGAGAATGCAAAACAAAAGCTGAGAAAAACATAACAAAATAAATGTCAGTTAAAAATGAAACTTATGCACTTTCACGAGTAATTTCACTTTAAATAAAAAATACATCATGAATAATATATAGTCTTAAAAAAAAAAGTTTAGAGTTTTGTTACTATAACATTGAAGGATATTTTTTAATTAAAATATATACTGTTACATTCATTGTCAGAATTAAAAATATCAAAATCGAAAGTAATATATTATTTTGTTTTTAATAACTGTTAAGGAGTATTCTTTATTATTTAAAGAGATGTAAAATGGACACTACGCCTGTACTCATAAATATTTACGATCTTTACATTTTATTGCAGAATTTTCGGAAATGCATTAGCTTGTAGTTTGTATATACCATGAAGATTATTTGATTAAATTTTTGAATAAATTTATTGATTGGTTATTAAAAATTTTGGATTCTAATAATATTTATTGATATTTTTCAATTATGTACCAGAAATCCAAATATATCAAAAACTAATTAATGAATTTATTTAAAAATTTAACTAAATAATCATCAAGGTATATAATACAGGCTAATGTATTTCATTTCTGGAAATTCATCATTAAAATGTAAATATAGTTAATATTTATGAGTACAGGTATAGTATCCGTTTTACATCCCCTTAAGAGGAGGTCGAGTATATCTGTCCTTTTTTAATCGAAGAATTGATTTTTTCACAAAAATTAATATTTGTAGCAAAAAATAAGAAGAAAGCCCCATCTCGTATAATAAAAAGCAAGATTTTCTTTTAAGAAAACCTTGAAAAACTGAATTGTCCATCCTAACTTCTATTTTTTAAGTTTTTTAAGGTTTTCTTCAAAACGAATCGATAAAAATACTTTTTCCTCATCAAAGAAAATCTTGCTTTTTATTAGAAAAGGATAGAGATATACGAATTGCTCTTAAGAGAATAACATTACTTCATGACTATAAATAGATGAAAAACAATTGTCCTATAATTATTGTATTCAACATAGGGTTTTTATGTTAAAATGATCTTTACGATTCAGTGTTTTCACATTTTTTAAATTATTTAATTATCCCTCAAACTCCATATTATTGCTAGTTTCCAACAGTGGTTTTTATTATTAACTGGTATTTAAAAAAAATTAATTGGTTAAGAACAGTTATTATCAGGAAATTCATTTTTCCCATTAAAATGCAGAAAATTAATCTATATTTTAAAAAATAACAGAAATATAAAAGTATAATCGAAGTGAACAAATAATAAAATTCTATTTTTTAAAAAAGGTGTAAATTATCTTATAATAACATAATTATTTCATTAAGAGGATGTGAAATAGACACTACACCTGTACTCGTAAATATTGACTATCTTTTCATTTTATTGCGAAATTTTGAGTAAAAAAATGCATTAGTTTGTAGTACGTACAATAAAGATTATTTAGTTGAATTTTCAAATGAATTCATTCATTAGTTTTTAAGATATTTGGATTCCTGTACAAAATCGAAAAATTTTAATAAATAATTTTGGAACCAAAAATTCTATATTACGAATGAATGAATTTATTTGAAAATTTAACTAAATAATCATCATGGTACATACTACAAGCTGATGCATTTCTTTTCTGGAAATTCAGAAATAAAATGAAAAGGAAGTTAATATCTATAAGTACAGGTGTAGTATCCGTTTTACATCTCCTTAAGGAAATTTAAAATAGACACTGCACCTGTACTCATAAATATTGACTATCTTTCCATTTTATTGCAAAATTTTCTGTAAACAAATGCATTAGCTTGTAATATGTACCATAAAGATTATTCAGTAGAATTTTTAAATTAATTCATTGATTAGTTATTGAGAATTTTGGGTTCCAGTATTATTTATTAAAATTTTTCGATTTTTTACCAGAAATCTTAATATTTTAAAAACTAATGAATGAATCTATTTGAAAATTTAACTTAATAATCATTATGGTTCATACTAAAAGCTAATGGATTTATTTTTCAGAAATTCAGCTATGAAATAAAAAGAAAGATAATATTAATGAGTACAGGTGTAGTGCCCATTTATTTTCTTAATGCATATAGAAAAAATACAAATAATAAGCACATTAAAATAAGAAACGCATAATAATTAATAATTAGTTAATATAATTGGGATGTTGCATGAAAAATTTTTTTTAAATCCATTATATTCGTCATTTAGAAAAAGAAAAAATAAATGACACGTATTTTTTTTCTTTTATCATAAAAATGAAAACTCATAGAGATAGAGGCAGTTGAAAATTGGTGTAACGTCACGAGTACAGGTGAACTCGTGTCATCATGTACATTGGCGCTATATATATATATATATATATATATATATATACTAGGGGGGGTTCCCCCCTGCTCGCTTCGCTCGCCAACCCCCCATTGTCAATATCAATTATCAAATTAATATCCAAGAGAACGTTCTTAAATTAGATAACAATTAATTAAATTAGCTAACAATAAACTACCTTTCAGCTATCTCTCAGCTAACTTTCAGCTGAATTTTATCTGAATTTCAGCCAACTTAAGCTAACTTTCAGCTAAATTTTATCTGAATTTCAGCTATCTCTCAGCTAACTTTCAGCTAAATTTTATCTGAATTTCAGCTAACTTTTAGCTAACTCTCAGCTAAATTTTAGCTGAATTTCAGCTAACTAAGGGCACATAAAATTCTTATACACGGCGGCGGCGGCGGCGGCGGCGTAGGCGATATATCTTTATTATATAGAGATATATATATATATATATATATATATATATATATATATATATATATATATATATATATATGTGTGTTTTTGTAAAATTACCCCTGTTGAAAATGATAACGTTATTTAATGACGTCATTTAATAACGTCATTTAATAACGTCATTTCATCAAATGACGTTTCAAATGGAGACATTTCGCGACGTCATTTATGTTAAAATGACGTCTTTTAAGAAAATAACGTCATTTTTCAAATAAGCTTTGATGGCTTATTAAATTATGAAAAAGACGTGATTTATAGTGGGAAATGACGTTATTTTTCTTTAACGACATGATTTTCTTAAATGACGTTATTCGTTAGCGAGAACGCGGGATTTACTATGGGAAATAGTTGTTTTTGAATGACGTGATTCTATTACTGTTCAGGCCGTTGCCTTTGAATTCGCGCTTTCTCGAAGGTTCGATCTCGCGCCTCTAGCTGTGCGAACCCCGTAGCGTGTTCTTAATTACGAACACGTGGCTCGTAACTTCTCGCTTGAGCTTAGCGTGCCTCGCGGGCTCAGTCAGATAGCCACGGATCCTCGAACGAGACACATCGGTTTGCTGAGCGCATTGTTACCTTGGCGGCATTTGCAACTCGACCACGCGGTTTCTTTTACACGTCGAGTACAGTGATTCTAATCAAGAAAACACGTTTTATAAAATTAATTATTTATTGTTTTATATTTAATAAATTTCTAATCAAGACTAATTATGTGCATTAGTGACTTTTGTGCCTTTTCATGCATAGTGACGCTATCAGTTTTATGTGCGCCAAAGTTCTTTAATTAATATAATTTAAATTTAATTAAGGACATTTAAATACAGTCCACTCATTCTCGAACAATTTTCTGAAAGGCGTCAACATAAAATTTGGTCCTTCGAGCCGGATCATAGGTAAATCTATTCCGCATGTGAGCCCGGTGCAAAAAAAGTGCAAATAAAAAAGTGAAAAGGTGGTAGTGTATAGTGCGGAAAAGGAAAAACAGGCACTGTTCGGAACGGTTATCAAAAATAAATCAAAAGGTGAATTCTGTTATCATCGAAAGTCTAAGTGACGTCACATCCGACATTTAAAGAGTGCGCATAGCCATAAAAGCCTGTCACGCGCCATTTTGTAGTGAGTCGCTGCGACGCTAGATATACATCGCGCATAAAACCGTTTCTGAAATTTATGATACAACGTAACGTGTTTAAAAGACTACATTTTTCTTAATTTTAAAATCTTGATTAGCAAAGCATACTGAAACACCAATCTACATCTGTCTATGGTGTGATTATTCACTTTCTGCAGCGCAGAAATTTCAAGCAGACTTAAGCTGCCTTTAAATCTTAAAACCACGACTTATCGGCATTTTAGTTTTTCTAAATATTATTGCATTTGCCTCTACGTTAACCATCATGCCGCCAAAGGTCGATTCAGAAATTAACAATGCGCTGCTGGATCAAAAGCGATTGGGTGCTGTGATCATGGACACAGCTGCAGCTACACAAATCACCGAGGATCTACATTTCACGCTAGATGAAAACGAAACGAGGCTGGAATTATTGGAATCATATTGGACGGATTTTGCAGCTAAGGACATCATATTGTCCAGACTTGCTGAGCAGCTTTCGGAAAGATCGTATTTCACGTCGTCTCACTTCAGCAAAGTTCAATCTGCCTACTTCACTGCGAAATCCTGGTACAAGAGACAATGCTGCCTCCATAACGCGCCTCAAGCAAATAATGCCACTTCTGCTACCACACGTGATCTTCAGCCTGTACAACAAAACCAAGCTTCTTTGGAGAAGTTAAAACTGCCTCACTTCAATGGTATTCAATCTGAATGGGAGTCGTTTAAGGACAAATTCGCTTCCTTAGTGGTAGACGATGTAAGTATGGCTCCAATCATTAAATTCCAAAGACTTGTCAACTGTCTGCAGGGTGAAGCTTTGCAACTTGTCAAGGGAGTCAAGGCTACGGCCGAAAACTTCAGCACCGCTTGGAAGTTGCTCTGTCGTCAATACGACAATCGACAATTGCGTTTTAACTGTCAAATGGACGCATTAGTTGCTTTACCAGACTCAAAGGATGAGTCTCTTCAGCATCTTAATTCTTTGCTCTCAACAATCGACCAAAGCATTAATGTTTTCTCTAATTTACAGAGGCCAGTTAACCGTTGGGATGACATATTCGTTTATTTCGCGGTCTCCAAACTACCTCATTCACTGAAATTGCTTTGGGCACAACAAGTTGGGAAGGATCATCCTGATGATTTTCCAACCCTTTCTTAATTCCGGAAATTTATTGAGCAGCGGATTCAAGCGCTTATAACGACTCAAGGTTCTTCAGAGAAGTCAAGGCCCTTTAAAGCTCTCCATAAAAATCCTACTACTGGTTCTGAGTCGAATAAACCAAAGGATAATCCTCGATTCAAGAAATCACTACAGCGTTCCGCTCATGCAGCACTTGGCAAATCCAATAAGGACTTTTCCAACCGCAAATGTTCTTATTGCAATGAAGGTCATTTCCTTGGATTCTGCCCAAAATTCAGTCTCTGTTCTCAGGATCAACGATGGTTGCATGTCAAGACTGCCAACCTGTGCAGCAACTGCTTGAATTCAAGCCATTCGCTTGATGCCTGTACTTCAAAGGGTAGATGTCTTGTATGCGAGGAAAAGCACCACACGAAGCCACATTCAGCTCCATCAGCGCCTCGTATACCTGCTGAACTTCCTGCCACGGCATCGTCAACAGCTCACGTGACAACTCTAATGGCACAGAGCCAACGATGCAAAATCTTAGCCACTGCGTGCGTTATTCTGCAAGCACCTGATGGCACATCCATTTCTGTTCGTGCTCTACTTGATTCTGGAGCCGAAGAATCATTTATCTCAGAGCGTATTGCGCAAGCATTGTCCTTGCGTAAAACACCCGACAACGTCATGGTTAAGGGTGTTGGAGGCTCAACTACAGCGCATGCAAGGAGTCGTGTCTCTCTTCTTCTTAAATCGGCTCATGACACTAATTTTGCCTTCAGTTTTTCAGCTCTGGTTCTCAAAAACGTCTCCAGCTTGGCATCACGACCAAAGGTACGGTTACCACCTTGGCCTGACCTTGATCAACTACAATTGGCCGATCCACACTTTGGAGAGAATGCAAGAATCGACTGTATTCTTGACACTGAGGTTTTTGCTGTCATCCTTCTGCCTGGACTTCAACGGGGCCCTCCAGGGCTCAACGTGACTGCAGTCAACACCGTTTTTGGTTGGGTATTAAAAGGAGGTATACCAACTCCTCCTTCTCAATCGAACGTCCACACCACAACGTCAATCCACTTAGCCGTACGGGAGTCACTGGAAAGCATTCTGAGTCGTTTTTGGGACATAGAAGAGGTGCCTACCTTACCCAGTCCAACACCTGAGGAGAACGAATGCTATCAGCATTTTCTTTCTACTCACCATCGTAATGCTGAAGGCCGCTTTGTAGTGCGATTGCCCTTCATTAGTCGTCCTACGATGGGAGATATGCGTGATATCGCTGGACAACAGCTGAAGCGATTGGAGAAACGTTTTGTTCGCCGTCCTGAACTTCAAAAGCCTTATTTGGATTTTATGACTGAATATGAGCAGCTCCAGCATATGGTGAGACTGTCATCAGATCAGGTAAAGTCTAACCAGTGCTGTTATTTACCTCATCACCCAGTCTTCAAAAGGTCTGATTCTAACAAAATTAGAGTAGTTTTCAACGCCTCTCAATGTAACAGCAACGGTATCTCGCTTAATTCCTTTCTGCATGTAGGTCCAAAACTACAGTCAGACGTGCTGGCCATCATATTAAGATGGTCGTTCTTTCAATATGTTTTTACCTGCGACATTGTCAAGATGTTCCGACAGTTCCTTGTTCACCCAGATGATCAGGATTGGCAACGCGTTCTGTGGCGTCGATCACCAGAGGAACCAATCGATACATTTTGCTTATCTACTGTCACTTATGGCACAGCCAGTGCCCCATTTCTATCAAACGCATGCATGCTACAACTAGCTGAAGATGAAAGGAATCGTTATCCAGAGGCATCCAGGGTTATACACCAAGGTCGATATGCGGATGATTTCTTTGCTGGTGCAAACTCGTTGGAAGATGCACTTATGGTTCAAAACCAGCTGGTTTCTGTCCTGGCCTCAGCAGGCTTATCTGATGGAAAATGGGCATCTAACCGTCCTGAACTGATATCTGGAGTCGACTTAAGCTCTCGACCATCTGAAACGCTCTTCCAAGACCCGGGATCTACTTCAGTACTTGGCATCCATTGGTCTCCTTCTGCTGATGTTTTTTGGTTCAAGGTATCTAGTATCCAGTTTTCTTCAGTGTCACCACCAACTAAGCGATCTATATCGTCTGATATAGCTAAATTATTTGATCCTATTGGGTGGTTGACACCCATAGTAATCAGAGGGAAAATTTTACTGCAAGGTTTGTGGTTATTGAAATCCGATTGGGATGAACCTGTCCCTGCTCACCTGGCTGATTCTTGGCATGAATTTCGTGTGCACTTAGTCGATTTAGAGGCCATTCGAATACCTCGTTGGGTTGGAGCCATCAGTTCTGCATCTTGGCAGCTTCATGCATTCTGTGATGAGTCTGAACGCGCATATGCTGCCTGTTTATATATGGTGTTTCCCCTTGCGACTTCGTCAGCTGTTAAGCTCCTTACAGCCAAGTCCAAGGTAGCACCTATCAAGACTATCAGTTTACCTAGGCTCGAGCTTAGTGGTGCATTGATTTTGGCACGCTTAGTGAGTTATACCATATCCAACTTTGATCATAAACCTACCCACGTTTATTGTTGGAGTGATTCGCAAGTGGTCTTATCATGGCTTAACTCACACCCTTCCAGATGGAAGTCTTTCGTCGCTAACAGAGTGAGCGAAATTTCTTCATTGGTACCGCAAGCTTCTTGGCATCATGTTAAGTCTGCTGAAAACCCAGCTGATTTGGCTTCTCGTGGCGTTACCCCTGTTCAACTACTTGATTCTTCATTATGGTGGAAAGGACCGTCTTGGTTGTCACAGTCGTCTGAGAATTGGCCAATTCAGTCAACCAGTCATAATACTGACTTAGAAGCCCATAAGGTTAACCAATCACAGTGTTTTGTAGCTTTGATCACTGATGACTTTGATCAATGGCTTCTTCGTTTTTCTTCACTGACCAAGTACATTAACATTTTAAGCTACATCGCTCGCTGGCTATTAAGAGTCAGGTTTAAAGGCAAAAGAGAACCTTCTCCATCACTGTCGGCCCAAGAAACCCAATATGGACGCCGATATTTACTTAAATTGGTACAGAGAGCGTCCTTCCCCAGGGAAATCCAATTGCTACTTCAAGGCAAGCCTCTTCAGTCTTCCAGCTCGCTCTTAAAACTGACTCCATTCTTGGATCAAGACGGCTTATTACGATTAGGTGGACGTCTGCAAAACTCATTTTTATCTGAGAATGAAATACATCCTATCATCTTACCCGCTCGTCATTATGTGACTGAGCTGTTCATTACTCAAGCACACTTGATCACACTTCATGGTGGACCTTCACTGGTTCAGAGTCATCTCTTACGCGAGTTTTGGATAATTCAAGGCCGTAATACTATCAGGAAGATCGTTCGTCGATGTATCATCTGTGCGAGGTACAAGGCTAGGACTATGGAGCAACTCATGGGACCTCTGCCTGCTGTACGAGTTAAACCTGCACGCCCATTCACTTATACAGGAGTTGACTTTGCCGGACCATTTGCCATGAGAGCGTCGGCTGGACGAGGTCACAAGACATTCAAAGGTTATGTGGCTATATTTCTCTGCATGGTAATCAAAGCTGTGCATATAGAGATCGTCTCAGATCTCACTTCTGCAGCCTTCTTGATGGCTTTTCGTCGATTCTCTGCGAGAAGAGGTCTTTGTCGAGTCCTCTTTAGTGACAACGCCACTAAGTTTCGTGGAGCGGCAGCTGAGCTTTGCCAACTCTTTCAATCAGCTTCCGCTGTAAGTCAAGAGGTCGCTGCTGCTCTCGCTCAGGATAATGTTGAGTGGTCATTCATACCACCTCGTGCTCCCAATTTTGGAGGTCTTTGGGAGGCTAATGTAAAATCTTTCAAACGCCATCTTGTTCGAGTCATCGGTGATGCTAAACTCACGTTTGAGGAATTCTCTTCAGTTGCCACCATGATTGAAGCCTGCCTTAACTCCAGACCACTCAGTGCAATGAGTTCCGATTCAGAGGATCTGTTAGCCCTCACTCCAGGCCATTTCTTGATTGGTGCTCCACTCATCTCGCCACCTGAACCATTCATCTTTAACAACGAAAACATCTCTCCGTCTTCTAGATGGGCTCATTTAGTCACCATGCGCAACCATTTCTGGAAACGCTGGCACAAGGAGTTCCTAACTCAACTACAACAACGGTCGAAATGGCTATTTCCCCATAGATCACTTCAAGTGGGAGATCTGGTTTTATTCAAGGATCAACTGATTCCACCAACTAAATGGCCTCTAGCCAGAGTAACTAAGCTCTTCCCTGGACTGGATGGATTATGTAGAGTCGTGGACTTACGAACGTCTTCATCTGAATTCAGACGACCAGTAAATCAGCTGATCTATCTTCCAGTTAATTCAAGAGCCACCGATTCTACTGTAATTTTAGATGCTGAAACGGTGGGCGGTACTTCATCAACGTAATCAACAACTGTAGTCGTCGTATCATCCTCACTCAAGACTCAAGATTCAATTACTTAACTTTGTTGTATTAGACATGTATTTGTTCAATTTTCAATTATTGTAAAACCACTGTACTCGATTGTCTATAGCTAGTAACTATCATTTATTTTATTCATTAACTGAACCCCAGCCCTTAAGGTTGCTTGTCGGTAAATTTTCGCGTGATAGAATGTAGAATGGTAAATGGTGCCTTTCACCTTTAAGGTTAATCCAACAACGAAATTAGCTATCATTCGGGATAACTTACTAATCCATAGTTTGCCACAACGGATTCGTGGTGGGCGGTATGTTCAGGCCGTTGCCTTTGAATTCGCGCTTTCTCGAAGGTTCGATCTCGCGCCTCTAGCTGTGCGAACCCCGTAGCGTGTTCTTAATTACGAACACGTGGCTCGTAACTTCTCGCTTGAGCTTAGCGTGCCTCGCGGGCTCAGTCAGATAGCCACGGATCCTCGAACGAGACACATCGGTTTGCTGAGCGCATTGTTACCTTGGCGGCATTTGCAACTCGACCACGCGGTTTCTTTTACACGTCGAGTACAGTGATTCTAATCAAGAAAACACGTTTTATAAAATTAATTATTTATTGTTTTATATTTAATAAATTTCTAATCAAGACTAATTATGTGCATTAGTGACTTTTGTGCCTTTTCATGCATAGTGACGCTATCAGTTTTATGTGCGCCAAAGTTCTTTAATTAATATAATTTAAATTTAATTAAGGACATTTAAATACAGTCCACTCATTCTCGAACAATTTTCTGAAAGGCGTCAACAATTACAATCACATGATTTTTTATGAGTGACTTTATTTGTCGTTCAAAAAGACGTGATTTGTAGTGGAAAATGATGTTATTTTTCTTTAATGACATGATTTTCTGCCTGGCCTCTAATATCTGCGTCTTCCAAATTTGTGTAAGCGATGACAAAACTTAGAAAAACGCCACCTAGTGACTTGAAGTCAAACCGACGTTACCGATCATTAATAGCGATTTTAATTCACTAGGTGGCGTTTTTTTAAGTTTTGTCATCCCTCACACAAATTTGGAAGACGCAGATATTGGAGGTCAGGCGGTAGAAGATCTTCAAAAAACTATGAAAAAATATGTGAAAAATATACGTGAAAAAACATACAAATTTTACATGTAAAAAACACGTGTTTTTTTTAAATTGGGTAACGAGTAACGTCATTGAAGAAAATTATGTCGTTAAAGAAAAATAACGTCATCTCCCACTATAAATCACGTCTTTTTCATAATTTAATATGCCATCAAAGCTCATTTGAAAAATGACGTCATTTTCTCAAAAGACGTCATTTTAACATAAATGACGTCACGAAATGTCTCAATTTGCAACGTCATTTGACAAATGACGCTATGAAATGACGTTATTAAATGACATTATTAAATGACATTATTAAATGATGTCATTAAATAACGTTATCATTTTCAACAGGGACTTGTATCTTAATAAAAAATACGGATCTTTTATTTTTTCGTATTCTACCTGATGGATATAATGCATTTTTTCATGCAAAGTCCCAACTAAGATACAAGAAATAACATTTAATACTTATTTTTTATAATTATTTATAATAATGCAAAATTGTTCATTAAAAACCTACTTTAAATTTAAAATTTAAAGTAAACTTTATTATCAATCAAACGTAAACGTTAAGAAATAAAATAAATGCAAAATTCAACCAACAGAATGAAAATGTTTTGTTATTTTAAATGTCTTCTAGTCATTTATAAACTCACTAGTGACCCGCCTAAACTTACTTGACCATTGGTTTCATGGTTTTCAATACTAGTCTTGGCATGACTTTCCCAATCATGTTCATCATTACCACCACTAGCAAAATGATTGCAATGCTCATATCATGGGGCTTAACTATGGCCGTAATGAATTTCATGATCATCACTAATTTTATAGCTATGCTCATCTTCGTGATCATGACCTAATTCATTACTTCTTCTAAAATCATTTTGGGGTACTTTATCATAATGATAATGATGATATTGTAATCGTTTATATATATCTTCTTGACCATCAAAGTAGTCATCAAGATAAATTGGTTTACTAACGGTGTAGCCACGAAATTCGTATTTATCTTCCTTATCCTTATTGTTTTGAGTGATGAACTGCATGAATCTTGTGTGGAACGTGGATAATCACATGGTGATGACTAAAATAAAGATTAAAATAGGAAATTCGTTGTTATGCAATTATTATTATCATATGCCCTAGTGGAAATCGGTTTTGCTAATAACTGCAAATAACTGTAATTACTGAAAAATTTTATAGATAGTTGGGTTTGAGACAGTAGTAACGGTTATTTGCAGATATTAGCAGTTATTTGCAGTTATCAGCAGATATTAGTAGATATTAGCAAATTTATAAAATAAAATCTTTAAAAATTAAAAAAATAATAACAATATTTACCTCATAATAAAATTTTTTATCAGTTATTTACTTTCGTCTGCAATTATTTATTGTGATTTGCCGTTATTTAAAGTTATTTGCAGATTTTTGCTGTTATTTGTAGTTATTTGCAGAATCTTGCAGTTCTTTGCAGTTAATAATAGTTATTTATAAAAATTTATTGTCTTGGATATTTTTTCCTATATATAAAAAATTAGAAAATTTTTTCAAAACTGAGTAATTAATAATAACTATAAATAATTGTAATAAACTGCAAATAACTGTAAATAAATGCAAATAATCGCTAATAACTGTTATTAGTACTTTTATTTTGAGATATAAATTAACGAAATTGTGAGTAACTGCTTATAAATGCTAATAACTTTTTATAACTGCTAATAATTGTTATTAACTGCAAATAACCATTACTACTGTCTCAAACCCAACTATTTATAACATTTATTAGAAGTTATTTGCAGTTATTAGCAAGAGTTAGCAGTTATTATCAGATAGTAGCAAAACTTTCCTGTTGATTACGGAAGTAAAATATATTATTTAAATAAAATCGATGTAAGAAGTAATTAGTAAAAATGAACAATGACCAAATTTAAATCTAACGTTATAACATAAAAATAATATAACGTTATGGTTGAAATCTACGTTACTTAAAATTTCAAGCAAAAAAATGATGTTGAAACGATATTTGATATTATGTCTAATGCTTACTGTCCATCGTCACTAGCTTGACAAAAGTTTAATACTGTCACGACCACGGCAATGAGCCTAAAAAAATTTACATGAGATATAATAAAATACAGTTTTGAAGATTTAAAAAAAATATTATTATAAATATATATGAACATTATAAAAAAGAGTGATAAATTTTGAAAAAAGTGCTTTTAAGATGCGGTCGTAACCATTCGCCACTCAATATAGGGTGGCACTGCGGTCAGGTGAGGGAAACATATAAAATATTTTTTATTCAGTGATTTATAATTTACCGAGACAATAATATACTTCTATACGTTGTCAAAGGCACTAGCCATATATATGCAGAATAGTTATCGATGCTCATCTTGTTTGAAAAGTCTAAGATATTGTCATCCCATATGAAAATAGTTTCTGTTAATAACTGTAAATAATAGTAAATAACTGTTAAAAAATGTCAGAATTGAGACATAAATAATAGTTATTGACAGTTATTTACTGTTATTTACTATTAATTACTATCATTTACAGTTATTTACATTTTCAAAAAATTTTTTGAATTAGTGAATAATTTAAAGAGCAGGCCGGATTCGCTGTCCTTGTCTAATTGAGATTTTTGTTATTTACTCAAGTATTAATCGGTGTATCTGCAAATCGAAGGTTGAGTGCAATAGATATTATTATTACAAATATGCATGCACAAGAAAAAAGAATCTACCGCTTTGTTTTTGAGAAAAGTAAGGAACGCGAAAATATTATAAACATTAACTTTTACTTCGGTGTTCCTTACTTTTCTCAAACACAAAGCAGTATTATTTTTTCTTGTGCATAGATGTTTATAATAGTAATATCTATTGGGCTTAACCTTTAATTTGAAGATACACCGATTAATACTTGAGTAAATAACAAAAAACTCAATTTTTACTTGGTTGGTATCAGATTCTACTCCGGCCTGCTCTTAACAATAATTATTTACAATTATTTATAGTTATTTACAATTATTTACAGTTTCTCACAATTATTTACAGTTATTTATAATTATTTACAATTATTTACAATTTTTTATAGTTTTTTACAATTATTTACAGTTATTCACATTTTCAAAAATTTCCGCATATGTATATAAAAGAATTGAATGAATTTGTGAAAATTTTCGGAAATGTAAATAACTGTAAATAACTGTAACTAGCTGTGAAAAACTGTAAAAAACTGTGAAAAAACATAAATAATCGTAAATAAATGTGAATAATTGTAAAAAAAAAAGTAAACAACTGTGAATAAATATAAATAACTGTAAATAAGCGTGAATAACAGTAAGTAATTGTAAATAACTAAATAACTGTTATTTACGTCTCAATTCCACCATTTTTAAACACTTATTTACAGTTATTTATATTTATTTACAGTTATTAACACTTATTTAGAATTATTTCCAGAATTTTTTTCCATATGGGATAAAACCTTCGAGCATATACTACTGGAGGAAGCCTCCCAGCTATTAACTACGTTACTAGGCGAAGAGAGAAAAAGCCTTTATTTTGGTACGTGCTATCTCTCTCTCACTTTCTTAGTGGGAAACAGAAGCAGCCAATCAAATCAGGCTAGAGAGAGAAAGCACGTACCAAAATAGAAGCTTTCTCTCTCTTCGTCTTGTAACGCTTTCTGCCATTCGGAGGCTTCCTCCAGTAGTATATGCTTGAAGGATAAAACAAAAAATGCGGCGCGCGGTAGAACCGATGTAAACATATGGGTATCTTTCCTAAGTGCGACAGAGAAAGTAGAACGACATAATACACATGCTCACGCTGGCTCTACTTCACACTACATTTTTCATTTCATAACAATAGCTTAGACTTTTCAAACAAGATTATTATCGATAATTATTCTACATATATATGACTGGTGCTTTAGACAATATTAGAAGTATATTACTGTTTCAGTAAAATGTAAGTCGCTATATAAAAAAAAATATTTTATATTTTCCTCTCACATGACCGCAGCGCCGCCAAGCGGCAAATGGTTCCTACCGCCTCTTAAGAGGGCTTACTGTGATTATCGGGACGCCATCGCTATCAATATCATATTTTAGTTAATTATCTTTTGAGACACGTTGAACTAGATAAAAATGTTTTCCCACGTACAATAAATTGTTAATTTTATTTACAAAAAAAATTTAATATTAAAATTAATTAAATAAAGCTAGAGTTTGTTAAGAAAAATAAAAATTTGTTTATATAATCATCACATCGTGTTTAAATTTTCTTTACAAGTTATTCCTTCATTTTTATTAATTGATTAATAAAAACTAATTCAAAATAATCTTTAACGCTTATTATACATGCAAAAACTCTAATTATACTTATTCAAGTACATTAACAGATAAACATGTTCAAAACAAATGTTTCGTGGCGCTGATGGAAGCTGTTTACTAACTTACGAGGAGAGCACCCCACTTTCGGGAAACGGATTCACCTGAAACTGCAGGATATGATTTTTTGATGAAAAAAAATGAACCCGTGTTTTTTCTTTTCGTCGAATAGACCCTCTAGACAAGGATATAGATATTTTTTCAAAAATATGGTGAATAAGAGCTTTTATACAAAGAACTAAGACTCTTACAAAAAATGCAATAAAGATAAAATAAAGCACGAATTGAATGCTTTGATTTAAGCTTTGTTGCGTTAAAAAAGCTTCTGTTGTTCAAATGTTATTCTTAATTAAATATTACCACGTATTTACTTAATATTTTCAGCATCTAAAATATGATCAATTTTTCACGTTATTTCATTAACATATTTTAATCACCTGTAACTTTTGAACCACTGGAGATTTTTTAATGCAACAAAGATTAAATTAAAGCATTCAATTCGTGCTTTATTTTATCTCTTACGCATTTTTTTGTAAGAGTCTTAGGTCTTTGGTTATTTGAGTTCTTATGACGGCTCTTATTAACCATATTTCTAAAAAAATGTCTATATCCTTGTCTAGGGGGCCTATTCGACGAAAAGAAAAAACACGGGTTCATTTTTTTTAATCAAAAAATCATATCCTGCAGTTTCAGCCGGATCCGTTTCCCGGAGGTGGGGTGTTCTCCTTGTTAGTCTCATGCTCGAAATATCTTCTGAATGAGATCAATGCTTTAGACTTATATACCTAATTAACAAACGCAAGGAAAATAATAAGGAGTAAGCGTGTGTTATTCTTCAAAGGAGATATATACAAGCAGCTTTCGAATGTAATACGGAAGCTGCTTGTATATACCTCCTTTGAAGTATAACACACGCCTACTCCTAATTCGTAAAAGGAAGTATATCTATTGTATACTACTAATTTTCTAGGCGCCAGATACGTCACAGTGACCTCTTTAATTTAGATTGACCAACCACGGTTTTTTTAAATGTATTTTGACCTCCTGAACACGAAAATCAATGGTGGATTGCGATTTGGATGTCGAATAAATTGTTATAAACAATTTAATTGTTTGTAACGCTATAACGTTTAAACGAAAAGAGATACAACAATCTTGAAAAATACTTTTTCTGCGGCTTTATAAAACAAATACTCCTGATTTTCAATCATGCTATGGACAAACTCGTCGCGCTTGATAAAATTCGACTATATCTCGGGCTTCATCAAACATTTTCTATTGATTAAGGTCTCATTTTAAAGGTAATAGTACATTATTAATCTAGGGTGAAAAGGCTGGATTTACGTAACGAGTTTCGTAAAACAGCCTTTATACTAGAGGTTAATAATGATTTTTTCCGTATGGGCGCCGAAAATGAGAAAAGAAGTTGCGATTTTGAGGTTAGAATGCAAAAAAAGTATTTTTTTCAAAACTATACTACTTGAAGCTATTTATAAACATAGATAAATAAAGGGAGACTGATCAAAATGATAATTGAAGCATTTTTTTTTGCTATTTCAATTGTTTATAACGCTACAACGTTTAAACAATAAGAGATACAAAAATCTTGTAAAATACTTTTTTTGCAGCTTTTTAAAACAAATACACCCAATTTTCAATCATACTGTTTTGTTAATTACTTGTATTTGTTTTAAAAAGCCGCAAAAAAGTAAGTAGTATATGGGGCGCTATAGCGAGACATCGATTTTTTTCTCCTCCCTCCGTCTCGCTTTCCTAGGTGTCTGAGGGGGTGTTATAGCGTAACTTATATCGAATTTTCCCCTCCCCCGTCTCACTCCCTGCGGTGTCTGAGGGGTGTTATAGCGTACACAGGGCGATACAGCGCGAAATAAAAAAATGATATAATTTTACAAGTTGTATAAAATACTAATGAAAAAGTATTAATATAAAGAAGAAAAAATTAATTTATAATAAAAAAAGTATCGGTGTCAGAGATTCATTTATCCATTGTTATTTGCTACGTGTAAGACTTTTGTTGGTCCTAAAAAGTAAATATATATAATTTTTAAATTAAAATTTTTTGTATCCTTTTCTTTCAGGGATAAAGTAGGTATTGCTTGAGACTTTTTCAGAATATTGTTTCCAGGTATATAATGGTCGATTTTCCTTCTTTTTCTTTTGATCATCTTGTAGTAAAGGTGTTTTGTCGGTGCTAGAGCTGTTTTGACCCGTGGTGTCAAGTGTGTGTTATACAAATATGATAAGAGACTATGCATAAAAAGTATTTATTGTGAAAAGTTATTATTTAAATTAATATTTTCATTCGTGTTATCTTTTTATTATTCCTTTGAAAATGTTCTGATTTTTCTGTTTCTATTTTATAATACTCTTTGTATCGTTCTTTCTTTTTTCCGCTGTCTGTTGGACGTAATGAAGCAATCTTACATGCGCATTGTCCCATGTCTGTTTCAAGCGATGTTTATAAGATAAATGAAGGATGATTGGGAAGGGTGGTTGTATTGATAGTAAGAAATGAAGTTATTTATAGCATTAAAGTAATTTATTTATTTTTTAACATACATTTTTTTTATACAGAAATCATTATATCTCGCAAATCTTTTGCAATCATAGATAAACTAAATGCTAAAATTTCCGATATAACAAATTTTAAATACAAGCTTTTATAATGATCAGTATCATCTACCATATTCTCCATGACATAATCTTGTAATTCGTTATTGAGAATTGAATAATATTGTTTAAATGATTTATAGTCATTAAGGATCACTTTTGCATTGTCCAGTCCTTCTTATCCAAGCTTACTTTTTAAAAAGTCGATGACGTGATCAGTAGTACGATCAACCTTACCGACCCGTTCGCTTAAATCGTTGAAAAGAAGATCTACTAAGACACTTTGTTGACGAAGACCTTCGAATGTAGACTTGCATTACTATACTTGGTGGATGATTGAAAGTTTTTCTCTCTTTGCAAAGCGATTGCCCAGGTGTTTCTACATCCTTGGGGTCGTGAATGTCGTTTGGTTGTGGTCTCTCATCAATGCTGATAGATCTAGTGCCGTACGATATAGTCGAATTCAAATCATGATTGGTTAGAAACAACTAAGTTGGTCTTCCGAAGTCTTGATAAAAAGGATGAAAATTGTGAAGATAAGCTGTTATGGCGTCAAATTGATCTTTAAGAATATCCCAGCTACGACGATCAAGAGAGATACTTTAGTGTGAGCCACCTGAAGAAACTAGTTTGATAACTTCAGAATAATATCCAGCACTATATTCAAGACCAACACAAATTCTTTTCGAGTTAGACTTATAGAGCGCGTACACTGAAGAAAAAACCCGAAGCCAGCGCTGCGTAGTTAATCTGAGCGGCTGCATGCGAACAACATTCGAAGCGAGTGATTACAGAAAATCGTAATGTATGAATGCGTAACCATGTCGCTGTAAATAATTACGACTTTCTGTGTAAACGATTACGCTAATCTGTTTTATAATTATTGGAATTGTAACTTTACCATCTATAAGAGAAACTGAAATCGTTACGCTTGACGAGTACATTTTATTCATCATCAGCTTTATAAAAATACAAATTCATAAAAATACGAATATATAAAAATACGATAGATTAAAATAAAATTAAAATCAATTCAAAGATATAAAAGCACTAATAATCGCACAAATAAGGTGTTAAAAATAAATCAAAATTATAAATTTACATTATTACATTAATATACTCAGGCGAATAATAGTAAAAGTAAAATATCACATCAATTTTTAAGTTAAGAAACATTTTAAATAAAATTTTATGAAATAAAATTTAATTTTTATAATATTATAGAATTTTACTTAAATAAATTATACTTCACATAAAGTGTTAAAACTTACAAAAAAAAGAAAAGAAAAAGAAATTTTGCTTTTTTAAATGTAAATTTTTAACGTTTAGAGTGCTTGGCCTCGTTTTTAATACGTCAATGTTCAGAAATTCAAAGTGAGCGAGCCTGTAACTCTGTCGTTACCCTTGGTCTCGGCTTTCTTCATGAGAAATGCCGCAGAGTCAAAGAGAGCGTGGTCGCAGCTCTGCCGCTGTGCTTGGTCTCGGCTTTCTGCACGCGCGATGCCGGAGAGTCGGAGCAAGCAAGCTCGCAGCTCTGCCGCAGTGCTTGGTTTCGGCTTTCTGCACGCGCGATGCCGGAGAGTCGGAGCAAGCGTGCTCGCAACACAGTTGTGGCGCTCTGCTCGGATTAGCGTAATCGTTTACACAGAAAGTCGTAATTATTTACAGCGACATGGTTACGCATTCATACATTACGATTTTCTGTAATCACTCGCTTCGAATGTTGTTCGCATGCAACCACTCAGATTAACTTCGCAGCGCTGGCTTCGGGTTTTTTTTTCAGTGTAGGTAGTAGATAATAAAAAACTTGGCAACTCGGGTTTTCCCGACTCACGTAATTCACAACGAGCTATTTTTAGGTCTCGATCGTACTGAAGCTAAACTCTTACTGAAACTTGGGAAGAATATTTCGCTACTACGCAATGAACGAAATAGTATGTAGAGGGGATAAATACTTTCTTTAATAGAATAGTAGCAGCAGCGCAGGTGTTTATTTAGGGTAGATACGTAGGATGGAGCGGGGGATTCTATCAGTACTGGGGAACATGTACAGACAGCTAGTCAGCAGGGCAGGTGTTTCTTCATTCATGGATAGGAAAGAGGGAAGAGGGAAAACTAGAAAAAAAATTTTAGAAATATTTTTTTGTACACTCAATAGTATATTTTTTCAAATATCAATTCTAAAATTAACATTGATTATGCTTAAATCTAAAACACACCTTTGATTATAATATTTAAAGTAAAATTATATATATTATGAATATCTTAACCTAGAAGTACAACTTTGCTTACAATGGCCTGGAACTTGAGAACGTGCTCTGTTAAATGTACTTGCCTGCTAACATCATCTATGTTCAATTTTATTTAAAATTCTTTTATAAAAATTTTTAGCTATTTGATCAATTTTTTTCGTGTTATTGGAAAAGATGCTACAAAACGTTCGAAAACTAACACCGTGACACATATGATATAAAAACATAATAGTATATTGACCACAAAACGTTAAATCGATGCTCTGCAGTTCCTTGGTATTCCATTGAAAAATTTTACAGTTCCTACTGAGTCGTTCAAGATGATATTTTGAGATAAGTGGAAAACCGTAACTGTTAAAATACGTTCCATATCCATTTTTATCGATGAACATGGCCACCCAATGTGTACCAGGTCTTGTATGATCATCGGTATTACACACTACCGCGACCAGTGTTATCATAACATTCGGAATTCGGTCTGCTGCGTATACGCCAATTGTTTTGGCTTTCAACCGTTCTAGCGCATTCTTTATTAGGCTAGTATTCATTTGTATTATTTGCTTGTGTTAAACTACAACCCTCATCACAACTTGCGTATTCTATGGTTTTATCGTCGTCGTCGTTCCCGTCGTCGTCTACCTCATCAACCCCTGTAAAAGCGGGACTTGACCCGAATCTCACGAAACTATTTTAATTATAGGCAACTTTTTGAAGAGAGTTGTAGATGAGTTCGCTACTTTTTTCAGACAAATTTTGTTGAGATTCTTGAGGAAGTACTGAATTAAGCTACTCTCTTAATAGATGTGATCTCTGCATGGCACAATACTCCTTTTTATAGAGGTTATCTTAACAGGCGTGAAAGCAGCATACTTTCTGAAAAGAGAATTGTCTTTGTCAGTCAGTGAAGCGCGTTGTAGTGTAATGTTCTATGTTAATAACATTACGAGCCATAATAGATTAAATATAGCGAGCTTTCTCAGCACCCCTTACATGAATTCTTATAGCATTTCTTGCTATATTATAAAAATGATAGCGTAATCCTCGTAGAATAACACCCCCATTGAACCATTGTAAACTGTGGACGCGTGAAGACATGTAATCGTTACTGGTTTTTATATCTTCTGGCAAAGTATCGAAATCGTAAGGTGGTGCAAGTATCCAATGACCAATAACTTGTTCTTGTAAAGAAACAACTGACACTTCTTTTGGTGAAGATTTATTATCTTTATCTCTTAAGCCTTGAATATCTATTACGTAATCCATTTTGGCAAAAAAGCTAGTGCGTGTGTGCTATGGCTAAGAGTGAGAAGCAACTAAAGCAGTGGGAGTTTAAAGCAAATGGTCTTGCAATATTTCTCCCATAATGTTCCCCCTCCATCTGAAGCTTCAAAATGCGTAATGATTTGTCTGTTTGAATCGATTTCTAGCACGTTATTGAATTCTGCATAAAAGATGCGATTTATTGTTTCCCGAAGAGGCTGCTCAAAGCAAACTTTAAAGCGCAGAGCACCCGAGAGCACGAGATTCCAATGTGATGAAAAATGAGCCAACAAATCAAGCGTCAAGTCGAATGCAAAAAGACAGTAACCTTCTGGATAAGAGGTTCGGCTAACATCGATACCCTCGTTGAGAAAATGTATACCAGTACCGAAGAATAGCGTGTGATAAGCGTCTACATAGAATTCATTATTTCGAGTGTATTTTGGCTGTAGGGGTTTGCTTGGTATTTGTACTCCATCGACGTAAAGAGAGAAAAAATTAATAGAATAATGTTGAAATTTGAAAGGATTCAATTGTCGATTGCCGTTAAAGGCTCGGTTACTCACAAAATCTATGAAGATCCTTTAAGGCAACTGGCCCAATATAACATCATCAAGAGTATCCCCTAAAATTCCGCTATGTTAAGTGAATAATTTCACTTCCATTCTTGTTATTGAGTATTTTGCAGAAGTTTTGGCAAGAGCATTAGCATAAGCCAATAGTACAGCTGGACTTATTTTAGCTCGACGGACGATTAGCGTCGCTTCTCTGATGAGTACTGAAAATTATCCGTCATCGGTGAAATCCATCAAACGAAACGCGTTCCAGCTACGAACGAGCCTTACTCGCATCTCAACACCGTTTACCGAAAAAATACCTTGATTAAATACATCGCAATGGAAGTTGCCAATCATATCGACAACTTTACCGCCAGCTGTAAAGTATTGACGATTCCGACAACCAAAATTTGCCCCAGCTGTTCCAGTAGCAATTGCTGGTGATGCATCCGTACATCCTGCTGTGTCCGCATGTGATTTTAAGGTGTGATGTTATGGCAAGAGAAGCGTGATTCTAGAGCGTTTCTATGTAAGCTTTGTAAGGATGAGCGTTGTTTGGCGGTAAAACTAGCTTCAAATTGAAAAAGATGTCCGTTTGCTCAAACAATGAATGTGAAAAATTGTTAATAATAGCAACTTTTGCATTATCGAGGTCGGTTCCCACGAGTGTGATTTCCACGCTGTTTTGTAATATTGTATGCGCTAGATCGATGTAATGTTCGGTCGAATTAAGAACCAAGAATTTCAAAGGTGAATCGCTTTCATTGCTGAGAGATGATACAGGTTTGTAGTAGAGACAAGAACTGCTTTCAATTGATGTTTGCGTCGGAGAAAGAGTAAGAATATCTAGTTTGCTCTCCATACCTTCACCACTACACGTGTGTAGCAAAGCCATTTTTTGAAGAATGGCTTATTTAAGTGCAAAAATTTCGGATACGTTTCTCAATACTTTCTTCTTTCGCCTCAATGTTTTCTTTTTCTTGCCTATACCACGCTTATTCATCTTTCTGTTTATCTTTTTCTTTCTTTTCTTGCTTGATGCGTTGTGTGCGGGAACACGAGCTCGCGTTGACTGTCGTTTTCGCTTAGCAGTTACAGCTTTATATCCACTACCTTTCATAATATCGGAAATTTCATTAGCAGCTTTTCTTTTTAAATTTCTACCTAACTCTAGAACACGCAAGTTGAGAGACTCTTTGAAATTCGCTCTCTTATTCAACGCGTCACTCAAAACATTCAAACCTGTTCGGACGGCTTCTTTGCCTACTGCTTTGGCCCCACTGGCTAGATATGGCACAATTTTTCTTAATAATCCTCTAAGAAAGCTACCGATTCCAGAGCCTCTTTGAAACGTTGGACCAGAATGAACGTTTTTAATACCGCTTCCACCACAACCAGCCTGCTCGTTGTATTAATGAATATAATAACTCATAACGCTATGCAATTATCGACTACGCTTGAAATGAAGCATAACCGTTAGAGTTATATACTCAAATGGTAATTTACGCCCATGTTGATCTCTTATATCGATAACAATATTTCGAAAGGTATGATGTAGTAGAGGTATGTATTAAATCGGTGCAAACTGTTTCACAACGGTTAATCCAAATTCGTACTTTGAATTTTTCAGGGCCACAATGCGTAAAAGTGCCGTTTCCGTATTACCGACTGCATAAGGTTCGCATATGTCTGTGTAAACGTAAAGCTGATCGGGTATGGCCCGTGCTAAACTAGCTGGTCTATTGCCCGCATCTATACTTGTTCCTGAGTTGGAAATGACAAAAGTTCCTGTTTCTCTGTGGACAATATCTTCAAAACCAAAAATTCGACGAATTTATTCGTTGAAAGTCGTGTAGTGCGGCTCTTCGCAATTGCAAATCCTTTTTAAAATGTAATAACCTTTCTGAAACTGATGTTTAGGCACCTCATGTACTTTATTTATTTATTCCGCAAGCTGTTTAATGCTACTGTGTACACCGTGAGGAAAATTACAAAACCCGTTATTTTTCGGAACTATGGGTTTAGCGCTTCCTAATTTGAAAGTATGATAAGCTTCAGGTTCTTAAATATGCATAATAGTACAAGGTACGTGTATTTTAGCTAGACTTACCTGTCAGTTACCGAATTATCTAATTTCATGACATAAATAAGTGGTATAACAAGTAGTCGTATTTTCGGGAAAATAGCGCATACTACTGTTACTTGGTAATACTAAATAAAAATCATCTTGAATATCCATTATTTTGAAATTCTTTCAACGTCTGATGCTTTCATCCAAGAATTAAATGTATCTGGATATCCTTTCCACTTTACGAATAGCTGTTTTTTATTTTTGCTTATTCTGGTCCGAAAAACGCGTTCAATCTTATAGTTTTGATCTTCCAGCAGTCGTTGTGATCCTACAGGAGCCAATTCTCCTGTATGAAAAAAACCATCAATGTCCTCTCCTTGTAAATCTTGTAAGTCGTAGGTATAAAGATATTACCTGATAGGAAAGCATTTAACTTTAAATACTTCCTCGATATAATTCTTCTCGAATCCTTTCGCAAAGGTTCCCTCAGAGCGACTGATCCTCACGTAGTCACCAACCTCGTATTTACGGTCTTTTATTTGCCTTTGATTTTTTCTTTGCTGATGAGCGCGCCTCTATAAATTCGCTCGTGCCTCAGCCGCGTTATATATATTAACCTCTGAAGGTTTCATTTTTATACTTGAATGTACTGTATTGTTGTATGCATAAACTATCTTTTGTATTACATCGATGTACCTATGTGTATTGCGATGTGTGAAATATCTCCAAAGAACACGTTCTTCGAGAGTTCGATTAAGACGTTCTAGCACTGCCGTCTTAGTGTCCGGATTCCTTGCCGCTCTAAACTGTATGTCATATTTTGTAAAAGTATTTTGCAAATCTGCACCAACAAATTCTTTACCTTTGTCAGTTTGCAAGTAAACAGGTGTACGACCATTGGCTCGCTTAAGAATCTTCTCGAATGCAGCTGATACAGTATGCGCTGTTTTATCTCGCAGTAGTTCTACCCATGCATACTTACTGAGCACGTCAATGATAACTAGTAAGTACGAATAACCGTCATTTTCTTTTTTTAGACTTTTTAGCTGACATAAATCTGCCGCCCAAACGTCATCCACGTTAGTTACGTTATAGTGTGATCTAGGAAATTTTTTTCTCATAGGACGGTGAAGAGTATAAGCATCTTGATTATTCAACCACTCGTGTATTCGTTTTTGCTCTTTGTCTCTGTTTTTTAATGATTTACCCTTTATGTTTACGCGTATCAAATTACGCGCTCCTGCATAACCTGCTTCGTGCGAAGGGTCATAATACTGATTTTCCAAAGACATTCTCTCTCTTCAAAGGTTAGTTTCCAGCCACTTTTTCTTAGCAGCATGTCTCGTTACGGGTGGTGTAAATACTGGTGATACTTTTCGTTTTGCAGTATTTAAAGGAGACGTCAGCCTATTAGCAATTTTGTGAATTTTCGTGTTTCCAATCAAATTATTAGGGGTTTCTGAACTTCCAATAAATTTTTCCATTTTAAATCTACCAATAGGTGCTTCATCATTCTACTCTATCTTTTTCTTTTTCTTTTGAAAAACATCGTTAAGTGATTCTACTACGTTGGATCATCGTATAAGTCTACCATCTACGATAAGGCTTCCAGTACTATACCATTTTAATCGATCTGGCTTAAAAGTGTGCCAATGTTTTAGTAAAAAACGTACTTTTCTAGCATAGATTTTATGCACGATATCAAGTATTTTTTCTTCTGTTGAAGGTGCCAATGTAGCTTTGATTTCGTCAATATCTCGTCCAATTTCACCATTATCCGTACGTTCATTATCTTTGAAAAATAAATAACGCCTCAAAACTTGCAAATAATTTTAACACTTTTCTCGCTCGCTATTAAAATTTTCAGAATTAAGAATTTTGTACATCTCCGAATCGAACCGTGTTAAATTATCACCAGGTGCCTGCATGGTTTTTTCAGCATTTTCAGTTGTGCTATCTGTCGTAGAAATAGTGGCAGGTACAGCTCCTCCCTGCTGCTGGTGCTGCTGCTGTGAGAAACCTTGTATTTGTTCTAGCATTTTTTCGGGGACGATGACCATTTTTCGAGCGCGTTCCATGGCTTTTTTTGTCCTAAAAGAAAATTAATTTTTGCTTCCTAAAATTTTTGGAAAAATTGTACTTATCAGTGGGCTTAATAGAAGTGGTAGAAAAGAACCACCACTCCGGATTATAGTACGTTTTTTAGTTTTTCATGCGTTGCCACCAGCATCACTGCTTCTTCCACTCCTCACTAATTTTCTTAAAATAGTTCTGTGTTTTCTCAAGCGGTTTTGTTCAGGAGTTTTCAATTTTACAACACCTTGCAATACGTTCAGAGCACACTCGCAAATGCACTTAATGAGATTTTTATCGGCTGTACGAATCAAAGCTAAGCGTTGTTGACTGTCTGCGTGACTCAGAGCATTTAAAATTGCAACGTATTTTTTTGAATATAATTTCCCAGGCGTACAGCAAGCATTGGACTTGATGGAATTTTTTTTTTCTTGCCTCCTTGTTTTTCTTTTTTTGCTAGGAATGGGGCCATCGATGTTGTCCCAGCCATCGCTATTTGAAGACTGCTTCTTTCTTTTTATTTATTCATGTTTACCTGAATCTCGATAAAAATTTAGGCACGTGAGCATAGTGCAGCTTGTCGAAACATCGTTCATGTGGAATAAGCTAATAAACTATGTGTGCCATAGCGCCGCTCCCTCGATACTACCATCACCACTACCCGATTTAATAAAAATAATACGGGCTTTTAACAGAAAAAGTATAATACTCGTGGCTTTTTATTCAGTATTCAAAATGGATACACGATAGAAACATTCCTTTACGTGTATAATTTCGGTGCCCACTATGTGCGGTAAAACTATCTTTGTTAAGCGATTTCTCTCCAGTTTATCATAAATGTGCGATGTGAATTTCGATCGTGTTCTCTTTTATTACGCCCAGTGGCAAGAAGCATACTGTAACAAATTTAAAGTAGGTGGAAACCAACGCATTGAATTACGGAAAGGTTTACCGCAAGTTAGTGACTATTCCAATGACAATAATAAGAGAAAATTACTCATACTGGACGATCTGATGCACGAATCACCGAATAATACAGTACTTGATTTATTCACAAAAGGTTGTCACCATAAAAATATCAGTGTTATTTTCATTACGCAAAATATTTTTCATAGGGGGCCAAATCAACTTGATACATTGATGCCTGTAGTCGGCAATTTAACTATCTTTTGTTAGATTTGACACAAGATACTCCAGATGAGTTTCACTTTCGTACCAACATATTTCCCGATGACAAGCTGCATTATGCTCACGCGCTATGGCACACGTAGTTTATTAGCTTATTCCACATGAACGATGTTTCGACAAGCTGCACTATGCTCACGTGCCTAAATTTTCATCGAGATTCAGGTAAACATGAATAAATAAAAAGAAAGAAGCAGTCTTCAAATAGCGATGGCTGGGACAACATCGATGGCCCCATTCCTAGCAAAAAAAGAAAAACAAGGAGGCAAGAAAAAAAAAATTCCATCAAGTCCAATGCTTGCTGTACGCCTGGGAAATTATATTCAAAAAAATACGTTGCAATTTTAAATGCTCTGAGTCACGCAGACAGTCAACAACGCTTAGCTTTGATTCGTACAGCCGATAAAAATCTCATTAAGTGCATTTGCGAGTGTGCTCTGAACGTATTGCAAGGTGTTGTAAAATTGAAAACTCCTGAACAAAACCGCTTGAGAAAACACAGAACTATTTTAAGAAAATTAGTGAGGAGTGGAAGAAGCAGTGATGCTGGTGGCAACGCATGAAAAACTAAAAAACGTACTATAATCCGGAGTGGTGGTTCTTTTCTACCACTTCTATTAAGCCCACTGATAAGTACAATTTTTCCAAAAATTTTAGGAAGCAAAAATTAATTTTCTTTTAGGACAAAAAAAGCCATGGAACGCGCTCGAAAAATGGTCATCGTCCCCGAAAAAATGCTAGAACAAATACAAGGTTTCTCACAGCAGCAGCACCAGCAGCAGGGAGGAGCTGTACCTGCCACTATTTCTACGACAGATAGCACAACTGAAAATGCTGAAAAAACCATGCAGGCACCTGGTGATAATTTAACACGGTTCGATTCGGAGATGTACAAAATTCTTAATTCTGAAAATTTTAACAGCGAGCGAGAAAAGTGTTAAAATTATTTGCAAGTTTTGAGGCGTTATTTATTTTTCAAAGATAATGAACGTACGGATAATGGTGAAATTGGACGAGATATTGACGAAATCAAAGCTACATTGGCACCTTCAACAGAAGAAAAAATACTTGACATCGTGCTTAAAATTTATGCTAGAAAAGTACGTTTTTTACTAAAACATGGGCACACTTTTAAGCCAGATCGATTAAAATGGTATCGTACTGGAAGCCTTATCGTAGATGGTAGACTTATACGATGATCCAACGTAGTAGAATCACTTAACGATGTTTTTCAAAAGAAAAAGAAAAAGATAGAGTAGAATGATGAAGCACCTATTGGTAGATTTGAAATGGAAAAATTTATTGGAAGTTCAGAAACCCCTAATAATTTGATTGGAAACACGAAAATTTACAAAATTGCTAATAGGCTGACGTCTCCTTTAAATACTGCAAAACGAAAAGTATCACCAGTATTTACACCACCCGTAACGAGACATGCTGCTAAGAAAAAGTGGCTGGAAACGAACCTTTGAAGAGAGAGAATGTCTTTGGAAAATCAGTATTATGACCCTTCGCACGAAGCAGGTTATGCAGGAGCGCGAAATTTGATACGCGTAAATATAAAGGGTAAATCATTAAAAAACAGAGACAAAGAGCAAAAACGAATACACGAGTGGTTGAATAATCAAGATGCTTATACTCTTCACCGTCCTATGAGAAAAAAATTTCCTAGATTACACTATAACGTAACTAACGTGGATGACGTTTGGGCGGCAGATTTATGTCAGCTAAAAAGTCTAAAAAAAGAAAATGACGGTTATTCGTACTTACTAGTTATTATTGACGTGCTCAGTAAGTATGCATGGGTAGAACTACTGCGAGATAAAACAGCGCATACTGTATCAGCTGCATTCGAGAAGCTTCTTAAGCGAGCCAATGGTCGTACACCTGTTTACTTGCAAACTGACAAAGGTAAAGAATTTGTTGGTGCAGATTTGCAAAATACTTTTACAAAATATGACATACAGTTTAGAGCGGCAAGGAATCCGGACACTAAGACGGCAGTGCTAGAACGTCTTAATCGAACTCTCGAAGAACGTGTTCTTTGGAGATATTTCACACATCGCAATACACATAGGTACATCGATGTAATACAAAAGATAGTTTATGCATACAACAATACAGTACATTCAAGTATAAAAATGAAACCTTCAGAGGTTAATATATATAACGCGGCTGAGGCACGAGCGAATTTATAGAGGCGCGCTCATCAGCAAAGAAAAAATCAAAGGCAAATAAAAGACCGTAAATACGAGGTTGGTGACTACGTGAGGATCAGTCGCTCTGAGGGAACCTTTGCGAAAGGATTCGAGAAGAATTATATCGAGGAAGTATTTAAAGTTAAATGCTTTCCTATCAGGTAATATCTTTATACCTACGACTTACAAGATTTACAAGGAGAGGACATTGACGGTTTTTTTCATACAGGAGAATTGGCTCCTGTAGGATCACAACGACTGCTGGAAGATCAAAACTATAAGATTGAACGCGTTTTTCGGACCAGAATAAGCAAAAATAAAAAACAGCTATTCGTAAAGTGGAAAGGATATCCAGATACATTTAATTCTTGGATGAAAGCATCAGACGTTGAAAGAATTTCAAAATAATGGATATTCAAGATGATTTTTATTTAGTATTATCGAGTAACAGTAGTATGCGCTATTTTCCCGAAAATACGACTACTTGTTATACCACTTATTTATGTCGTGAAATTAGATAATTCGGTAACTGACAGGTAAGTCTAGCTGAAATACACGTACCTTGTACTATTATGCATATTTAAGAACCTGAAGCTTATCATACTTTCAAATTAGGAAGCGCTAAACCCAAAGTTCCGAAAAATAACGGGTTTTGTAATTTTCCTCACGGTGTACACAGTAGCATTAAACAGCTTGCGGAATAAATAAATAAAGTACATGAGGTGCCTAAACATCAGAAGCTTGAACCGACTGAGTTCCAGAAAGGTTATTACATTTTAAAAAGGATTTGCAATTGCGAAGAGCCGCACTACACGACTTTCAACGAAAAAATTCGGCGAATCTTCGATTTTGAAAATATTGTCCACAGAAAAACAGGAACTTTTGTCACTTCCAGCTCAGGAACAAGTATTAATGCGGGCAATAGAATAGCTAGTTTAGCACGTGCCACATCCGATCAGCTTTACGTTTACACAGACATATGCGAACCTTATGCAGTCGGTGATACAGAAACGGCACTTTTACGCATCGTAGCCTTAGAAAATTCAAAGTACAAATTTAGATCAACCGTTGTAAAATAGTTTGCACCGATTCAATACATACCTCTACTACATCATACCTTTCGAAATATTGTTATCGATATAAGAGATCAACATGGGCGTAAATTACCATTTGAGTATATAACTCTGACGGTTATGCTTCATTTCAAGCGTAGTCGATAATTGCATAGCGTTATGAGTTATTATATTCATTAATACAACGAGCAGGCTGGTTGTGGTGGAAGCGGTATTAAAAACGTTCATTCTGGTCCAACGTTTCAAAGAGGCTCTGGAATCGGTAGCTTTCTTAGAGGATTATTAAGAAAAATTGTGCCATATCTTGCCAGTGGGGCCAAAGCAGTAGGCAAAGAAGCCGTCCGAACAGGTTTGAATGTTTTGAGTGACGTGTTGAATAAGAGAGCGAATTTCAAAGAGTCTCTCAACTCGCGTGTTCTAGAGTTGGGTAGAAATTTAAAAAGAAAAGCTGCTAATGAAATTTCCGATATTATGAAAGGTAGTGGATATAAAGCTGTAACTGCTAAGCGAAAACGACAGTCAACGCGAGCTGTTCCCGCACACAACGCATCAAGCAAGAAAAGAAAGAAAAAGACAAACAGAAAGATGAATAAGCGTGGTATAGGCAAGAAAAAGAAAACATTGAGGCTAAAGAAGAAAGTATTGAGAAGCGTATCCAACATTTTTGGACCTAAATAAATTAGTCTTAAAAAAATGGCTTTGCTACACGCGTGTAGTGGTGAAGGTATGGAGAGCAAACTAGATATTTTTACTTTTTCTCCGACGCAAACATCAATTGAAAGCAGTTCTTGTCTCTACTACAAACCTGTATCATCTCTTAGCAATGAAAGTGATTCACCTCTAGAATTTTTGGTCCCTAGTTTTACCGAGCATTACATCGATCCAGCGCATACAATGTTACAAGTAAGCGTAGAAATTACATTCGTGGGAACCGACGCCAAGAATGCAAACGTCGCTCCTATTAACAATTCTTTACATTCATTATTTGAGCAAACGGACATCTTTTTCGATTCGAAAATAGTTTTGCCGCCAAACAACGCTAATCCTAACAGAGCTAACATGAAAACGCTCTAAAATTACGCTTCTGCTGCCTCAACATCACACCCAACCTCCGCACTTAGGTATGCAGACACAGCATGATGTATGGATGCATCACCAGCAATTGCTACTGGAACAGCTGGGGTCAATGTTGGTTCTCGGAATCGTCAATACTTCACAGCTGGCGGTAATGTTATCGATATGATTGGCCACCTTTACTGCGATGTATTTAATCAAGGTAAATTTTTGGTAAATGGTGTTGAGATGCCAGTGAGGCTTGTTCGTAGCAAGGACGCGTTTTGTTTAATGGATTTCACCAATGACGAAAAATTTTCAGTACGCATTAGAGAAGCGACGCTAATTGTCCGTCAAGCTTCAATAAGTCCAGCCGAACTATTGGCTTATGCTAATGCTATGGCCAAAACTACTGCAAAATACCCAATAACAAGAGTGGAAGTAAAATCATTCACTTTTCTTTAATTTTAGGAGATACTCATGATAATGTTATATTGGGCCAGTTGCCAAAAAGAATCATCATAGGTTTGGTAAGTAACCGAGCCTTCAACGGCAATCGACAATTGAATCCTTTCAACTTTCAACATTATTCTATCAATTTTTTCTCATTTTACGTCGATGGAGTACAAATACCAAGCAAACCCCTTCAGCCAAAATACACATGGAATAATGAACTCTATGTAGACGCTTATCACATGCTATTCTGCGGTACTAGTATACATTTTCTCAACGAGGGTATCGATGTTAGCCGAACCTCTTATCCAGAAGGTTACTGTCTTTTTGCATTTGACTCGACGCCTGATTTGTCGGCTAATTTTTCATCACATTGGAATCTCGTGCGCTCAGGTGCTCTGCGCATTAAAGTTTGCTCTGAACAGGCTCTTAGGGAAACAATCAATTGCATCGTTTATGCAGAATTTGATGAAGTGCTAGAAATCGATTTAAAACGACAAATTATTACGGATTTCAATGCTTAAGATGGAGGGAAAACATGATAAAAGAAATATTATAAGACCGTTTGCTTCATACCCCGCCTGATTTAGTTGCATCTCACTCTGAGCCGTAGCACACACGCACTAGCGTTTTCGGCAAAATGGATTACGTAATAGATATTTAAGGCTTAAGAGATAAAGATAATAAATTTTCACCCAAGAAGGTGTCAGTAGTTTCTCTACAAGAACAAGTTATTGGTCATTGGATAATTGCACTACCTTACGAATTTGATAATTTGCCAGAAGATATAAAAACAAGTAACGATTACGTGTCTTCACGCCTCCACGGTTTACAATAGTTTAATGGGGATGTTATTCTACGAAAATTACGCTATCATTTTTATGATATAGCGAGAAACATTATAAGAATCCATGTAAGAGATGCTGAGAAAGCTCGTTATATTTAATCTATTATGGCCCGTAATGTTATTAACATAGAACATTACACTACAATGCGCTTCACTGACTTACAAAGACAATTCTCTTTTCAGAAAGTATGCTGCTTTCACGCCTGTTAAGATAACCTCTATAAAAAGAAGTATTGCGCCATGCAGAGATCACATCTATTAAGAGAGTAGCTTAATTCAACTCCCTCAAGAATCTCAACAAAATTTGTTTGAAAAAAGTAGTGAACTTATCTACAACTCTCTTCAAAAAGTCGCCTACAAGAAAAATAGTGTTGTGAGATTCGGGTCAAGTGTTGCTTTTACAGTGGTCGATGAGGTAGACGACGACGGGAACGACGACGACGATAAAACCATAGAATACGCAAGTTGTGATAGGGGTTGTAGTTTAACACAAGAAAATAATACAAATGAATACCAGCCTAATAAAGAGAGCCCTAGAACGGTTGAAAGCCAAAACCATTTGCGTATACGCAGCAGACCGAATTCCGAATGTTATGATAACACTGGTCGCGGTAGTGTGTAATACCGATGATCATACAAGACCTGATACACATTGGGAGGCCATGTTTATCGATAAAAATAGATACGGAACATATTTTGACAGTTACGTTTTCCCACCCATCTTAAAATATTATCTATAACGACTCAGAAGAAACTGTAAAATTTTTCAATGGAATACCAAGGAACTGCAGAGCATCGATTTAACGTTTTGTGGTCAATATACTATTATGTTTTTATATTATATGTGTCACGGTGTTAGCTTGCGAACGTTTTGTAGCATCTTTTCAAATAACACGAAAAAAATTGATCAAATAGCTAAAAATTTTTATAAAAGAATTTCAAATAAAATTGAACGTAGATGATGATAGCAGGCAAGTACATTCAACAGAGCACGTTCTCAAGTTTCAGGCCATTGTGAGCAAAGTTGTACTTCTAGGTTAAGATATTTATAATATATATAATTTTACTTTAAATATTATAATCAAAGGTGTGTTTTAGATTTAAGCATGATCAATGTTAATTTTGGAATTGATATTTGAAAAAATATACTATTGAGTGTACAAAAAAATATTTCTAAAATTTTTTTTCTAGTTTTCCCTCTCCCCTCTTTCCTATCCATGAATGAAGAAACACCTGCCCTGCTGACTAGCTGTCTGTACGTGTTCCCCAGTACTGATAGAATCCCCCGCTCCATCCTACGTATCTACCCTAAATAAACACCTGCCCTGCTGCTACTATTCTATTAAAGAAAGTATTTATCCCCTCTGCATACTATTTCGTTCATTGCGTAGTAGCGAAATATTCTTCCCAAGTTTCAGTAAGAGTTTAGCTTCAGTACGATCGAGACCTAAAAATAGCTCGTTGTGAATTACGTGAGTCGGGAAAACCCGAGTTGCCAAATTTTTTATTATCTACTACCTATGCGCTCTATAAGTCTAACTCGAAAAGAATTTGTGTTGGTCTTGAATATAGTGCTGGATATTATTCTGAAGTTATCAAACTAGTTTCTTCAGGTGGCTCACACTGAAGTATTTCTCTTGATCGTCGTAGCTGGGATATTCTTGAAGATCAATTTGACGCCATAACAGCTTACCTTCACAATTTTTATCCTTTTTATCAAGACTTCGGAAGACCAACTTAGTTGTTTCAAACCAATCATGATTTGAATTTGACTAAATTGTACGGCACTAGATCTATCAGCATTGATAAGAGACCACAACCAAACGACATTCACGACCCCAAGGAAGAAGAAACACCTGGGCAATCGCTTTGCAAAAAGAGGAAAATTTTCAATCATCCACCAAGTATAGTAATGCAAGTCTACATTCGAAGGTCTTCGTCAACAAAGTGTCTTAGTAGATCTTCTTTTCAACGATTTAAGCGAACGGGTCGGTAAGGTTGATCGTACTACTGATCACGTCATCGACTTTTTAAAAAGTAAGCTTGGATAAGAAGGACTGGACAATGCAAAAGTGATCCCTAATTACTATAAATCATTTAAACAATATTACTCAATTCTCAATAACGAATTACAAGATTATGTCATGGAGATTATGGTAGAAGATACCGATCATTATAAAAGCTTGTATTTAAAATTTGTTTCATCTGAAATTTTAGCATTTAGTTTACCTATGATTGCAAAAGATTTGCGAGATATAATGATTTCTGTATAGAAAAAATGTATGTTGAAAAATAAATAAATTACTTTAATGCTGTAAATAACTGTATTTCTTACTATCAATACAACCACCCTTCCCAATCATCCTTCATTTATCTTATAAACATTGCTTGAAACAGACATGGGACAATGCGCATATAAGATTGCTTTATTACGTTCTACAGAAAGCGGAATGAAGAAAGAACGATATAAAGAGTATTATTAAAAAGAACAGAAAAATTAGAACATTTTTAAAGGCATAATAAAAAAGATGACACTAATGAAAATATCAATTCAAATAATAACTTTTTGAAACTCCGTGCGAGAAGCTCGATTTCACGCACGCTGTACAAAGTGACACGTGCGAAAATAGAGCTTCTCACACGTCGTGTCAAAAAATAGTGTTCGATACTCGTGCGAGACAGTGATTTCTCACTCGTGTAACCTTTTCACCCTCGCTTCGCTCGGGCGCAAACCACCACACGAGTAAAAAATCACTTTATCGCACTAGTACCGAAATATACTATTTCACAATGAATACTTTTTACGCATAGTCTCTCATCATATTTGTGCAACACACACACGACACCGGCGGATTAAGCTATACGCTAAGTACGCCATGGCGTATAAGCGGCAGCCTTAGGAAGGGAGGGAAAGGGTGGCAAAGTATTTACTGAAAATTTCAAAAAAAATACTTGACAGCTCAAAACTGTTGATCTATTTTCCCGAAACGCAAGATGCGACTCATTGGCATATTATTTTGCAGCACAACGCCACCTTACGTTATTTTAAGAACTGCGATGGCTTTGAGAACAGCACCCGTCATCCGCCGCTATCTGCTTTTTTTGCATACTCTGTGGTTTGCGTTTGTTGATCCCAATTATGAAAATTTCAATTGGTTAGAGCAATTTTATCCCCAAAATATATATTTAAAAAAAATGACAAATGAAAGTTTTAATTTTTTGGATTACATACAAATTTTTCTAAGGAAAAATTAAATTAATAGATTTAGTTATATAAAATGTATAAATATTAAAATAAAAATCTGAAGATGCACATCTGAATTACCTTGTATCGGATTAATAAAAAAAATAAACAGTGCCTCTAACGGATAAAAAAAATTCACCACAATTAGTCATATAACATACATTATTAATAGCGTGCAGTCGTAGCGTAAATAAAAAAAGTTTATTTAATAAATCGTGTTCACAATGAGTTATTACCGGAAAAGGTTAAGTGGCGCTCAATATAAACAAATGGCAAAAGAAAAATTAAAAAGACAGGAAGAAGTTCTTACAAAAACACACAAATTAAATACTTTTTTTTCAAATAAAAATGTCAATGTGCCTTCAACCGATTTTTGTAATTCGACGAAAACGTTCGAACAGAGCGATTCAGTTGACCATTTTGTTACTGAAAACGAAGATAATCACTTAATAGTAATAACTGAGCATTTAACTAATAAAGTAACTGGTAAATATTGTTGAATCTACTTATTAATAAAATAAAATTATTTTTTATTACTTCAAGTAATTTTCAAATACCTTTTTAATTGAAATTATAAGCAGTAAATTTTGTCTTGTATTGAGCTATTGCGCTGACTATTGCATGCTTTATCACGTTCGTGCAGTATTCTTTTTTCTTTCTTTAATTGGCCTTTCGACTTATCATCATAAGCCATCATCATTTTTTATTTTTACTATTTATTTTTGCCCCGAGGGGACTTTTTATGATTAAATTTTTTGTATTGTTCCAAGGAACTCTCTATTTTGTATTTTTGTGTTCCTACCGACTGTGCCACAGACCGGCTCTCGTGCAGTGTTACTATGCTGAAGTGAACTACATTCAGATTATTTGAAGTGATTTTTCTCAAATTTGTATAATCGACAACGGTTATATAAGAAAATGATTTTTTTCGAATTTACTCTACTTACGGTTTTTTACAAAGATTCGTTGTATTTTCAAAAATTAATTTATTAAATATTTTTTACGATTTGAAAACAACGTGTTTATTTTGATAGCATACTGTTTGTTGGATTTAAAAAAGTTCGTGTGCACAACGACTCCAAATTAAATTACAAGAAGAAATGATTTTATTTAATGAACACTTATAGCTTCTCAACTAAGTACAGTACAAAATAAACTCTGTAAATACAGTGTAGAAAATAAGACAAAATAAGTAATCTTGAAGTCAAAAAAAAAACATGGGCACAGGGCGCCGACCAGAGAAGGAATGAATCCAGAGAGACAGAAGGTGCGCCGCGACGTATAGACACACGGAAGAGACAGAGACAGAGAGAGTCAGGCTGAGCGCGTGTGTTGAATAGTGGCGCTCCCATAAGACTTGCGGGTGATTGTTGGAGCTATCATTGACACTACCTCCCTCCAACAATTCCGTCTACTTTCTTGGCTCCTCCAACTTGTTCTCCTTATTACCATCTGAAAAAAAGAAATTTATACTTTCTTCAACTTCTGAAAGTATATCTACTATTTTTGTTTATAACATTTGGTGTTAGTAGACTTCTACGATAAACTAAGGTAGTTAGTTTTAGACTCGTATGACGTCTGAATAAGATTTAGATTATTCTTTAGATTTAGTTTATCTCTCATTTTAGAATCCGATTGCGAAGGTATTTGTGTTTCTGTGAAAGCAGGAGTTTTGTCATAATATCTGTTTCATTTTCATCAGTGGAGATCCATCTGACCACAACTTTCCCTTCGATGGAACACTGCTTGACATGGTCACCATGAGTTGTTGCCATGTGACTCTTGCTTTCAGTGAGTTCTCTGGATTTTAAATTAGCTTTGATGGTTGTTATGTCATTATCAAAGTTTTTTAGTCTGTGGCTGCCACCCATTTGAGTACAGTCACCGGCTGACTTGTTGTCACACCATATGGTTACAGGGTATCACGTTTTTCCAATGATATCTCTTGTTGCTTTATCGATGGAGACCAGTTTCTGACATGCATCGCTTATAGCTAAATACTCTGCTTAGCATGTAGATAGCGTCACGTACTCCTGTTTGTGACTTCTCCATGAGATCGGGTCATTAAACAGTTTTATTATGTATCCTCCTGTGGATGAAGAGTCATGCCAATCTCTGAAGCTTGCATCAGTCATAGCTTCTAATGAATTCCCATCTCCAGTGTAGGTGAGTCCTAAATCAGCTGTTCTTCTGAGGTATCGAAAAATCCTTTTCACGTCTTTCCAATCCTCTTCTGTGGCTTGTGTTTGTCTTCTGGATAAGTAATTAACGGCATACGCTATATCTGGTCTGGTTGTGCCAGCCAAGTACAGTAGGTTTCCTATAGCTTCTCTAAATGGGATTTTCTTTTCAAGTTTTCTCTCTTCTGAAGTATTATCGTCAGGCTGTTTATGTTCTCTGTTTCTGGCTTGTCTAGTAATCATAGGTGTTGACTGCGATTTGCTCTCTTTCATGTTAAACCGTTCGAACGCCTTTTCTGTGTAGTCCTTCTGGTTTAGCTTCAGCGTTTGACTCAAACAATCTGTTGTGATGTTCATCCCTAGGAAACATCTAGGGAGCTTAGTTTAGTTTTGACCTCTTCTATTTTGGTTCGGTTGTTTCCGGCTAATATTGCATCATCTACATACAATATTATGAAAACAACTTGTCCATCTTTTCTCCAGGTGAAGAGACAAGGTTCGTTGACATCCTTTTCCAGTCCTAGTTTCTGGGCTTCTTCTAAGAATCTTTTATTCCATCTTTTTGGACTTACTTTCAATCCATATAAGGACTTGTGTACTTCACAAACTTTGATGTGTTTAGTCGTATCGTCACATTCAAGCCCATCTGGAATCTTCATGTAGATATCTTCTTCCAAAGTCCCATGTAGAAATGCTGTTTTGACGTCCAGTTGTGTAGCTTCCAAGTCGTATTTGTTGATAATGCATACGGCTGATCTAATTAGAGACATTCTCGACACTGGAGCATATATTTCGCTCAGACTATATTCTGTTTTGTCTTTGAATCCTCTAACAACTAACCTAGCTTTATAGCTGATTTTGCCCGTTTAATCAGTTTTCTTCTTAAATACCCATCTGGAGTCTATTATGTTTACTCTGTTTCCTTCTGACATGTAACTTGATATGTCAATTATTTTCCAAACTTCATTTTCTTTCATAAAACGTAGTTCTTCTTCCACTGCGCTCTGCCATTTATTTCTTTCTGTTGATGACATAGCCTCTTTATAACTTTTTGGATTTCGGTTGACTTCAGCGAGTATAGCGTGGTACGATTTATTATCTATTTGCTTGTCTGGTTGCGCTTCTCTTGCTCTTACGTTGAGCTTCCAGTTGGTTTTGGCTACCCTTTCAGGTCGCTTAGCTTTCTTTTTGACTTGTTTATGTTTGTCTTGTCCATCTGAGGGTCTTTTCTTCGGTCTCCCTCTTTTTGGTTTGTCCAGGGCTTCTGTATTTTTATTTAGTGTCTCTGAATTTTTATTCAAGTTAACTGAGAGTTTTTCTGGTTCTCTGAAATTATTTTCTTCAGTTTCATTTATATCAGAAATTTCAATCATTTCCAAATCCTGTGGCATCCGCTTGAACATATATTTGTATACCAATTTTTCATTAAACCTAACATTTCTTGAGTTTATGAATTTCCTTGTTCCAGGATGCCATAAGGTGTAGCCTGTTGTTGTATATTCACCGTGAAAGCTTTGACTGCTCTCTCTGAAAACTTTGACATTGTGATTGGGATTTCAGCATATGCTATACTTCCAAACCTTTGAATTTTCTCCTCATGGTGTTTATGATTTGGCAGAATCACGTCTAGTGGAGTTTTAAATTCTAAAGAACAATGTGGTTGTATATATGTACTGCTGCTTCTGCTGCCAGAATCCACATACTGTCAGGTAGACCTGAGTCGATCATCATCGTTCTTATTTTGTTCTAAATTGTCTTGTTGAACCTTTCTGCTGTTCCGTTGAGTTGTGGTGTATGGGGTGGTCCAAAGTTGTTTTCAATTTTTTCTTTTGTCATTATTTCTGAGAATTTACCTCCAGTAAATTCTGTGCCATTATCTGCTCTTATATAGCATAATTTTGCATCTTCTTTCAATAATTTTCTCATTGTTTTGAGAAATCTTTCTAGGCAGTCACCTGTCTCGTTCTTGTGTTTGATCGAGTAGACCTTGGGAAATCTGGAGTAATTATCTATAAATACCACTATAAACTTGTTTTTTCCAGGATAAGATAGTGGTTTTATAGGACTCATAACATCCGTGTGAATTAACTCTAGGCATCTGGTTGCTCTTTCTCTTGTTTCCGAGAAAGGAAGATTTTCCATTTTTCCCAATATACAGGATTCACTATGTTGTCTCTGAATTTGATCTTTTTCAAGAAATCAGTTGACTTCTGCAGATATTTTAAATAGGTCAGAGACATGTGTCCTAGTCTCATATGCCACAGCGTACCTTCATCTAATTCGTTGCTTTCAGCCTTTGAGTTTCCATTTGTATCGAGTAGATTTTCTAATATTTGCGGATCAGTTATGTTGTTTAACTCTGTAATTTTTCCTTTCAAAAAATCTAAATTTATAGCCTGTATTTCTTGATTTTTATCGACTTCAGTTTTCATATTCTTCCTCCCAATCTCAGCTGGGGTTTCTGTGGTTTGTTCCAGGTTTAACATCTCAGACTGAGATTGTTGCATGAAGTCGTGCACGGAAACTATTCTTGCTTTGCATTCATATTCTTCTTGGCTTTCTTGAAATTTATCTTCATTATTGGTTACTATGTCCAGTGAAATTAACCAATTGGGTTTCACGTAATTTCCTGTGAGATACCTGACTCCAGTGTATTTATCAAAAATTTCCAGCATGTTGTTGTCTAGATAAATGCCTAGACCAGCGTCCGCAAATTTTCTCAGTGAAATCAGATTATGTGAAACTTCTGAAGCTGCTAACACGTTTGTTAATTTGACTACATCTGAATTGTTTCTATTTGAAATCAGTATAGGATTATTTTTTCCATCTATGGTAATATTTGCTGTTTTATTTTTATTCGCGCTTTTAATGATTTTTCCCGAGCATTTTTTAAAGTTACTCAAGATTAGACTTTTCTTCACAATGTGCTCTGTCGCACCCGAGTCTGCTAAAAATGTTATATTATTGTTAGTATTTGTTATGTTATTGTTACCTGTTAAAAAAGCTCTAGCTGTTTTCTTTTTCTGTGAGCGTTCTGGAGCGGAGTTGTTTTTGATATTTTTGAATACCCTACTTCTGAATGTATTTGAGGTTTTCCTTCTATCCTTTTTGTTAGTTTAGTTGTTACCTCTGCCTCTTTTATTGTGTGGAGCGCGGTGACGTAACGGTGGAACGCGATGGCGTAACGGATAGAGCTCTTGCCTTCAATGCGGTGGGCACGGGTTCGAATCCTGGCCAGGCACCTCTGACTTTTTTTCGAAAGAAAATCAGTGTATGTGCTACCCATATCGCGACTCTTAAAAAATCCGACCTCATTGAGTATCGGTTGATTATTGTTAGTCACAAAAGTGGCTGACCTTCCATCGGTAGTCAAAGTTTTCGGTATGGTGGGTCTGATAGTCTAGTCTGATGTAATGTGTTAAACGGGTACCGGGCTGGACTCCGTCGACTTCACCATATAAAAAAGGCTAATCATATAGAGGACAACATCCTTTATATAATAATCTTTTTTTAAAAAAAAAAAAAACCTCTTTTATTGTTATATTTATTATAATTATTTACATACCCTCCTCTGGATGATTTTGTACCCGATCCTGAAGTGCCACTGCCTCTTTAAAAACACTCTGTTCTTTTGTGGTCTGTTACTTTGTTGCAAAAGTAACAGAACCATGAGTTATATTGGATCAGTGGACATTCAGCCTGGGCATGTCCCATTTTGTTGCATCTGTAACATTCGATGTTATTTTGCGTCCTCCCTTGGGCTGTATTGGCTCTCACTTCTGGGTGTTTGTCCTCCTTCTTTTTGGCTTCTAGCTGTAGTAAAAAGTTTTTTATTTCACCCAGTGTCATTTTAGTTTGATTTCTTTGTCTTCTTATCAGTGTGGCCGATCTTAACTCCTGATAGTGTCCTGACACTGCCGAATAAAAGGCAGACCTCTTTTCCTCTGTGGAGAGCTTCTCTGTTCGATTACTATTCTCATAATCCCTTATAATTGCATCAAACCTATCAATAAATGTCTTAATCTTTTCCCCTGTTTTAATATTTAATTTATCTAATTTAGCCCTTACTGACGTTGCTGTTACATTCGTTCTATCCTTTAACTTTCTTTTATTTTGTTTATGATTTCAATGGGATCTTTTAAATTTATTATTTTTCATGATAATATTCATCCAATCTATTAATTATAATATCCCTTACCAATCTTTCACGTTTTTCTATTTCATTTGAATCAAAATTTAATGTATTTGTATTTTCTTTATCTAAAACATCTGATAGGTTTGACGCTCTTTACTCTGAATCTAAATAATCCAACCAGAGATGCGATCCAGTCTTTTGAGTTAACTTGTTATTTCTTTTTATTGAAAACTTCTGACTATTCGTACTCCCTTCGATTGCTTTGTGCATATTTTTAAATGTTTCATTTAGACCTACTATTACATCTGAACGAATGTTATTGTTTGACAAGTTAACTCTGGAGGGGGTATGTATACTCTCAATTGAATCATCTCTGAAATTATAATCGGTAGAGTTAATAATAGGGAGTGTTACCTCCAAGGCTTTACACAACAACTTCTCCGCTTCCAGAACGTTGGCCGTCAGCTTCTCCGCTTTGAACATTATAAGGATCATTTGATCCCCAAACTTCTCCAGTCTTCCTATGTTGTCCGCCATTACCTCCTGGGCAACCCTGGTGTCCTCTGCTAATTGCGTCAGTTGGCGCAGGGTCCAGAGGTTGTCCATTGCGACCCTCTCTGATGGAGGTATGAGAGTAAAAGCTGGGGGTGTTCTTGGAGAGGTTAATGAAGCCTGCTGCTCAGTGTTGACTCCTTGAGCTATTGATAGATAGCTGTATAAGTCAGATTTTTAAGTTTTTGTTTATTTTGATAAAAAATCTGAACTCTTTAATGTTTGAATTTATGTTTATTTTGATAAAAAAATCTGAACTCTTTAATGTTAAGTTGTAAAAAAAATTATTTTAACAAAGATAAATTCAATTATCATTTGGCTCAGCATCTCTTTCATCGACGTTGACGTCGTTTGTGTTGGAGCGTTTCAGCATTGTTCTTATCTATTGTCTTTTTTTTTTTGTATTTTCTGAAAAAAAACAAATAATCAGCTTGAATAATATTATACCCCTTAATACATGCAAAACCGCAGAGCAAGTTGTTGCGTTGTATTAAGTGATTATATGAAATTCAAGATTGTAGAAAAACAATTTCATTCTCTGGAAAGTGGAAATTCTATTTTTTAATAAAATTTTTCTCTCTTAATTGACTTGTGTAAAAATATTTATTTATCTGCTCAACCGTACAACAAGTTAATGCAGTATAAATAGTACACTTTAATTTAAGCGATAATTTAAATTCAAGTCTATTAAAGTATACACGAAAAAATTAAAAATAAATTTCTGTATAAAAAAAAAAACTTAGGCTACCAAACATATGCTTTTATAATTTGCTGAAAAAAAATATTCTAGTGTACACGAAACCGTACGACAAGTTAACGCGTCACTTTAATAGAATATTTCGTCCGTGTGTTCGTAGTATCGTATATATGCGCTCTCTCGGCGTGAGTGTGACGAACGCAATCACACTATTAATGCGAGAGAGGTGATCACTCACACATACAAAATACCGTTAAACACGCTAGACCTTGTTGCACCAACACCGTGAACATGTATATACGTATGTATGCATATACATATATATGTATATATTATAGGCAATACAGGTATATCGAACGCAAGTATTCTGTATTGTTTTATTGTCAGCGGAGTCAATACTTTTTGTATAGCTCAACACTGGCAGCAATCACTTCTCTCTGAATAGAAAAAAAAATTTTAGAGCAAGAAAAAAAATTTAACTGTTTTGACGCGTGTGTCTTTTCCTAGAAAAAAGCATGAACGTACAAAAAAAATGTCGGCGGGGAACCGTGTGTCGCGCGCTCTCAGCTAACGCGCCTCTCTATCTCTTTCTCTCTCTTTATATTACGCCATATTGGTTGGCGTAGCAGAGCTACACCTTATAGACTTGACTATGGATGGTTGTCTGTTAAAAACAGACGTTTATATCTTAAGATGTCTCTTGCTTTTAATGTTATTTCACATAATTCTCCATCATACCTAGCCTCTAGGTTTATAAGGCAGCATGTTGATGCTTCAGTGCGCTCATCAACCAGACTACCACCCAGGTTGTTCATCTGTCCAAATATGCGTACTGCTGCTTTCCAACACTCATTTGCCTTTTCGGCAGCGGAGTATTTCAATAAAGAGTTATCCTCATTGGAGTCTTTCTCTCCTGAGGCTTTGCTCTCTTTTAAGCGTTCCTTGTATAATAAGCTTTTATTGAGTGAATGTGAGTTGTGGCAGCATGAAACTGGTACAGGCTGAGTTTCATAGTAGTTATGATTACATGAATCATAACTTTCAATTATGAATTGTATGGATTACTATTGCTTGAAACATAATTTAAACTGAGCACAAGACTGTTTAGTAACAACTAAACTCACTTAATTGCTAATTGCTATTGCTTATGTACTAAAATTTTGCTATTGTTTAATTAATTATTCTATGATTATGTATATTGTTTATCTTATTATTACTATACTGTATTGAATAATTAATTGTTATTCTGATTTAGTTACTTGTATTATATATGATATTCTAATTGATTTTCTACAAGATTATTATCTATATTATTGTTATCTTTATTTGAATAACTTCAGAAAATGTATATTATGCTTTTCACATTTGATCTCTTACTTGTTATTTTTATTATTTTTATAAATTGTAATACGTCGTTGTACTATTTCATTAGTGCCAGACAGGGTTCTACCCCAAGGCCAAATAAATAAGTCTAAGTCTAAGTCTAAGTCTCTTTCCTAATGCTTTCTCCCGATGCCCGTTTATACCCAATTCTATTTTGCATTCTTGAATAAACACAAAAAAAATAAATAAAAAGAGAGAAAAAAAACACGTCTGAAGAGGAAAGAAAGAGAAAAAAAAATTCACGTCCGAATATCTGACGCAACAATGGATGCTAAGAGAGAAGCGAGATGGAGAAGGACAGGGAAAAAAGATGGCGGTCAATCGCGCACTGCGCGTCTTCCCTCTTTTCCACCTTCGCTTTTTACCTTTATGCAATATTTTACTTTTGCGAAAACACAAAAGAGACTTACATCTGAAAAATTTACGCCCGAATTTCTGACACAACACACATTATCCCGAGAAAAAAAATAAAGAAAGAAAAAAAAACGGTTAATTTCACAGCGCGCTTTTCCTATCTCTTTCTTTTCATATACATTTCTCTAACCGTTTTCGCTTTTTTTTTCTTTCACGCCTTTCGTATCAAAACACTTCTGAACAGCACTAAATGGAGAGAGAAATGTGACACATAATATCAGCTCTGAATCTTATTGCGCACTTTTTCCTCACATCTCAATAAAACACTCTTTTTCTGAAAACTGCACTCTACTTACCACGCTAATATTTCCAAACTGCACCTCCCTTTTTTCTTTCAAAAAAAAACTTGTATAGCGTGGCTGGGCCGATAACCCGTTGGATTTAAGAAAGTTCGTGTACACAACACCTCCAAATTAAATTACAAAAAGAAATGATTTTATTTAATGAATACTTAAAGCTTCCCAACTAAGTACAGTACAAAATAAACTCTGTAAATACAGTGTAGAAAATAAGACAAAATAAGTAATCTTGAAGTAAAAAAAAAACATGGGCACATGGCGCCGTCCAGAGAAGGAATGAATCCAGAGAGACAGAAGGTGCGCCGCGACGTGTAGACACACGGAAGAGATAGAGACAGAGAGAGTCAGGCTGAGCGCGTGTGTTGAATAGTGGCGCTCCCATAAGACTTGCGGGTGATTGTTGGAGTTATCTTCAACACTATTTTATTATCAATTATACTTTTTATTTATCAACTCATACTGAATTTCGATAAAATTAATAATAAGAGTCTCGAATCGCAGATATTTAATTAGAGGATCAAAATAACAGGACAATAAAGACAATAGAAAAATGTAATCAATCTTCACCAGTAAAATCTCATGGTAATATTTATTCAATAATATTTCTTATATAACTTTATATTCTGCATTCGGAAAATGTTTCCAATTATTTGATTTAATTATTTAGGTGTTATTGTCAGTAATACATCGTGTTCACACAATAAAGATGATTTTAATAATACAAATATATAAAAAAATTTCAAGTACTCAATATCTACTGATAATCAAAGTAATTTGACGCTAGTCAAAGAAGATGAAACACATCAACTAAATAAGATATTACATATTTCTAATGATCCTGCAAAATGGGTACTGTCTGATGAAATAGTTTTAGAAATTTGTAAACGAGGTTCCTATTCAAATATGAGTACGGATTTTTCCGCATCGAAAAGAGTAATTCATGGACGTAATCGATATATGACAAAATCTCTTTTTACACGCAATCTTACTAACGGTTCTACGCAACAACGTTCCTGGTTAATTTATTCTGATAATAAAAACGCAGTTTATTGTGGTCCCTGCAAATTATTTGGAGATTCTTTGATTGAATTTAATAAAGAAGGATGTAACGATTGGAGCAACGTCCATAAAATTTTACAATTTCATGAGAATTCACTAGCACATAAATCTAATTGCTTAACATTTTTTAATAAATCTAAAAGTATTGGTACAATTAAAGCTAATTTAGATGATTCAGTATTAAATGAAATAAGTTATTGGAAAAAAGTTTTACAGCGATTAGTTACTGTGATAAAAAATTAGCATCTCGAGGTTTACCCTTCAGAGGCCACGATGAAATATTTAGCTCAGTTCATAATGGTAATTACTGCATGGCATTAGAATTGATTGCAGAGTATGATTTATTCTTACACGAGCATATTAAAAAATATGCAAATTAAGGAAAGGGTACAGTTTCGTATTTATCTTCAACTGTATGTGAAGAGTTTATAAAAATTTTATCCAGTGCAATATCAAATCAAATATTGTTACAAATCAAAGCATCAAAATATTTTTTTATAAGTATAGATTCGACGCCAGATATATCACATATTGACCAGTCGACATTTATTATTAGATACGTTCGAGAAAATGGCACTCCCGTAGAAAGATATCTCCACTTTATTCCAAATCGTGGGCATACTGGATTGAGTTATGCAATTGTATTTTAGATGTACTTAAAAAATATGATTTAGATATTGCAAATTGTCGCGGGCAGTGCTATGACAATGCTAGTAATATGTCCGGAATTCACTCTGGTGTTCAAGCGAATATTTTACAAATAAATCCTCTTGCAGAATGGGTACCATGTGCTGCTCATTCACTTAACCTCGTTGGGAAATGGGGAGTTGAATCTACTCCATTAGCAGCAATGTTTTTTTTAAATTTGCAAGAATTATATAATTTTTTTTCTGCATCTACAAGTAGGTGGAAACATTCAGTTACCTCTCTAGAAAAATACCGTACTTTAAAAAGTCTTTGTATAACAAAGTGGTCAGCACGTTTCGAAGGATGTAGAAGCTTATGCCAAGCATGGAGTGAAATATTATCTGTTGTCCTCGCAATTGCTGAAGACACAAAAGAAAAGGCTAAAACAAGAGCGGAAGACAAAGACATTTACGATCATTTAAATAAATTAGAGAGCTGTTTGATAGCGATCGTTTGGCATGATATAATGGACCGTTTTGAAAAAGTTAGTAAAATTTTACAATCGACCAAGACTGAATTTACAACAATTATAGAATTATACGAGTCACTGATTGAATATCTAAGTAATATGCGACATAATTTTGAATTTTACGAAAAAAAAGCTGGAGAAGTATTTGGAAACAGTAAATATAAAGATGACACAAAAAGACGACGTAAAATTCCTAAAAAATTTGATGAAAAAAATACTGAGGATGCAGATTATTCCCGTTCTGCTTCTGATCGATTGCGAATTGAATTTTTTTTTAAAGTTTTAGATACACTTATTTCAGAATTAAACAGACGTTCTAAAGCATATGATGAATTAAATGAAAACTTTGGATTTTTAATAAAATTGCAATGCACAGATACAAAAGATATTCGTAAAAAGACAAAACACTTAGTATCGCAATATCCAAATGATTTAGATGAAGAAAGTTTTAATTTGGAATGCCAACACTTATCTTCTCATTTAATTATCTTAGATATAAAAGAAATTTCATTTAAAGAACTAAGTGCAATGATAATTGAGAAAGGTTTTTTAGAATTGTACCCAAACATAAATATAGCCATTTCAATGTTTTTATGTTTAATAGTAACAAATTGTTCCGCAGAAAGATCTTTTTCAACATTAAAAAGAGTAAAAAAATATTTAAGATCTACTCAGTCTCAGGATCGATTGAATGATTTAGCTTTGCTTTGTATAGAATGGAAATTGACACTAGCTTTGAACTGTGATGAAATCATTAAAAAATTTGCAGAACAGAAGTCCCGAAAAAAACTGTTCTAAATTAATTAGTCAACGATTATTATTTATTATTGAAAATAATATAATAATTAGTATTTTATGTAACCTAAATAAATATATTGTCAATAAAACAACTATATGCTGTTAATTTTATTTTTTTTAATTATTGTTACTTAACTGTGTAAAAGCTATTTTCTTAAAGGGGCGACAGTTTTTTGGCGTAAAGCGGCAAAATTCTTAATCCGCTGCTGCATGCGTCAAAACAGCTCCAGCACCGACAAAACACCTTTACTACAAGATGATCAAAAGAAAAAGAAGGAAAATCGACCATTATATACCTGGAATCAATATTCTGAAAAAGTCTCAACCAATACCTACTCTATCCCTGAAAGAAAAGGATACAAAAAATTTTAATTTAAAAATTATATATATTTACATACGCCCACACAGCATGTAAGCTTCCTGGAAGCTTCCCGGAAGATGTGGAAGAAAAGTTGAAAGCTTTCAGGAAGTTTCCAGTGGAAACTTCCCGGAAGATGGATATGTCCTCGATCAGGAGTCTTCCGTAAGTCTTTCATGGAATATTTCAGTGAAAGCTCACTGGAAGCCTTCGTAAGTCCTTCATGGAATATTTCAGTGGAAGCTTACTGGAAGCTTCCGTAAATTATACATGGAATATTTCAATAGAAGCTTACCGACAGCTTCCGTAAATTATTCATGAAACATTTTAGTGAAAACTTACTGGAAGCCTCCGTAAATCTTTCATGGAATATTTCAGTGAAAGCTTACTCGAAGCTTCCGTACATCATTCCTGAAATATTTCAGTGAAAACTTCCAGAAAGCTTCGGTAAGTTTTTCGTTGAAAATTTCAGTGGAATATTACCGGAAGCTTCCTATAAGAAAACGTGGAAGATTTAATTCACTGCAGAAAAAACATTGGAAGCTTCCAGGAAGTTTACCGGAAGCTTCCGTAAACTTTTCATGGAATATTTCAGTAAAGGTAACTGAAAGCCTCCATAAATTATTAATGAAATATTTCAGTGAAATATTAAATAAGTGATGAACTAATATTTCTTTGAAATATTTCAGTTTATGAATATTAAATAATTCATTGAAATATTTCTGTAATATTGTTGAAACATTTCATGTTTTATTGCAATAAAATTTTTGAATCTGACACTGAAATATTCAAGTAAGTTGTTACATTATTTCTTGAAATGTTTCAAATTAATATTTCTCAAATCTTTCAAGAAACATGTCATGAAATATTTATTATTCCTGATATATTTGAACAATATTTCATGAAGTATTTAAAAAAATGTTTGAACATAACACTGAAATATTGAAGAAATATTACTGCATCATTTCTTAAAATATTTTAAATCAATACTGCGCAAATTTTTTAAGAAATATTTCATGAAATATTTCTGTAATATTCCAGAAATATTTCATGAAGTATTCCCCAAAATTTATGAATATAACAGTAAAATATTAGAGAAATATTGTCTCAATATTTGTAGTTATCTTGCGTGCGTAGCAATTCTTCCATCTTGCCAGCAGGTGGCTACTTGATTATGTTTTAATGTGATCATAATGCGGTTGACAAACTCTCGCAAGTAGTGGGACGTTCTCTCGTTTAGCATATAAGACCGAAAATTCTTGATACAAATAAATAATTGCTTAAATTCTGAATAACAAATAAATATATATGTATCTAATATGGTTTGAGATGCAACTCTTACAAAATCAAAAATAATATCTGATAGACTCTTTCACCAACATTATTTTAGATAAATTTTAAACAAGATTTTAGAAATATTTCAGAAACATTTTTTGAAACATTCATATTCTTCCATGAATCTTTCGGTCAAATGTTGCTGCTATCTTTCAACAATATTACAAATTAATATTTCACAAAATCATGAAAGAATGTTACAGAAACATTATATGAAATATTTCAAACCAATCTTCTAGGCGGACATATCAATATTTCAGAAACATTTCATATCATTTTTTCTGTTTTATTCCGAATCTTTCAATCAAATATTTTAGAAATATTTCAGAAATATTTCATGCTATGTAGGAAGTTATATAAAAAAGGACGTCATTGTTATTAAAAAATGATGTCATTTTTCGTTAACATTTAACATACTAAACGACGTCATTTTTTGTCCTAATCCCTAACATACTAAATGACGTTATTTAAAACGCCTTTTGGTGTGTCAAGTAATGTATTGGGAAAATATCGTAATTAGATATAATAAAAAATTTGAATGGAAAAGGACTTGTTTTTTGTTATTGCAATAAAGTCATTTTCGTTAAAAAAATTACCTCATTTTTATAACAATTATCTTATTTTTATAAAAATATCTATTTGGTGTAGCTAAAGCGTCATTAACATTGTTTTTTATTACCTTACAAACGAGGATAAGCCATATTTTTCAGTGCTAATGTGATATCCGTTTTACATTTATTCGAAATAATAATTCCTGATTCATTAGTCTACTGAAGAGATCTTCCATGAAATGTTTACGAAAGCTTCCTAAAGCCTTTGGCCCGAATCTTTCAGTCAAAAATTGCCAACATTTAGCTGCAAGGTAAATGCAGTCTTCCTTAGAGCTTCCTTGGGTCTTTCCCTGCAATAATTCATCAATCTTCCAACAGAATCTCCCTTACAAGGTTTACGGAAGCTTCCAGGATACTTGAACCGGAATATTTCGGTGAGAACCTTCAATATTTCGCTGAAAGGTAAATGGAGTCTTCCATTCAAGCTTCCATGAAATCTTTTGGTGCAATAATTTATCAATCTACCAACAGAATCTTCCTTGGAAGGTTTACGGAAGCTTTCAGAAGCATTCCACTGGAATGTTTCAATGACAATTTTCAATGTTTCGCTGAAAGGTGAACAGAGTCTTCCTTTCAAGCTTCCATGGAATCTTTCGGTGCAATGATTCATCAATCTTAATCCGGAATCTTCCTTAGAAGGTTTACGGAAGCTTTCAGAAGCCTACCACTGAAATATTTCCATGACAATTTCCAATATTTCGCTGAAAGGTAAACGAAGTCTTTCATTCAAGTTTCCATGAAATCTTTCGGTGCAATGATTCATCAATCTTCCAACGGAATCTTCCTTAGAAGGTTTGCGGAATCTTCCAGGAGACTTTAGTCGGAACATTCCAGTAAAAATTCCCAACATTTTCCCGAAAGAAAAACGAAGTCTTCTATAAAGCTTCCATGAAATCTTTCGGTGCCATGATTCATCAATCTTCCAACGGAATCTTCCTTGGTTTACAGAAGCTTTCAGGAGCCTACCACTGAAATATTTCAATGACAATTTCCAATATTTCGCTGAAAAGTAAACAGAGTCTTCCATTCAAGCTTCCATGAAATCTTTCGGTGCAATGATTAATCAATGTTCCAACAGAACGTTCCTTGGAAGGTTTACGGAAGCTTTCAGAAGCATTTCACTGAAATGTTTCAATGACAATTTCCAATATTTCGCTGAAAGGTGAACAGAGTCTTCCATTCAAGCTTCCATGAAATCTTTCGGTGCAATGATTCATCAATATTCCAACGAAATCTTCCTGGGAAGGTTTGCGAAAGTTTTTAGAAGCTTTCCACTAAACCGTTTCAATGACAATTTTTAATATTTCGCTGAAAGGTAAACGGAGTCTTTCATTCAAGTTTTCATGAAATATTTCGGTGCAATGATTGATCAATCTTCCAACGGAATCTTCCTTGGAAGGTTTACGGAATCTTCCAGGAGCCTTTCACTGAAATGTTTTAATGACCATTTTGAATATTTCGCTGAATGGTGAACGGAGTCTTCCATTCAAGTTTCCATGAAATCTTTCGATGCAATGATTCATTAATCTTCCAACAAAATCTTCTTTGGAAGGTTTACGGAATCTTCCAGATGACTTAAATCGGAAGATTCCAGTGAAAATTCCGAACATATTTCCGGAAGAAAAACGAAGTCTTTTATAAAGCTTCCATGAAATCTTTCGGTGCAATGATTGATCAATCTTCCAACAGAATCTTTCTTGGAAGGTTTACGGAAGCTTTCAGGAGCCTCCCACTAGAATATTTTAATGATGATTTCCAATATTTCGCTGAAAGGTAAACGGAGTCTTCCATTTAAGCTTCCATGAAATCTTTCGGTGCAATGATTAATCAATTGTTCAACGGAATCTTTCTTGGAAGATCTACGGATGCTTTTACAAGCTTTTCACTAAAATGTTTTAATAATAATTTCCAATATTTCGCTGAAAGGTAAACGGAGTCTTCCATTCAAGTTTCCATGAAATCCTTCGGTGCAATGATTCATCAAACTTCCAACGGAATCTTCCTTCGAAGATTTACGGAATCTTCCGGGAGCCTTTTACTGCAATGTTTCAATGACAATTTCCAATATTTCGCTGAAAGGTGAACGGACTCTTCCATTCAAGTTTCCATAAAATCTTTCGATGCAATGATTCATTAATCTTCCGACGGAATCTTCCTTGGAAGGTTTACGGAATCTTCCAGGAGACTCAAATCGGAAGATTCCAGTGAAAATTCCGAACATTTTCCCGAAGGAAAACGAAGTCTTCTATAAAACTTCCATGAAATCTTTCGGTGCAATGATTGATCAATCTTCCAACGGAATCTTCCTTGGAAGGTTTACAGAAGCTCTCAGGAGCCTTTTACTGGAATATTTCAATGATAATTTCCAATATTTCGCTGAAAGGTAAACGGAGTCTTTCATTCAAGCTTCCATGAAATCTTTCGGTGCAATGATTAATCAATCTTCCAACGGAATCTTCCTTGGAAGATTTACGAAAGCTTTTAGAAGCCTTCCACTGAATTGTTTTCATGACAATTTCCAATATTTTGCTGAAAGGTAAACGGAGTCTTCCATTCAAGCTTCCATGAAATCTTTCGGTGCAATGATTAAATAATCTTTTAACGGAATCTTCCTTGAAAGATTTACGGAAGCTTTTAGAAGTCTTTCACTGCAATGTTTTAGTGACGATTTCCAATATTTCGCTGAAAGGTAAACGGAGTCTTTCATTCAAGTTTCTCTGAAATCTTTCGGTGCAATGATTCATCAATCTTCCAAGGGAATCTTCTTAGGAAGGTTTACAGAATCTTCCAGGAGCCTTTCACTGAAGTGTTTCAATGACAATTTTTAATATTTCGCTGAAAGGTAAACGGAGTCTTTCATTCAAGTTTTCATGAAATCTTTCGGTGCAATAATTCATCAATCTTCCAACAGAATCTTCCTTGGAAGGTTTACGGAAGCTTTCCGAAGCATTCCACTGGAATGTTTTAATGACAATTTTCAATATTTCGCTGGAAGGTAAACAGAGTCTTTTTTTCAAGCTTCCATGAAATCTTTCGGTGCAATGATTCATCAATCGTACACCGTAATCTTCCTTGGAAGGTTTACGGAAGCTTTCAGGAGCCTACCACTGGAATATTTCAATGACAATTTCTAATATTTTGCTAAAAGGTAAACAGAGTCTTCCATTCAAGCTTCCATGAATTCTTTCGGTGCAATGATTAATCAATATTCCAACGAAATCTTCCTGGGAAGGTTTGCGAAAGTTTTTAGAAGCTTTCCACTAAACCGTTTCAATGACAATTTTCAATATTTCGCTCAAAGGTAAACGGAGTCTTCTATTCAAGTTTCTATGAAATCTTTCGGTGCAATGATTTATCAATCTTTCAACAGAATCTTCTTCGGAAGGTTTACGGAATCTTCCAGGAGCCTTTTACTGAAATGTTTTAATAACAATTTTTAATATTTCGCTGAATGGTGAACGGAGTCTTCCATTTAAGTTTCCATGAAATCTTTCGATGCAATGATTCATAATCTTCCAACGAAATCTTCTTTGGAAGGTTTACGGGATCTTCCAGGAGACTGAAATTGGAAGATTCCAGTGAGAATTCTGATCATTTTCCTGATGGAAAAACGAAGTCTTTTATAAAGCTTCCATGAAATCCTTCGGTGCAATGATTCATCAATCTTCCAATGGAATCTTCCTTCGAAGATTTACGGAATCTTCCAGGAGCCTTTTACTGAAATGTTTTAATGACAATTTTGAATATTTCGCTGAAAGGTGAACGGAGTCTTCCATTCAAGTTTCCATGAAATCTTTCGATGCAATGATTTATTAATCTTCCAACGGAATCTTCCTTGGAAGGTTTACGGAATCTCTCAGGAGACTTAAATCGGAAGATTCCCGTGAAAATTCCGAACATTTTCCCGAAAGGAAAACGAAGTCTTCTATAAAACTTCCATAAAATCTTCCGGTGCAATGATTCATCAATTTTCCAACGGAATCTCCTTTGGAAGGTTCACAGAAGCTCTCAGGAGCCTTTTACTGGAATATTTCAATGATAATTTCCAATATTTCGCTGAAAGGTAAACGGAGTCTTTCATTCAAGCTTCCATGAAATCTTTCGGTGCAATGATTAATCAATTTTTCAACGGAATCTTCCCTGGAAGATTTACGGAAGCTTTTAGAAGCCTTCCACTGAAATGTTTTAATGACAATTTCCAATATTTCGTTGAAAGGTAAACGGAGTCTTCCATTCAAGTTTCTATGAAATCTTTCGGTGGAATGATTCATCGATCTTCCAAGGGAATCTTCTTTGGAAGGTTTACGGAATCTTCCAGGAGCCTTTTACTGAAATGTTTCAGTGACAATTTTTAATATTTCGCTGAAAGGTAAACGGAGTCTTTCATTCAAGTTTCCATGAAATCTTTCGGTGCAATGATTCATTAATCTTCTAACGGAATCTCCCTTGGAAGGTTTACGGAATCTTCCAGGAGACTTTAGTCGGAACATTCCAGTGAAAATTCCCAACATTTCCCCGAAAGAAAAACGAAGTCTTCTATAAAGCTTTCATGAAATCTTTCGGTGCAATGATTCATCAATCTTCCAACGGAATCTTCCTCGGAAGGTTTACGGAGGCTTCCAGGGGTTCTCCGTAGAAAGTTTCCTTTGCAATATTTCAGGAATATTTCTGTTTTCTTCCATAAAGCTTCCATACATATTTCAATGAAATATTCCATTGGAATATTTCGGAATATTCCAATGATATCTTTCATGCTGTGTGGGTGGTCCTTTTCAGGACCAACAAAAGTCTCACGCGTAGCAAATAACAATTGATAAATGAATCTCTGACACCAATATTTTTTTTATTATCAATTAATCTTTTCTTTTTTATATTAATACTTTTTCATTAAAATTTTATACAACTTGTAAAATTATATCATTATTTTATTTCGTGCTGTACCACCCTTTGTACGCTATAATACCCCTCAGACACCGCAGGGATTGAGACAAGGGGAGGGAAAAATTCGATATAGTTACGCTATAACAATCACTCAGTCACCTAGGAGAGCGAGACGCGGGGAGGGGAAAGAATCGATATGTCTTGCTATAGCGCCCCATATACTACTTACTTTTTTGCGGCTTTTTAAAACAAATACACCCAATTTGCAATCATACTATTTTGTAATTACAACTTGAGATATTTTCAATTTATTGTAAATTATAGTATGAACCCATAAAAAATTAGGTACAAAAATTAAATCTATAAATTTATCATAAAACTCAAGATTTAGTCGAATTTCATCAAGCGCGAAGCGTTTATCTCGACAATTTGCAATAAATTAAAATATCTTAAGTTGTAATTAACAAAACAGTATGATTAAAAATCGTATGTATTTGTTTAAAAAGCCGTAAAAAAAGTATTTTATAAGATTTTTGTATCTCTATTTGTGTAAACGTGGTAGCGTTGTAAAATATTACAGTTAAAATATTGGAAATTCGAGAAAATTAAAAAAAAAATTTTACTCTTAGATATTTAGTTTTACGATGCGATAGGATTAAGTTATATAGTTCGATTTAATTTTAAGTCTGGTTAATTTGTATCCTAATCCGTATTATGGGCAATTAAAATTACCCTATTTCAGTACCTTTTTCAATAGGTGACAATAAAGCAATTCGTGCACAATAAGATTTATATCATAAACAGATTTTAAATATAAAAGCAAAATACAACATTATATAATAGTATGCAGTATTCCTTAAGAGGCTGGAAAAAACCAAAAGACCATTATACATGAACACACGTGCAAGCCATAAAAATACAGATAAGATTGCAATTGTGTCTATATTGGCTCCTTTTGAGCGTTTTTCCAGGCCTAAAATTTTTGTACATGGAAATATTTTTCAAAATAATATTTCATACTTTCTTATTTTGTTTAAAACCAATTAAAAATTGACAAACTTTATTCACAACATTTAATTATAATAATTTTTCCCTATATATAGATATAAAACTCATGATTAAAATTCAAATTTTTATAGTTAAAAAAAATTTTTAATAAATATAAATAATTATTAATTCATTCCAACTAAGTTTAAATAATTTTTCTATTTTTAAAACCTTTTTTATTTTTTAGCATGACCAAAAATTTGTTAGTCACGCTAATAAATATTTAAATTATAAAAGTATAATCTTAATAATTTCTAACAAACTCTCCATAATCCTAAACAAATTATCACTAAAAATTCAAATTAGTTTTTTTTTCACATATATGCAAGTTAATATTCTAATTATACATGTTTCTTTTTATTATTTCCAATAATAGTCTAACAGCCTATATGTTTAATTTTTATAAAACAAAATTCAAATATTTCGTTATACAATGTCTGCACAAAAATATAGTTTTAAGTAGTTGTAATTTTTATACTAATTAATAGTTTAAATAAATACGTTTTCTTTATTCTTTAAATATATTCTACATTTTAAATAATTTTAGGGATAAGATATTCAATTATACTTTACCATGATTTCTAATATAATTAGTTAGGTTAAGAAAATAATTGCTAAAAATTATTATTAATTATAACTTCATTAACGTAATCCTTTTTGCGTTTTATAATTTTTCTTTTTCATTTTATTAGAAAAATTATTATCGTGTATTCTTAAGTTTAAGTTATGTATTAAGTTTAATGTATAATTTTTATATTTTTTTTATACTTTTCATAACTTTAAGAATTTTTTTTATATTCAATATTATATATGTACAAGATAAAGGAAAAAGAAACAAGCAAGTAGAAGGAGAAAAATCTTCTTTCTCCGTCTTATGCATACTCTTTCTTCTATCTTCTTTCTCTCTCTTACTAAGGGCTTTTGGAAGAAAACTAAGGAAAGTAGGGATAATACATAAGAAAACATAGAGAATTGGGGACCACACCCACTAATACATATGCTTTCTATGTATATGAACATTCAACTCAGAGTATAAAAGGGCTGGAAAATTCATTGAGAGCATCATTTGATCACTGTCTCTCTTGGTAGAGATTTCTAAATCTTTTATGTTTCCTTACTATTTTTTACTATAAAAATCTAAAAAATAATTTCTATTTCTTTTTTTTAAATTTTAAACCAAAATTAGAAGATAGAAAAATTTTAAAAGTTTTTCAAAACTAAAATTTTTTCTAAGTTTTTTGGGGGGGGGGGGGGGGGGGGAAGGGGGGGGGGGGGGGGGGGGGGGAAAAGAGAAAGAAATAAACTTTTTTTTTTTTCTATTTTCAAATATTTAAAATAGTTTTCTTAGTCGGAAAATCAAATTTTTTTATAATTAAACACTAGATTTATTTTGAAGTTCATTATTTTTATAAACTTCCAAATTAATATTTTTGTAAAGTGATCAAATAAAAAGGAATCTAAACTCAAAAGAAAAAGAGTGAGTATAACTAATATATGCAAAATACGTCATAAGTATATATTGACGTATATGTATATACGCTTAAATTAAGAGTTCTTGCTCACTTCCTCTGACGCCCAAGAGTATATAAGTGAAGCCAGCACCGTCCTTTGACTGCTAATACTCACTTAATATTCAGGATTCTCAGAGATAATTATTTCTTTGATGTCCGCAACATATGTTTGTATATGCGTATGGGTGAAATTCAAAAAGTTGTCGAAATCAGGTTTTTTAAAAACAAAAAAAAATTCCTAAATTTTACTTGATATTTTTTAATATGTTCATCAATACTATGAATGAGAAAAAAACAATAATGGGCGAGCTGTATTTCAATTTTGGAAATATAACATGTGTAAATGTAAATAAATTTATAAAGTGTGACACGAGGAAATTTTTTTTTCTTTTGTAATTACTTGGCGAGTAATATAAATAATAACAAATATATTTCACAGTCAATTTAAAGCTCTTAAAGCCTACTTTCTTTTCCCGTAGTCCAAATCCTGATTAGATTTTTTTTCTTTAAGAAAATTAGCGTTACACGAAGACATTATAAAGGTACGTTTTCTTATGGTTTGATTTAAATATATTTTCTCACCATATATATAACCTTTTACATTAATAACTCTTTTAATTACTAAAATACATATTAATTTTTATATTTGACGATATTGAGCTCTAATTATTTGACTTCTTAAATGATTTTCACGATAAACTATTAAAAGTGTGACACGAGGACAAAAAAATTGTCGTAACTTTGACGTCAGTTTTGAATACATTTTATTAAGTTATTGTATTTCTACACCCCACCATTAAATTCTTTATTTAAAAATCTTCAAAAATCATTAGAGTAAAATTTTAATAACTATGTATTTAGATACTTTTATATTGAAAACAAAATACTTGACGCTCCGGACGCGTGACACGAGGACATTTTTGTTTATTTTTCTTATTTATTCCTTTGAATTAGTCATTTAATCAAAGTTTTAAGAGGATGTCACGTATCTCTGTTCTTTTCTAATCAAAGAATTGAGTTTTTTCAAGAACTAATAACTTTAGCAAAAAATGAAGAGAAAACCGCATCTCGTATCAAAAAAAGCAATATTTTCTTTGATAAGAAAAAATTAATTTTATTGCTTTGTTGTCAAGAAAACCTTGAAAAACCAAATTGTCCATCCTAACCTCTACGATTCAAATTTTTTAAGGTTTTCTTGAAAACGAAGCAATAAAACTAATTTTTTCTTATCAAACAAAATATTGCTTTTTTTGATACGAGATGCGGCTTTCTCTTCATTTTTTGCTAAGGTTATTAGTTTCTGTAAAAAACTCAATTCTTTGATTAGAAAAGGACAGAGATACGTGACCTCCTCTTAAGAGCATGACGAAGCTGTCCGCCTTCTAATAATATTTCCAATCTTAACTTATGAATAAACGATGCGTTTAATCGAGTTTCTTTGCTACAAAGAAAAAATTTGTAAGATTAAACTCTAGTGCGGACAACTCAAGAAATCCACCAAAATATTATAGATACAAAGTTATAATAAAAACTTTCAATATGTCGTATTTTAAGATTAGGTTTGTCGAGTTTGATATCTAATTTCCAATCCAAGCTCATAAAAAAATAACAAGTCCAAATGATTTTTTATTTTAACAAAAATTATTGTATAAATATAGCTTTAGTGTGGACAAGTCATTATATTTTTTTAATTTAAAAATTTAAAAAGATATTGATAAAATAAAAAACGCAAAACTCGATTGCTGCAGCTCCGACATGCCATTAATGGCTAAAGAAGTTCATTAGGATTTTTACTAGCTAACTGTTGGGTTTAAACACGTACATATTTTTTACATAAAAAGTTATTATGTATAAACATCTATTTTCAATTTTTTGAATTTCACCCGTATACGCATTATAGGCATACACGTATTACCTCTTCCTTTTTTTTTTACAAAAGGTATAGAATTGATTCGGGTCACACCGTTGTTTGACTGTGAACGGTCAATTCAGTACCTATGAGGAGTCTTAATCAGACTTAACGCTATAGGAGAAAGCGGGTCGGCGCAAAAGTCTTACCGCGCCTTCTATAGCAGGGAGATATATCTAGTAGGGATACATCCCCCGTCTTAGTGGAAAGAGTAAAGCGTTCAGAAATGCTGATGCACAGAACACTAAGAAAAACTCATTAGAAGAAATCCGGTCGACGCAAAAATTACGGAGCCTTCTAATGTTTAGGAAGTTAGGCAGGACTTAAATATTTCTTTTAATCTTCATTATTTTTTTATAAATCCGCGTAACTCCTATCCTTTTCTTGATCTATCTACTATTCATTTTATTAATTTTTTCTATTTTATTTTTTTCTTATTTCTTTTTCTCAATCCTTTACGTAAATAATCAAAATATCAACTCAACATCGAAAGCTCAGTCCCTGCTTGTGAGCGAGAGCTCAGGCAAAAAGTGAGCGTAATTAAAATATTGTTCTTCAACGTAAGTTGGACGTTACAGCGTTATAAATAATTAAATTGTTTATAACAATTTATTCGACATCCGGATCGAAATCCACTATCGATTTCCGTGTTCAAGAGGTCAAAATACATTGAGAAAACTTTGGTGGGTCAATCTAAATTAAGGAGGCCACTGTGACCTATCTGGAGCCTCGACTATAAGGGAAAAAGTATCTATTCACAACAAAAGCTATTATTTTCCATTTAATGTTTAAGTTTCACTTTTACTCTAATTTTTCTATTCCCAGTTATTTTCATATGCTGTAAGTGCATATTATTGCTATAGTTATCCATAAGAAGTTCAATTTAATATTTTATAGCACACTATGTCCCATATCCGCATTTAGACACACAGCTGCCTGTGACTTAAGTAGCCTATTATTGCACACTATGTTCTGCAAACTTCATGCTATACAATAATGAGCTACTATTAATTTTCATGAGAAATATGTGGCTATGGGACAATTGAGAGTCTTCCGAGCGGACCTTTATAACCAGATCTCTACCTCAGGCCGAAATCTGCTCTAACAACACCCAGTAATCGAAAATTATTCTTAGTGTTTATGTCTCATTCCGTTGGTTTAAACACCGAAAACATTCATCTCTTACCTATAAACACATTGTTGACAAAGAAAAAGCACCTAATCGATCGACGAAGTTACATAGGCAGCGGTCACCCATCCAAGTAATAACCGCGCCCAATGCTGCTTAACTTCGCCGATCAGCTGAAGTGCAGTTCCGTAACCCCACCAATGTGCCGGTACATTTTTTAAATTAAATAACAATAATAAGAACGTGAGATACGAGTAAAACTAAAGTTAATACCAGTGTAACATATGAAACAAAGAGGTAGTATTATTGTATTATCATTATTATACGATTTAAGTAAATATTTGAAATTACAGTTTTGAAATTTTTCTGTTTTGATTAATTATTCATGAAATGTTCAAATTTTTTTTATTTATAGTTTTTGCTTTCTTTTTTCGATTTATCATTCACGGAATGCCTAGTATTTGCTCTTTTACAATTTTCGTTTTTATTTTACAAATTATCATTCGTGGAGTGCATAGTTTTTGTTTATTATTGATTTTTAATAGTACTCATGTAATGCGGCGGATCGATGACACTTGTACTATAAAATAGTATACGATACTTGAGACTTAAGTAACCCATTGCACGACGTGATGATCGCCCTCGCTGCGCTCGGGCGATAACTTTACGTCGTGCAATAATGGGCCACTTGAGTCACGTGTAATGTAATATACTATTATTTATTACTTGTAATAAAATGATTTTTATATAATTGTATAGAAATATTTATGTTCATATATTATTGTGAAGTCGTATATAAACATGTTCTTTTCGTACGAACTCAGAAATGTTTTTATATGATTTATAATGATAATAATAATTATTTTATTGGTGAATTTCTATATGTAAACAAATATTATACGTTGTGGTAAAAAATTAATTATACTAATACAACAAAATTTCAAATTGATATGTTGATTTAGCCTATCTGAGTAGATTGTTTATTTTTTTTAGGGTATGATTGAATAATTATGTTATGATCATTGAGAGATTTATATTTACATAAGCAATCATACATAATTTAAAAAAGGATATAAGTTTTCTAATGGATGATCAATCGATTATAAGTATACATAATTATGCATAAGTGCATCAAATAATTGCATAAATTTGTATAAAATTATATTTGAATATCTCTGAATTTATAAAATTAATCAGGAAAGTGTGTTGCATTAGTGTCTCGGATTTTCATACAATTCTAAGATATTTTTCCTTGTACAAAATTATAAAATAGGCCACGTTTATTTGATTCATCGCTCAATGTTTTTAAAATTATAAACAGTTTTATTTAAATTCTAAGATTTTTCTGAAAAATATGCATTTGCTTTCGAATTATACCGTTTTTTAAAATCGGGATTAAAACCTTTCGATTACAAAAATATTTATTCAAAAAGCTCCGGTTGTTCAAAAGTTGTTAGGAAATAAAAATTCAGCTCTAAAAGTGCATAGAAAATAATTGTTAAATTTTTGGTTTAAATTTTTCTTGATTTTCATAGCTTGCGTTCAACTTGAGGTTATCAAATAAATTTTGTATTTAATAAAAAAATTTTTATCTCAATTTTAATTTACTTTTAACAAAGAGCTTCAAGTTCAATGATAAGTTTAAAACTGTACAGTTCTAAAGCAGATACAAACTTTCAAGATTTTATACAGAAAAAGATTTGACAGACTGATTCTTTTTTGTCTGGATGAACAGCGCCTCCGTAGCTTTCCAGCTCTATTTCTAACAAATCGGCAGATTTATTGTGCTAAGATCGTCAAAAATAAATAAATACATTAATGGGAGAGATAATTGTCCAAAGCTAATAGTACTATTTTAAACATATATTTAGTATGAAATTATAAAAATCAATAAATTCAAAACTTTCAAAATTAGAATATAAATTTCCATATAATTTATAATTTTCTAAACTTACAAGGAGAGTGCATTGCATTTGGGTCTTGGATTTTCTTCTGGTTTTGGGATCTTTTTTCTTACATGAAATCATAAAAAAAGCCGTATCCATCCAGTTCAACGCTCGATTTTTTCCGAGTTATGACCAGTTTTGTCTATTTTGTTAAAAAATTTGCATCTGCTTTATAATTTTATAGTTTTTGAACTATTTATTCTATAAGGTTTTTACTGATTGCATTGTGACAACCTTGGGGATCAAGAGGTTGCACTAACTTATAAAAATATATTAGCTGTAATTAAATCAGTAACAAAAAAAAGCTTTATTTCAGAAATTTGTACAGTAATCGTACGCTCGATTAAAATGGACGTCAGCCGCGTATAGCGTACGCAACGCCACTTGCACTAATTAAATAACTATCGGCACGACGAAAAGCAGATGGTAAGAAAAACATAAGCTAAAAGGGACACGAGCAATAAACACACACAAAAAAGAATTAGAGAGGCACGAAGGGAAAATACGCAATAGAACGCGTACGCGATCGCCCGGCACACACGTCGCACAAATGAAGCAATAAATTATGTGATTTTATGTAGCACGGGGGCACTCGCAATAATACAAGGCTTGATTTTAAATAAAATAAAAGGACTATAATTTATTGAAGCTACTTAGTCTCACTCACACTAATTACGATAATTGTAACACACAACCAGAAAAGTATTACGCAATATCACAAGTCGTAACGCTCTTTACCGGACGCCGGCGACAGAAGGAATAATGCAATGCCTTTCCTTCTTGTCTATGCTTAGCTTCATCTCTCGTGCTGTACGCTGCGCGCGCCGCAAGAGAGAGACAAACGATCCTAAACGGACCCAAGCTCAGCTACTCGAGTCAAGCTGCTTGCTATCTATATAAGAAACGCTGTAACTTTAGGAAAAAATAATATTTTGATATGCTATAGGTGCTTTTTCGAAAGGATTTGAACATAGCTTTCATTTAAAAACAGTTACAAGCGTCTAGCTATTAATGCTAAAGAATTATAAGCGTTTAAAAATCTAGTAACTTTTTTAGTGATTTTCTTTAATTGCCTGCAACTAGAGAAATATTGAGAGTTGGAGTCTATAACTCTGGCTTTTTCCATATTTTGACATCTGAAAATCTATCTCAAAGTTAGAGCAAAATCCGTGATCCGGAGATGTGATACTCTCCTAGTAAGTTTAAAATATTAGCAATGGATAAATCAGTGATTTTCGATTGAATAAATTTCTATTTTATTTTTGTTTATTAGTACAGTTGTAATTTCGAAATAATAGACTCATCTTTAACGTCGAATAAATAATATTCTAATAATCTAACTTCGTTTGATTGGGCATTTGTAGTTTACACGTTTCTATTTCATGAATTTTCTTAACTTTAAACTTCGAAATCATAAAATAATGGTTCGAATAAATGGGATTCATTTTTTTGTCGCGAATGTGAAATGAACATTCTAAATATTAAACCCCCCCCACTCCTAAACGATTTGCGACGAAAAGAATTTAACTTCAATCTATGCCCACACAGCATGAAAATAATTTTAAATAATTTCATGAAATATTTGGGTGGGGTTCGATTTTTCGAAAGACTGATATTTTTTTGGGCTTAATGTAGAATCTTAAAATTTAGAATGATGCTTTTCATAACATTCATTTAAATTGCATAGAAATTCCGTTTTCAATTTATGGCTTCAACCGAAATGCATTTATTCGAATAAATTGTAATTGACATTTAGAATGAGATATTTCGAAATTTCTAATAGAGTTTTTAAAAGTATATTCTTGTATATTCTTTTAATGCTTGTCAAAAGATTTTATTAGAAATTTCGGAATATTTTATAATTATATAGTGCTCTATATACGTATTACAATTCTAAATATCAATTGCAATTTATTTAAATAAATGCATTTCGATTGCAACCATGAATTGAAAACGGAATTTCTATACAATTTGAATGAATATTATGAAAAGTATCATTCTAAATTTTAAGATTCTACGTCAAGCCCAAAAAAATAACGGTCTTTCGAAAAATCGAACCCCACCCAAATATTTCAAGAAATAATACGTTGAAATGATTTTAAAAAAACTTAAAAAGATAACCATATTCTCTTAAAAAGAATTCATAAAATAATAAATAGAAAGATTACAAAGTCATAATAAAAATAATATCAAAAAAGCTATCGATAGTTAAGTTATGAAATATTACATGAATCTTTACTGAAAAGACTTCTTGAAAGGAAATAAGAAACAACTCAGAAATGTCTCTGCGATAAAATAATTTAGAAAGAATTTCGGGATCATTTAAGGTATTGTTTCACCAAATCATTTCAAGGTTCTTTTAAAAAGCTTTCATGTGATAATTCATACAATATTTTGGTAAAGTCTCACTAAATCTCACATGAAATAATTTAAAAATCTTTTTGGAATATTTCATGAAATAACTTATGAGAATAAAAGTTATTACATGCATCCTTACTGGAAGGACTTTGAAAGGACTTCTGGAAAGAAAACAAGAAACAATTTAAAAATCTTTCCACTATTCCAATGAAAGAATAATTTAATAAGATTTTGAAGATGGTTTAAGGTATTCTAGGCTAGAACATCCGACTCTCACGCAGAGGGCCGGGGTTCGAATACCGGTGAAGTCGGGATTTTTTCTCCATTTTTAATTTAATTATTGAAAGTGGAGGATATCCCGAGCTCACTGACACCGTGGTGGACCACCCTCGAGAGACTTTTTTCGGTTTTTAACAAAATCCGATGAAAGTCACTCGAGGGCCGGTAAGGCCGGTAAGAATGCGAATGATTCACTATTATAGTTGAGCCGGACCATTCTGCCGCGTAGATGTTTGAGCTCCAGATGCGCTAAAAAGGATGGGTATGAGCGATGCTCCCCACCCAAGTAGGCCTGCAAGATAGAGCACACACCTACCGAAGCTAGGAAAATTGAAGTACAGTTCCGAACGCGAAAACACCGGAACACAAAGGTGGTCAAGGTGTCACTTACTAGGCCAAATAGGCTGTAAGTGAATAAACTCAAAAAGAAGAAGAATAACATATATAACAGCATAAATTAATTTTGGAATATCATCATGAAATAATTTAATGTTCAAATCATTTAAAAAGGACTTCAAAACATAATGAGATTATTTTAAAAAGAATTTATGAAATAATAAATAAAAACATCACAGTGATTATAAAAATATTTTCAGAAAAGGAACTTAAGTCATAGTATGAAATATTGCATAAATTCTTGCTGGAAGGACTTTGATAGGACATTTTGTAAGGAAAGAAAATATTACAGAAATCTTCCTACGACTCCAATCATAGAATTATTTAATTAGATTTTGAGGATTGATTAAATGCATTCTCTTACAAAATCATTTCAAGGTTCTTTCGGAATGCTTTTATGCAATATTTCATAAAATCTTTTGGTAAACTTTCACGAAATATTGCATGAAACAATTTTAAAATTTTTTGGGAATCATTCATGTAATGACTTATAATACTAAAAAAAGTTATTACATGAATTCCAGCTAAAAGGACTTTGAAAAGACTTTTTGTAAGGAAACAAGAAATATTACAGATATCATGTTACGATTATGATCATATAATTATTTAGAAAGATTTAGAGGATCATCCAAAGTATTCTTTTACAAAATTATTTCCAAGTTCTTACGGAATGCTTTCTTGCAATATTTCATAAAATTCGGTAAACTCTCATAAAATATTGCATGAAATAATTTTAAAATCTTTTAAAAATTATTCATGTAATAACTTATAATGCGAAGAAAAGTTATTACATGAATGCTTGGTGAAAATACTTTGAAAGGACTTACGAAAAGAGAATAAGAAACATTACAGAAATCTTCTTACGATTCCAATCAGAATTATTTATGTATATTTTGAGGATTATCAAAAGTATTATTTAACAAAATCGTTTCAAGGTTCTTTCGGGAAGCTTTTATGCAATATTTCATAAAAACTTTTGGTAATAAAAATAAAATTATTTATTTAGAATTAAAATTATAATATAAAAACTAAAAATTCAAATCTTTAACTCAGAAACGGAACAATTTACTAATCTTATCCCACAGCATGAATGAATCTTATCGATAATTTCAAGAAATATTTTATAAAATAATTCATTATAATAATTGAAACAGAACTTTAGAATAAACCAAACTTATTGTCAAAACAATTTATAAAATAATACATAAAAAAATTAAAAATGATTCTACAATAACGATTATGAATTAAAAACAAAGTGAAAACATGTAATATTACATAAATCCATGCTGAAAGGACTTTGAAAGGACTTTTTGAAAGAAAACGTGAAACATAACAGAATCATTTAAGAATATGTTCAGGATTAGTTTATAATTTATCCGCTTGATGACGGTTGTTGATTTTTACGTTCTTTAGTTTTCTCTTAGCGCTTACTCTCTTACTCTAGCAAGCGGTAAGAGTACTTTCCGTTTCATAAATAAGGAACGAATCTTAAATGGCAACTAAATTGTTATGCGTGCGATGTCTCTGTAATAATATTAAAATGTTATTGTAAGCATTATTTGTAATCCTATAAATAATTATATCCCTATATTCATTATATATATATATATATATATATATCTATATGTGTGCGTGTGCGTGTGCGTGTGTAATATACGAGAGAATAAAGTTTCTACAGAATTCTTTCAACGGAAGATGTATAAAAAGATTTATTAATTATTACCTAAAGAATTTATGAGTCCTTTCAAAATTCTTCCATGGAAAGTATTCTGTAATAATTCTATGTCCAGGGTATATTCCTTTTAGAAATATTACAATGAAATATTTTATAAATAATTCATATCCTTATCATAGAATTTTTTCATTAAAAGAATTATGTAATATTGTCTAAATTCTTTATATTTTAATGTATTATTTTTGAAAGAATAATACCCCGGACATTGAATTATTTCAGAATCCTTACAATGAAACATTTTTAAAAGATTACGATTCTTACATGTATTCTTTCAGGATCCTTTCAGAATTAATTCATGCTGTATGGGTGTTAACGAAAACTATTATTTTAATTTTCATGTAAATGAAGATTATCATTTCTGAATGATTTGCGACGAAAAGTATTAAACTTCGATGTATGTTGACAAAAACTAAACTGCACTTTTTTACGAATAATAGTCTGTGCTGGCACAAAAACAAAAATATGAAGAGTAACTTTTTTCCTCGCTCTTTGTTAAAAGTAATAATATTCGTTTATATAGAACGAAAATAACAGTTTTCACCATTAAATATTGATAAATAATATTATTCGTCGCACTTTCTTAAAAGTGATAGTCTTCCTTTACATACGAATTAAAATAATAGTTTTCGTTAACGTAGATTGAAGTTTATTTTTTTCTGTCGCAAATCGTTCAGGAGTGATAGTTTTGGTTTATATACAAATTAAAAAAATAGTTTTCGTTAACATGGATTGAAGTTTAATCCTTTTTGTCGCAAATCATTAAGGAATGATAGTTTTCGCTTATATCTTTCTATATTATAAAAAAGTTTCGCCACTGCCGCTATCAGTCTCTCAAAATCCTCCCTTTACTCCTTCTTTATACTATTAAATTTAGCTAATTTATGGTAAATTATACCTTATTTATCGTAAATTTCAGCTAAGCTATTGTGAATTTCAGCTGAAAATTTCATTTTTTAGCTAAGTTTAGCTAATTTATTGAGAATTTTAGCCAATTCATATTAATTTTAGCTAAAATTTTAATTTTTTAGCTAACTAAGAAAGGCCCAGGCCTCCGGATCACGGATTTTGCTCGTACTTTAAGATAAGTTTCAAGATGTCAAAATATGGAGAAACCCAGAATTTTAGACCCTAACGCACAAAATTTCCCTAGTTATAGACAATTAGAAAAAATCACTGAAAAAGTTACTAGATTTTCAAACGTCTATAGTTCTTTAGCATTAACAACTAGACACTTGTTATTATTTTTAAATGAAAGCTGAGCTCAAATCCTTTCGAAATAGCACCTACAGCATATCAAAATACTAGTTTTCCCATAGCTACAGTGTTATAAAAACTGTACTACATTTTAGCTTTTATTATTAATTAATGTTTTTAAAAGGAAATTCACGTCAAAATCTTATAACGCTGTAACGTTGGAAAAAATAATATTTTGATATGCTACAAGCTTTATTTCAAAAGGATTTAAGGTCAGCTTTCATTCGAAAATGGTTGTAAGCTTCTAACTGTTAATGCTAAAGAGCTATAAGCGTTTGGAAATCTAGTAACTTTTTCAGTGATTTTCAAATTCAAAATCTAATAAATCAGGTCAATTTGAAATAAATTATCATAAGATTTATTTTTCTTTTTATATTATAAAAGATTTTAGAAATTTACAAAAAAGAAAATATTTGTTTATGCCAGATAAATGAAATAAGAATTGAGCCTTTAGAAGTTAAGAGGTGATTCTCGGAGCATAATGCGAAAGAAAGATCGGTTGGAGATGGTGACCATAACAGCGTCTAATATGCGCTGTATCAATAAATATTTATATCATATGTTATATTTTATATTATGCGTACATTATTAATTTTCGAAATATAAAAAATGTATAAATGTATATAAGTACATGAATGTAAAATTATTACAAGGGATTATATACAGTATAAAATCTGTGTATTAAATTCAAAAGTGGGGTTGGCGAGCGAAGCGAGCAGGTATATATTATAAAAACATTTCGCCGCCGCTACCGTCGCTGTGTATAAGAATTCGATTTGTCCTTGGTTAGCTAGAATTTAGCTAGAATCTAGCTGAAATTAAGCTTTAAGTTAGCTGAAAATTAGCTAAAAGTTATCTTTTAGCTAATTTTAATTTATATTTTTTTATCGGGAAGAAGAGGCGTATACTCCAAACAATTTCGATCAAAGGAATCTGAGGAGTTATATCCTTTATGTTTGTGGAAGCCTGTCCCATTTTGGAATGAATCTAAAATCGAAAAACATCTGTTATTTATAGCTAATCACACTCTATTCTCTCGGAAATACTCTCAGTAAGAAATTTTTTCATAAGTCTTACGTTGTGAAGGGCGCAACTAATTCTGTATGCTACAATATGATGCTGGCAAACTGTGATAAGTTTGATCTTGTCTAGCGGTGGAAAGCCTATTTCTGCTACATTATGAACTTTAAACTTTAAGCGTTCTAATCATACTTTTTTGATGGAGCCAATAATCAAGACTTTACTAGCATCGTGTAATGCCTCTCCGAGTAATTTTCCTACATCTGTGTAGAGACTGTTTTTGAACCCCAAGATAGTCCATGGTTATGCTCTTCTAATCATATGTTTACTCTCTTATATTTATTCGATAGTCGACGCTAAAGATAAGGCTTCTCGAATAAGAGTATAACAGTTTTGGAATCATCTTTGAGAGGAACTATAGCCAATTCTTTGAAAATCTAGTCATTGCCTGGCTGTTTGAAGCCTTGCATATCTACCAAGTGTTTAATCCTGAATGAAAGAGTCTTACTGACGAGTCAGCTTTTTATAATGCTAATTTTGACCACAATTGAATGTGTCAAAGTCTTGGTATCCTTGAGGGTTGTACTCGATTTCATAAACACCCGAGTACAACATCAAATCTAAAGGTGGCTGAAGACCTCCCAAACTATCGAAACAGACTACGCTATTCCCTCGTTTTCGATAAGCTACCCGGTAAGTTCCGAGTCCATCTGAGTCATCAATATTAATTATGGCCGATTCACGATAACGAGGACCACTCTTTGGTAATGCGTTTCGCATAAAATTCCTCAGAAGTTTGGAATTTTCAAAATTTTGGCATGCTTGATGATATCAGCGTCAGTGAGATATCTTTCAGGCAATCTTACTTCGTCAATCTTTTTTTTTCAAACCTTTACCATGGTAAGGCTTAAAAAGAAGCCCGAATCCACTCTTACTTGGCTGCAAATAAACACCTTTACCAAGAGCTATTTCTCCCATTTTCTTATAATTTCTCTTAATCTCCTCCAATTGTGAATCGGCAGATTTAGAATCGTTAACTGCCTTAGCTATTCCAGCAGCGCCACCTGCAATACCTCCTACTGCACTTAAACCGGCATATAACAGTATGAGAAATTAATAGTTTGCGTGGAATCTTGACGTTTTATTTACCAGCTACTGCTCTAACGACACTACGTTTATTTTTCAATGCTGATAAAATAACTTCACGAGCACATTTGCTGGAAACTATCGATTTTGAGGCAGCTTTTACAACATTATTAAATCTAATGGCTGCTGTCTTTTTCATTGCCATTCCCATACCAAATGTAGACTTAAACTCCGTCACCTTATTAACAGCAAAAGCAACTGCTTTTAATCCTACGGTTGCGTCCTTAGATTTCATTTTCTGTCAAGCTTTCTCTTCCAACACTTTGTCTGCAGTGTTTCTTGCTTCAATGTTTTTATGGTTTTGTGAATAAGTTATATCGTGCTCCTTACAAGCTTTGTCAAGAAGATTAATTCCTGGGTCATTTCGAGCTAATCGTGAAGCTAATTTTGTACCCGGTCCGCAGTATTGATATCCTGGAATATAAAGTTCGAATGAAAGGTTGTTGATGACTTTATTAAAAAAATCTCAGCCACGCTGTCACTGTTGATAATGTGCAATTATCACCCTATGAAGGTCAAGTGAAAACTGATGCTTGTAAGAGTATATAAGGCCTCTATTCATACTAAACTGATCACTCATGTTTCAGATCTAATAGCATCACCATGAATTTCAAAGAACATCCAGCTAAACTTCCGATCATGAATTTTGAAATGATTGTTGAGCAAGAAAAAAGACAAAGAGGCACAAAGACTTACTTCCAGATAGTATTTAAGCCATATTTTGTTGACAATCCACCTGTCGTAAAACGAATAGCCTACTCACAATAATTACACATCCTAATGGACTAAGATTCAAGAACGTATATATCCACTCTAAATTTCCGAATCAACCAAAGTATAAATATTTGAAGGAACTCCTCGAACCGATAGATGGTATACAATATTTTACATTCAGCGAACACGAATCAGTAGTATCACCTGACGATGCCTTACCTAATTCCATAATGGTATTTGACAACATAGCTTGTGAAAAATAGGATAATATAAGAACATTTTTCTGCATGGAAAGGCACAAGAATGTCGGTTGTTTCTATCTCTGTCAATCTTATGCTCATGTACCAAAACATCTTGTAAGAGACAATGTAAATTTATTAATAATTTTCCGTCAAGATGATGTTAACCAAAGACATTTGTACAATGATCACGTCGATTCGGACATGAATTATACATAATACAAAAGTTTACGTTCACGATGTTGGACATATGTGATGACAAGCATAGTTTCTTGATGATCCACAAAAATAGTTCAATCAATGCTATAAATATAGCGCACTCTTAGTGCAGTCATTAAATTCCATGAGTAAACGTTGAATCGACAACATGGCCGACATTCGCCGAAGGAAAGATATATTGCATCAACTTTTCAAAGCGAGAAATGCAGCTAGGCGTAAATACAATCTATTGAAATATAGAAAGGATAATTTCGAGGAAGCGATTCGAAAAATTTTTAAACCAATAGTCAATCCTCTTCAAAAATTTGTCAAGACGTCTGAAAAAAATCTTGAAAGCAAGGAACAAGCTACTAATGCCATGAGTGTAGCACATCGTAATTATTCACGTCGTAAGTTTGACGTGCGAGATTTTGACGAGACATGGCAAGCAGATCTAGTAGAAATGAAACTTTATTGTAAAGAGAATAAAGAATTGAAATATATGCTTCCTTTAATCAACGTATTTTCAAAGTACGCGTGGGCTGTTCCTGTGAAACGCAAAACTGGACAAGATGAGGCCGATGCTATGAAATCTGTTGTGCACAAAGGATGAGTACCAAAGAATTGACAAACAGATAAAGGAAAAGAGTTCTATAGTATGAATTTCAATAGTACCATGAAAGAATACAAGGTTAAGCTATACTGCACGTATAGCAATCCATTTATGAACGTTTTAATTGTGTAAACAAAGACAAACATTCATAGCACATTCATACATATATTCATCTTGCACATTATACGTAAGAGTGATTGAACTCCATACGCATCATATGTCAAGTCTTCTACCTCAAAACTGCGATAGCAAATAATAACGTAATACATTCGCAAAAATGCGACACACGAGAATGCGACGCACAAAAGGCGATCAAACTCTAAACTACATCACATGCAAAAATTCAATCAATCTTTTTCCTAAAATTATAAAAGTATCAATAATATCATACATACGAAAGAATGCAACTGTCCTTTACCATAGTATAAAAACCCAAGAGTCTTTAGCTCGCAAACTTAATTTCATACTTACCGTCTAAGGCCACGCTTCGCCTAAAATGATTGTACTAAAGGTTGAGAAGGAGAAATAAAGATAAGTTCGATTCAACATTTATATATATATATATATATATATATATATATATATATACATCTTTTATTCTTGGATACCTATCCTAACGAACCAACGTCCTAAATTACAAAAATTAGTTACAATAACAATTAAATTTTCATAAAAATAATAAATCAAGTTTATTAAATAAAGTTTAATAAATTAAACTTCGTAAATTAATAAATTTAGTTTTAACGGTTAACATAAATTGATGGCAGCTTAAGAGGATAGTGAAGCCAAGTAATAGAAAGTGACTAAACCAAACTCCGATCTCTTAAAATATTTTCTTTCAGGAGAAAACGGAGAAGTTTAAAAATTAAAAGAAGCAAAGTGATAAAAGACAATTAAACAAAACTCCGATATCTCAGGATATCTTCTCTTAAGAGAAAACGGAGAGTTTAAAAAAAAAATCAAGAAAACTTATCTTTAATCTGGTGGCAATAGCCCACACTCTCAGGAGTTGACTTCCAGTAGTTGAATGGATCATCAAGCCACGTCTGCATCCCCAGGGATAAAGAGTGGATAATCTCTACAATAAAAGAAGACTTCTGCACCGCCAGCGGTTAAAGAGACGCAGCCGACCAGATCTTCAAAAACATCATCTCTTAAAACCTTTAAGTAAGTCGTACAATAATTTTAAGCACACAGCGGGACAAGCCGAAAAATAAAGGCGTGTCTAACTTTCTGTAACATTTTATTTATAAGTTCTTTATAAAACATACAACCTCTCAAGCCGGAGCACACACGCTTGAGAGGTTGATACATAGGAACATCACCCGCGTATGTATTGTGATTATCGTGAAGACGATAACGATAGCATAAGATCGGAAAATACCGCATGATCTCCTGCATCCCTCTCTGACGTATCTAATAATTTTTACGATATTACCGACAGATTATATAAATTAAAGATAGAGTTAAAACCCAGTAGAATGGATAGTTTATTAAAGAAATTTAAATCCAATGAAGATATAACACAATGTGATCAAGAAGAACAAAATGTAGTGCAGGGATTACAACGGCAAAAGGAAAAAGCCGATGCTTTAGAAAAACAATTAATCTTGTTGACGAAACAATTACAAATATCAACAACTCGAATGACAGAAAAGAAAAATCCACCACCGCTCCCAAGTGGACCACCTGCAGTTAGGGACAACAGCCCCCTGATCAAACGTGCTTCCAGGACTAACACGGAAACATCACCTATTAACACGCGAACTTTTAACAGAAATACGGGAGTATGACGGATCAACAGATGTTAGCGCATTTATTGATCAAATTATTCGCGCATCTAGACAACTTAGGTCTGAGCAAGAAATATCAGCGCTTATACGCAAAGTAATAGCGGTTAAGTTAAAAGGAAAAGCACAAGAAGTAGTTAAAAGAAATCAAGTCACTACAGCCGTGCAACATGAAGAATGTTTAAATACACATTTCGGAAAATTGGAACTTGAGTATGACCAATTAGCCGGAATGCGTAATTCTATGCAGCAGAGAACAAATAAAAAGGTAGCAGACTACATACAAAGATATAATAACATAAATCGGCGTACACAGATTTCAATAGATGGCTTAAATGACGATTTTAGAGACATGCATAGAAGTTATGAAAATAAAAATTTCAAAATTCATAAGAGCATTATATCTAGAAGGCTTGCGCTTAGCTGTTTAACAAAATCGACCATACACTCTACCCATCGCCTATCAACAAGCCTTATAAGAAAATAAACTCCGGAAAGAAGACGAAGAACTTCGAAACAGAAGTCACAACAAGCATGATGAGAGATCTAGAAGAGAAAAATATGAAAAATATCCAAGAGATAGAAGCCATTCTAGATATGACTCAAGGAATCATGAGAAACATTTAACACCCGATAAAAATTACACACGTGATAGAAGCTTTTCGCGTAATCGACAAAAAAATTATCGATCGGATAAAAAGGAAAATAAACCTACATGCTCTCATTATAATACATACGGCCATGATAAAGAACATTGTTTCAAACATCAAAAAGCGCAAAGAGTAAATTTTTGCCTCAATGCCTTAAAGAGCAAAACGTATTTAGAAGATTCAACGCCATGGTCAAAGACCCCACCCGACCGTCAGAACTATTGGGAGGATTAGAACTGCAAGACGCTATCTCGCAATCAAAGAAAGAAGAAAGGCGAACAATACAGATAGTCAACGGAAATCACACAATGCTGGGTAAATGCAAATTGAATGTTTTTGGAAAAGATTTTATATATCACGTTTTAAGCAATAAAATACCCCTCGATGCCGATGGGCTGTTGGGCCGAGGATGGCTACAACATTAAAAAGTATTGATAGATACAGAAAAACAAAACATAAGAATTTTCGATGCAGAAAATAACCCTTCACAATTCACGTTTAATAAAAAACTTGTTTATGTAAATCAAGGAGTCAATCTTTTAAAAAGAGATATAGATGTACCAAATGGAGAATACATAATAACCGATCCAAAAGATATAATAACACCAGCAATATATACGGTAAAAAATAAAGCTACAATGCTTAACATCGTTAATGAATCAGAAAAAGAAATAAAAATAAATACTGAGATAGAGATAGAAGAATTTCAAGAACAGAAACAAAATATTCATGGAACAATTTTTCTACAGAAACAAGTATTTAACAAACAAACATTCATGATAGAAAAGTATCATCGTGACAAACTTATTATAGACAATACGCGTACATCACATTTACCGAGAGAATAGGCATTAGCAATACAAACATTAGTTAAAGAATATAATGATATCTATCAACTAGAAGGAGATAATGCACCATCTCTCAAAAATATGTATCACCGTATAGATTTAACAATAAATCAACCAGTTGTTTCAAAATTATATCGACACCCATTATCATTACATAAGGAAATAGACAGACAAATAGGAAAATTTGAAAATGAAGGTATTATAACAAAGTCAAATTCGCTTTTTGTATCACCTGTTTGGTGTGTTCCAAAGAAAATGGATGCTTCAGGAATACAAAAATATAGAGTCGTAATAGACTTCAGAAAATTAAATGGATACACACTCCAAGACAACTACCCATTGCCATCAATAAATGACATCCTTGATCGATTGAGAGGTATGAGATACTTCTCTGCATTTGACCTAGCCTTAGGTTTTTATCAAGTACTGGTTTCACCAGAAAACAGAGAGCGTACTGCATTTTCTACTCATAAAGAGCATTGGGAATTTAAGCAAATGCCAATAAGCTTTAAAAAGGCACCTGCTACATTTCAAAGGATAATGAATTTAAAATTACAAGGATTAATAGGCTTTATATGTTTCGTATATTGAGATGACATTATAGTTTACTCAAAAACCTTTGAAGAACATTTAAAGAACTCACAGATATTATTTGATCGACTTAGAATTGCAGGCCTAAAACTGCAAACCGATAAATGCGAATATGTAAAACCAGAACTTGAATATTTAGAACATCTCATCACAGAGAAAGGAGTATATCCTAACCCAAATAAACTAGAATTTATAAGAAATTATAAACAACCTTCCAATCAAAAGGAAATAAGACAATTTCTAGGATTATGTGGATATTATAGAAAATTTATTAAAAATTACAGTAAAATCACAGCACCTCTTAACAAATTGATGAGTAAAAATGTCACTTTCAACTTTGATAATAAATGCAAAAAGGCTTTTGAAATATTAAAGGAGAAATTAACATCATCGCCTATATTAAAATATCCTTATTTGGAAGAGATGTTCATGCTAAAAACAGATGCAAGTAACGAAGGACTCGGTGCAATTCTCAGTCAAGGTGATTACAAGAGAGGAAAAGATTTACCATGCACCTATGCTTCAAGAACACTCAATCAAGCCAAAAAGAATTATTCAACCACCAAAAAGGAATTATTAGCAGCAGTATGGGCAATGCGACATTTTAGACATTTTTTATATGGAAAACCTTTTATTTTAATAACAGATCATGCACCATTAGCAGGTCTCATAAAATCAAAATCACCAGAAATTAGATCTAGAATTTTTAAACTTTTGTTAAAAATCACAGACTTCCAACCTGTTGTGGAATATAAAAAGGGCAAATTGAATACTAATGCCAATGCTCTTAGCCAAGCATTTGTTGCAATAAGAGAAAATCTACGAATAAAGTACGTTGATGCTATAGAAGGTGATATAATATATGACAATACTGATAATTAAAACATAAAACAAGTGTTAAAAGAAATCTTGTCTAATTACACAGAGGGACAAATATTGGAACTCAGAGGTTTTAACAGAAAGAAATTCTTCGATGCCACAGACCATTTGAAAACTATAGCAGCTAAAAGAGGTATAAAGGAGATAACACTTGTATACTTTCGGACAGAAAAGGAACCTAAATATGGAAAGATAAAAATAAAACAAGCATGTAAAGGAGACATTATACTAACTCCAAATGAAGAATTAATACGATCACCAATAATATATTTACGTAGTCATTACCCTAATTATAAAGGAGAAAATATAGAATTAAGAAATTTTGACGACGCTTTAGCTCAAGATTTATTATCGAAGCCTGCTCGTTTTCCAAGAAAAATACGAATCAAGAGTTTAGCAAAGATTCATGCAGATTGTGAAAAGACTAGAAAAACATTAATAGCTAGAGCCCATAGCGAAGCTTATTGGGCTTATAATGAAACTATGTTCCAACTGCGTAAATATTGTTGGGCAACAAAAGCAGAAGAGGTTAGAAATTGGATTGATACCAGCGAATATTGTGCGGTAAGAAATTTTAATAGAAGATTTAAGGCTCCAGGCACTATCATAAACGCGCCAAAAGAGATCAACGAATTATGGTATATAGATCATGCTGAAGAAAAGGAAATAAAATTACTTTTTATTATAGAAGCGCTTTCACGATATGCTAAAGTTTATCATTTGAAAAATCTAGAATAAACTACGCAATCTATGGAAGGTACAACGAGTGGATGGGGAATACCAAAGAAAATAATAAGTGACGATGAAGCTACGTTTACATCGAGAGCATTTCAAAATTTATTAGAAAAACATAAAATAGAATATATAACAACAACTCCATTACATCCACAATCAAGCGGTATAGTAGAAAGGCTTATAGGGACCTTAAAGAAAAGAATAATTGGAGCAGTCTCGAACAATAAAAGCTTTTACCCAATCATTACTGCTTATAATAGAACAATACACCCTACTACAAAATATATACCTTGTGAATCATTCTTTGGACGAATCTTACCTGAAGAAAATTGGAACCATGACAAGTCAAATTCACTAGATAAACGACTGGAAGAGAATACAAAGAAGGCAAAAGAAGCAAGAAAAAATATACAAAGACAAAAGAAAATGAATAAAAACACAGTAGATAATAGATAAACTTTAAGAATCAACCCACAACCAGGGGATAGGGTCAATTTTGGAACATCGCGTCGATTTATAGGGCCAGCAACAATTCTCACATTCAATAATGAAAGTCATACCGTCCAGCTTTTATTTAAAACTAAAATTCTCAGACGACATTTTAATGAGATCACGCTTATCTCGAATCCCTTCTTTGTTACAGATGAAGACGATAATCATATTAACAGTCATGTTGATTGATACATTTCATCACTGCAAAGCAGACATAGAAATTAATTGCACCAGCTAATATATTAGTATTACAGAAAAATTACGTAACTGCTTATGTTTTCGAAGATACTTGGACTATTGTTAACTACATAAATCTTACATTCCTTATACAAAATAAAATAGACATGCAAAATAGATTAATAAGAATCAAAGAAGTATGTAATAATGTTCACTGTACTGCAAAAGATTTCATGATGCATCAAGAAAAAGTCTAAATGAACTATTCGCAAGATTATCTTTATTTTTACATTCAGAGTGGAACAGAAAGAAGAGATGATTATTCAACTTTGTAGGAACAGCCATCAAATTCTTATTTGGTACCTTGAATTCTGATGATGCCGATTCTATAAATCAAGAGATAGACAAGCTATATAAACATACAGAAGACTCGCTAGTAGCAATTAAAAATCAAACATTGTATATGAAAGAGACCTTTGATTTATTTACAAAAAAATTCTATATATTTAAAGAAAATGAAGATAAATTAATAAACTGGAGTCTTGGAGTATCAAGAATGCTTAACAATTGTCAAGGCAACCAAATTGTATTACTTAGTCTGCAAGAAATTGATGCATCGCTAGAGGAGTACGAGGCTTATATAACAGACCTATTCAATTCTATAAATATAGCAAGAAATAGAATGTTATCACCTGCATTATTGAAACCTGAAATTTTAATAAATGGTCTACAAAGTTTATATAAAAAGCAGCAATACGATGATATGTTAATAACACTGACAATCAAAAACTAATTTTCAATATAATAAGTTATGACGTTTACATCATACATAAAGACAGACGGACTCGTAATAGTTACTAAATATCCCAATATCCACAATGATCTGTTCAAAATCCTTAAACACGAACCTTCACCTATCGAAAGACGGTTTAAAAACACGGCAATATTAGACAAAACCAATCAATACGTACCAACAACCTATGATATATTAAAATATACGACCTTATCGAGTATAAATGATTGTAATCAACTTGGCAATGCAAAAATATGTAAACTACAAATTTTACCTAGACTAATAAACTCATTATCCGCCTGCGATAGAATATTAATAAATGACACGAGCAAATGTAAAGAACATTATTTCTCCTTAACTTATGATTTTGTAAAGCATATAGAAAATGATAAATTTTATATTGTACCTATAAAAGAAATGTTATTCAGCGTATTTTGTAAAAATCATAAGAAAGATGTGACGATATCACAAGCTAGTATTGTAAAGCTTGATGATAAATGTTTTATATCAAATACTGCATATTATTTACATACTTCGCATGACTTAACTACGTATACAACTACACTCTTGAACTTAACACTTAATAAACTATATGAAGATAATTTGAATATAACTTTTCCTTTATTGGCATTTTCAGAACATGACCTCGGTAGTCTAAGAAGTCATGCTTACAACCTAGAACAGATACAAGACGAAATTGAAAGACTAACTGTTATGTCCGGTCACCTTAAATAGGTTTACTCGGACATGTGTTTGTTTGGGATATTTCTTGTTGGTATTGTTAAATATTTTTTGGTTTTTAAAAGACTGCGGGATAGAGGAGCTTAATCGCTTACCTTGTCTTAACTGCTGGCTGCGTGGTCGAAAGCAAAGGAGTTTATCTACTTAATAAACTTTACACTGAAGGGCGCAGTGCTCCTCTCTGGTTGCCCGTTTGTTAATAATTTAGGAACTGGATTAATGGCACTTATGTTCGCAGAGATTATTTTTGTATATTTTTGTAAATGATATTTATTTTATTTTATTACAAATGTTGTACAAGCTATTGATAAGTGAATCGCGCAGATTTACAATAATAAATCGGAAGAAACCTCGTTAGTATTTTTATTTATTTTTATTTGAAAATAAAATAGGAAATATTCTTTTTATTAACACACTTTTTCCCCTAGCAGTAAGTTGTATAAAAATCGCGTTTTTATTGGGCTGACTTGTTAAAATAAGCGCGCGACTAAATTAAGTTATTTCGCTTGTAATTAAATTTAAGAAGGAAATAAAGCGCAAGTTACAAGTTTTTATTGTTACGATTTTACACTTGATTTATGTGCAAGTCGAAAAAGGTGTTACCCTTGCGAGGTCTAACTGCGGACTGACTTATTAAAATTATTTTTCTCTGCAAGAAAGGTACAAATCTAGAAATAAAATGCAAGTTTGTCAAAATTTAATAGAGTCCCATTGGTCAGTTCGGCCGTGAGAAACTCTTTAGAATCTCACATTCGGTGACAGAAGATATCTTCTTATCACGCCTAAAAATGCTGAGGTAGCGTATACGGCGCGCGAACTTACTGCTTTTCTCTTAAGACTATTACAAGAAATTAAATTTATTTTTTAATACAGTATATTCCTTATTACTAAAAGATTCATTTATTTATCTACTTATATGTATTTATTAATGTTATTTAGGAGAGAACTGCAAATAAATATGTTTATATGCATGCATAATGTATATGCGTATATATAATTATATATACGTACGCACATTTATATGTATAACAATTTACAAAAAAAATTAAGATGAAAAATGATTTTTCGTACATCCGTGATTATGCGGATGTAACACTTCCCACCGTGAAAACAAAGCAATAAGATTTTAATTGTTTTGCTTTGGGGTTCCCAACAGTTTAAGCTCGATGTCTCGGATGGTTTTTCTTGATGGTGGCATAGAGTTAGATCTGCTGAGTCCTCTTCTTGGCGGATTCAATGATTCCGTTGACCCAGTGGCTGTTCTGTGTTCTGATGTTTTATCCTTCTCTGTACGTTCGGGCTTAGCCAGGCTCGTAAGCAAATGTGTTATCGAGCCGAAAATGGCTCCCAGGAGTCTTGTACTCCATCCATATACCGTGTATAGAGTGTATCCGCGGATTATGGTGTCGAAGATTAGTTTGATTACTTGGCATAACAGGATAATCATTAATATTCCTGCCGAGATTTGGCCAAATTTTTGAAACCCATTCCACATTTTGTTAAGTGTGGATTCCATCATTGTTTCCATTTCTTCTGGCGTCAACAGGTTGTTAAACTTTACAGAGCGCGTCCTTGCTTCTCTGTCGTTAAGCCGTCTCGCTATTGCTTCTAGCATTGCAGGCTTTTCGGCTGGAAAGATCGAATGTTCGCGTAGATTTTGCAGGTCTTCCGGTGTGTATATTCCATTTTCCAAGACTTCTGAGATGCTGGCGTGTTTCCAGGTTGGTTGGACAAATGGTTTTAGGGTTTGTGGTAGGTTTACCTCCGTTGCTGTAAGGTGAATCTTAAACCATTTCTCGCTGATTTTGAAGATACTTGGTATAAGTGCGTTGCAATCTCTAACCGTTCCTATTTGTGCTAGCACCTTGCTGATAGGTTTAGCGAAGTAAGCTTCGTCATCGCAAGTCACTGGTACTTCGTAGTAGCATTGTTCCGTTTTTCTTATTTTGCAGGATCGTGGTACACATTGAATGATGTGGGCGACTTCTCCAGCTGCTATGGCTAAATAACCTTGCTTCTTCATGACTTTCATGGCAAAAAGGTCTGGGTTTGAGAATGCCAGAGGTAGAGCATTTTCTATGATTTGCTTTTCCAATATACATCGGTGCAGGACTATGTCACGATATAGTGATCCTAGTTGTTTATCGAGATGTCTTCCGAGATTCATTATTTTTGCGTTAAAATATGTAGTAAGGATGATATCTGGTACCTCTAAGCTTTTTCGGGTGGTGAATGATTTGCCTCTTGTGGTTTCCAAAATGAATAGTTCTGTTTGATCCGTTTTAATTAATTTATATCCGCATAGCATTTCTTCTCCAGTTTTGGTTAAACCAAAATTTATCTTCCCAGTTGAATTACCAAAGTAGATAACGGGAGCGTTCGAATTGTTATCAACCATACGTGTCCCTATACCTTCATATAGGATGGTGAATTCATCGAACTTACATGTGGATCCCATTACTGGGGTCCAGAAAATGCAGCTTTCTTCCTCATCAATGCATCTACCGCTGGTGTAGCTGCATCGAGTTCCGGTGCTTAGGATCACCATATTCTTTTTTTTATCTACGGTGACCTCGTAGTCTGTTGCTTTGATCTCCAGCTTCGCAGTTACGACTACTTTTTCGTATTTATATCCATTATCATTGTAAGTTGTACCCTCACAATATCCGTTTGCATCCAATCTTCCAGCGACTGTGACAGTCCTTCTATTGGTCGCGTTCACCAATAGATTATTTATTACGGAGCATCCATATTTATATTGGCCATATCTAACGAGATCTTCGCATGCTTCTCTCGTTGCCAACTCCATGAATGTGGTAGAGCCTCCTTTTACTTTTGAGTTGTGCGAATGCATACCGCAATACGTAATTTCCTGCTCTACCTTTATTCTACATTGGTAAGCTCGGACCTTGAAATATTGAGTATGTTGTAGCAGCTGGAGGTATATTTCTTCTTCAGCAGGTGCTGCGTCGGATAGCACGCAGTCTCCGACTTCTGTAAGTGCTATAGTCGTTATGTTGGGGGTGGCAGATCCGCATTCATATGTCGTAAAAGTGACGGCGACTCGAATATAAGTGTACAAAAAGAACATTAATTTGCAGTTCATCCTCCTATAACAAAAAAAAATAACTTAAGATTATTCGTAGACTCATTATGCTGATACAGGTATGGTTATTATGTTGCGTAGTTACAGTTGATTGAGGTTATAAGCATTTTTACCCAATTACTAAGATAAATTTTTAAAGATGCGTGATTAGGTAAAGTGAATTCACCAACTTGCTTAAGTTTCTTTATTCGTTATTACATCCAAAGAAAAGAAAAATTTGGATATGCATACGTATCACAAAGCAAAGAAATCGAATGATAAAAAATAAATAATACGCAGATTTACGTTAATTATCGTTATGTGTATTCACTTTAAGAAATCTTTAGTCAAATGTAGAGTTCTGATCATTATCGATCGAGCTTTCAGATCTTAGTTTCGTTAAGCGCAATTTATTTGGGTGTACAATTTTCGTAGTATTTTTAAAAGAAATTTTAATATTTCTACCATTTTCTAATATCTCAAGAATTCTATGTGGCCCGGTATACTGCGGTTGGAATTTTCCTTTTCTAGGTTCTATTAATAGCATTACGTGATCATTAACCTTAAAATTACACGGGTTTAACTTCCTATCGTAATATTCCTTGGAACGTCTTTTTGCGTTATTTAGATTTTCTTTAGCTAATTCGTGTATTTCTAACAATTTTGCTCTTAATCTAGTCAAATAGTCATAATAAGTATCGGTAGTATTTTCCCCCAATACCGCCCTCGCTGATGGAACGCGAGCTATCTTCCCATATACGCATTCGTATGGGGTGAGCTTCGTCCCTTCATGAACGCTGGTATTGTAGGAAAATGTCGCACATTTACACCATTCATCCCATTGTCGTATATTTGATACATAGTTCATTAACCATTCCTTTAACGAGTGATGCATTCGCTCAATAGATCCATTGGATTGAGGGTGAAATGCGGTGGTAGTACATGTTTTAATTTTACACATTTTCGCGACGTTTTTCATTAATGAACTGATAAAATTTGCACCTTGATCCGTCAGGACTATCCTTGGTGACCCATGAATAAAAACAAATCGTTTTAGAAAAGCATCGGCAATTGCCGTTGACGTAGTGGAATCTAAAGGGACAGCTATACAAAATTTTGTTAGCAAATCTTGCATCGTCAAAATGTACATGTTCCCATTTCTGGTCCTGTCCAATGGACCTACGATATCTAACGAAATTTTTTCGAAGCTAGAACCCGGTGTGTCTGTTAACACCATAGGTTGCCTAACCTTATTTCTAACTAGTTTATTTAGTTGACAAGTGCGACAAGCGTTGACAAAATTTCGGATTCCCGCTTTCATATTTGGCCAAAAATAGTGTTGTCTAACTCGGTTATATGTCTTTGTTATACCTTTATGACCGTTTATTGGTGATTCGTGAATTTCGCGTATAATTTATTCACGCAGATCTACTTCTGGTATTTGTATCAAGTTTTTACAGATTATTATCTTAGTTTGAGAATCTGAAAATATATCCTTCAACAGATCGACAATTTCACTCCACGTGATATCGTCTATCTGTTCTGTTTTTGAAATTCTCAAGGATAACAGAGATGTTGTTTGGCATACGTCTAGCAGTGAAAAAATAGCATCCTTGAAAATTTCTCTATCTGTTTGTATATGCAGATTTTCTTTAACTGGCAAAGCTATCAGAATCTTTTTGTCATTTTCAATGACTTTTGCTCTTGCAAGGACAATATCTTGCAGGGGCGGAAGTCTTTGTTCTTGTTGCAGAAAAAGTGCTCCTGAGTCGAGAGGTTGATTTTTTTGTGTTATGAAATAGGTCAGATTGTCTTTTGCCATGAGAAAGTTATCTCTCGTTTCGATTATATTTCGTGATGGTCGAGGTCGATTTGATTCGTCTCGACCTATCTCATACTCAACAGATAGAGGAGCTTCATTCGCCCTGGACGGATTTGAATGTAATTCGTCCCTGAGCGATTGATGATCCTCGGAAATATTTATATTTTCATTCATAGCATCGTCAGTCACGTGAGCGTCTTCGGGTGGTTTATTTGCTGTGGCTTCTAAAGATTCCTTAAGGATGTCTAGCGTCCGTGACAGTTCGTCGGCTGGCAGTTGATATCTGTCTTGCTCGATTTTAGTCAATTTTACGCTTGTTAGTATGCTGTCGAAGGGTATCTTATCGTCATAGTCAAAAGAATATATATGTTCGTCTCCGTCTTGACGCGTTAACCATCGTATAGATATTACTTTATTATTTGATTTAATGTACTGTTTGCTTTGGCATAAATAAAAACTGTCCTTACTGTTTCTTACTGCTAGGAAGTCATTCTTTTTAAACAGTGTCTCGGTTGCGATTGACTCTAAAGCGTTTATTTTGTAGACCGGTTTACACGTATTTTCCTCGGAAGTTATCTTAACGATTTCTTTAGTTTCCGATTCGCGTATATTTTGCACTTCGTTATCCGGAGGGTTACGTGATAGCGCGTCGGCGACGAAATTAATTTTTCCTGGAAGATATCTGATTGTAAAGTCAAATTTGTCTCTTAATTCAAAATACCATTTTTTTAATTTAGATGTACAGTCCTTTATTTTGTGCAGCCAAACGAGAGGTTGGTGGTCAGTTATAAAGGTGAAATGTCGGCCAATCAGACAATAGTCGAATTGATCGCCGCAAAATCGCATTGCGAGTAGTTCCTTTTTGATAGTGCTATAATTCATCTCGGTTTTTGTAAGCAATCGGCTTGCGTAAGCTACAGGTAAATCTGAATTTTCCTTCTTTTGAGATAGGACACCACCGACTGCGTAGTCTGAGGCGTCTGTTGTTACAAAGAATTCCTCTTCGAAGTTTGGATGTTGCAAAATTGGTTCATTAATTAGGCAGTTTTTGAGCGTCTCAAAAGCTATTTCCTGTTCATCTGACCAATTGAAAGCTACTGCTTTCTTCAAAAGGTTTGTCAATGGCTTTGCGATCGTTGCAAAATTTGGGACGAAACGTCGATAATATCCGCACAGACCAAGAAATTGGCGTATTCCCTTGACATTTCGTGGACGAGGAAATTTTTCGACAGCTTGGATCTTATTTGGGTCTGGTCTCATGCCTTTATGACTAATCTCGTGACCAAGAAATGTCACTGATGTTTCGTAAAATTGGCACTTTAAGGGATTTAATTTTAGGTTAGATTTCCTTAAAGTCTCTGTGAATTCCAGAAATAATTCGTCTAGATCGTTTAGATTTTCCGCAAATAGTATGACGTCATCAATATATCCTAGCTTTCCTTTTCCTTTCGAGCTTAGATCTAACGGTTTATGCCCTAATATTTTATTGGTTAATTCTTGAAAAGTACTTGCCGCTGTTCGAATTCCGAAAGGCATTCTTTTGAAGTGAAAGTGACCATAAGGAGTAGAAAAGGCTGTTTTCTCTCGGTCTTCTTCTCTAATCATCACCTGATGGAAACCTGAATACATATCCACGACGATAAAATAGCGAGCCCCGCCGAGCTGCTCGACTAAATGCGTAATATATGGGATTGGATGTGGATATGGCTTGATTTTTTCATTTAATTTTCGGAAATCGACTACAACTCTCCACTGTGGCTTTCCTTCAATATCGTCTTTCTTTTTGACGACCCAGAGAGGGCTGTTAAAAGGCGATTCACTTCTTTCGACTATATCTGATTCTAACAATTTACTTATTTGCTCGTAAACAACTTCTTGCAATTTTTGAGGTATTGGATACTGTCTTACGCTCACTGGTTCTTCGTCGTAGGTTTCGATTTTATGTTCAATTATGTTAGTGGCAGAAAGGGGTTCTCCTTTCAAATGAAAAACATCAGCAGTTTTTTCAATGAGCTTCTGCAGCCTTGCTTCGTTTTCTTCCGCTATATGGTTTTTAGGTATGTCGTTTAATATACATTCTGTTCTGTTTTTGACATTAGCATTGTATACTCGCTCAAAATTTTTGTGTTTTGAACTTCGATTATCCTTTTTATATGGCTTGACGTAGAATTCAGTGACAGTATTTATGTCTAAGATAGTTCTGTTGATGCATGGTTCTATATCAGAGTAATTTACATAAGTTTCTATTGGTTGATTCACCTGATTTATTTCGATATAGTCCAGCAAATTTGCACCTGGAAGGAAATCTCGAATTATTATATCTTCTTCAGTGGTTTCTGTGCTTTCGTTATCTGATATTTCAATTTCCCCTTTTGTTAGACTTGTGCTTACCGTGTTGCGCGGAGCTTTTTCGGGTTCAGCATAAGTCTTGTAGGTGCTATGTCGCACATTGTCACCGTCGCTTACCGTGTTGCGCGGGGCGTTTTCGGACTTTGCGTACGATGGTTTTGGATTTCGGCCGGGGGATTCGATTAAATTTGCGATAGAGTTCGGAGCGTCATCGTCTACCGTGTCGCGCGAAGCATTTTCGGACTCAACGCATGACGTTGCAGAATTGGGTAACACCTGCACAGGAACCTTAGATTTAGGAATTATATTTTCTTGAATTTGAAGGTCTTCTTCGGAAGATGAGCAAATAGTACTGTCTGAGTAGCGTCTCTGAAAGACTCGATCGTATTCTTCACCATATTCGAAAGTAATTAAGTCATTGATTAGTTCATCGGCTGACCTCGTATCATCTACATTGGCCTGCATAGAAATAAGAGAAGGTGCTTGGTTCGTGACGTTAACTTCTTTTATATCTTCTATATCCATGAAGAGAGTGCTATCTTTGTCTATAAAAATTTTCTCGTTACGATGCTGATAATATTTCTGTGTTGGTTCTAGAGTTAGCGGTGTTATTTTTAGGTCGATATCAAAGATATTGGTATTGAATACCTCTATGTCAACGTAGCCTTGGTCGTTGATTGCCATGATGTTTCCTGCCACTATGCCTTTTTCGTTAAATTTTATTTTCCTAATATAGCCATATTCATCTTCTGGGTTATTCAACGGGAAACGTACAGTTGCGGTTGCTAGAGCAGGTATTCTTTTAACGTCTTTTAAATTTACGAAAGGCAAGGTTTTGTCCTCGAAAATTAGTGCCTTTCGATAGAAATCGAGGCTTGCACCGTGCTGCTCACAAAAGTTTGAACCTATAATTGCTTCTGTTTTCATCGGACAATCATTGGCGACTATAATGATCTCTGTTGGGGATCCATATATGTCAATGACGCATGTACCAATCGAAGGTATATCGGTTCCCGATATTCCTCTTAACAATGGTCGGTTTGATTCGTTAACCATTACGTCTCCGTTAAAAATGCCTATTTTGGCTATATTGGGCTGCGCACCTGAATCAACCATAGCTTCAACGAAATTATGTAGAAATTGCGGGGATTCCACGATGACGATTGGCGTTGTTTCTTCTAAGTTGACGGTGTAGATGTAAGTTCTGTTACAATCGCGTTCACTGGACGCGTTTTCTCGGTTGCCGCTCCAGGAGCGCCCTTCGCTGGAGCGTTCGTCTCGTTTTTTTGTTGATTCTCTTTGACCCATTTTAATTGACGGCACTCTTCCTTTACATGACCTCTGTTTTTGCAATGGGCACATATTTTTATGTGGTAATTGTTATTATGACTTTTGTTTCTGTCACTTGATTGGTTGTTAGTCTGGTTGTATCTCCCCTGATTAGATGTGGTTGCTCGTGGCACATCCGGTTTTGCAGCTGTTGCTTCGTTCATATCTCGTCTGTTTTCATAAAGATTTTTATTTCTTTCGTTGATCTTATATCCATGCTTCAAGTTGTCCCTATCAATCTGCTTATCTACCGCGATTGCGTCGTCGAATACTTCGTTCAGAGTTAAGTTTGCTGGGTTTTTAAGCCTTTGCTTAAATTCCGGCGGTAAGCCGTCTCGAAATCCTTCGATTATATCTCCTTCGATTTCAGAAAGTTCGTCACGAGTTAATTCATTGCTGATATCGAAACGTTTTCGATCGATAATAGCTTCTTTAAGGTCAACGATTCGTGTAATAAAATTAAGTAGTGACTCGTTCCTTCCCTTATAAATTTGATCAAGTTTACCTCTTAGATTGTTTAGAGTTTCTGTGGGGGCAAAAACTGATTTTAGTCTATCGACGAATTCGTCCAATGTTCCGAAATTATTGTGCTCGAACGCGATATACGCTTTGTCTTCGAGTTTATTTTTCACTAACTTTATTAACTCTCTCTCAAGGTGCTGAGGAACTATTTGAGTTGCGCGTTTGCATGCTCTGACAAAAGGTATTAAGTTTGTTCCGTCAAATTTTGGTATGCTGTTCAAGGCCTCCTTTATGTAAATGCTTGGTGGCACAGTCCAGGAATTCTGTGGTTCTGCTAGGTTATTATGAGGTCTTGATGCTGGGTCTGGTGGTAATGTCTGCTGTGCTTGCGGTACGGGAGACGTTGAGCGAGTTGCACGCATTCGATCTATGTCACGGCGCATTTTTGCTAATTGCGTTAGCACGTCCTCTGTCGACTCCTCGGTTTCGTCTATTGGCTTTAACCTCAAATTCGTTTTATTTTGAGATCCCAAATTTATTTTATTAGCTTGTGCTAAGGGAAAATTTGATACACTAGAGGCAGTGTCTGATATGGTAATTTCAAGATTTTCGCGTCGTTTTCTTTCTTTTTCGAGTTCCTTTTCAAGCATTTGAACGCGTTCCTTTTCTACATTTAACGAGTCCATCGCGTCCTGCTTTAACCGTTCTGCCTCACTTAGGACTTCCTTCTCACGATTCCCTAGCGCTTGTTCTAAATCCTTAATTCTTTGTTCGCGTTCTTTTAAGTTGTTAGCATATAGTCTTAACTCCTCTTCGGTGAGCGGCAAATCTTTGTCGTTAATTCCTCCGGTAGCCATTTTATAAGATATTTAAAATCTAGGCTATTTAAAAAAAAATATTAAATAAAATGCTCCTTATAGAAGAAAGGAAACGCGATATAAGAAGATTTTTTTAATCGATAGTAATTAGATTATTTTCCGACTGCATATGTTGACCGGCTTGGTCAACTTGCAAGGGCGATAGCGGAGCTGGTGCGGGTTGTAGTTCTTCGAGACTCAAATCGATTACAACGCGCTGCTGTTGCGGTTGTTGTATCCGGGGGGAAGTTATTAAATATTTAGCTGGCGTGTCGATTACGTATGGGTTAACGACTAGACCTCTTTTTGGGCCGATTTTCTTTCTCGGTAGTAGAAATTGTGGCTCTAGATCAATGTCGTTTTCTTTGACCCACCCTATAAACCGCGCTCTGGCCTCTCCTTGCAGACTTAGCTTATCTGCTGTTTGCCTTATCTTAGGGCCAAGGCCTCTCCTTTTATTATCTGTCATTTACTGGAGAAATAAAGGGGAAAGCAGAAAAAAGAAAAAAAAAAACAAAACCAAAAAGAAAAAAAGAAAATGATTATTTGAAGAGAGGAAGAAAAGAAAAAAGAAGAGGAGAAAGAAAAAAATATTTATTAGAAAAAGTTGCTCCAACACCTAATTGTCTCTTTTCTCTTTCCAAGTCTTTTGCCGCTGTTAAGCGATAAAAGAGAACTAGCACTATATGCCGTGAGGCTCAATAGATACAAGCCCAAAATTGAAAATAAACTTTCAGATATAGGGTCAACTTGTTTCTTCCCTTTTTTATTTTCTTCAGGTTGAGCCCTTCGTGCTGTTAAGCACAAACGGCGAATTGCAAGTCTTATGCCGTGAGGCTCAAGACCTACAAGACCCTCAAGAAATAAAACGTTATGATTAAAAAAAAAATTTTTTCTTTACTCTCCACCAGAAATTTTTAAATGCTGTTAAGCATGAAAAAATAATTTACGAGCTTTATGCCGTGAGGCTCAAAAACTGTAAACCCTGTCAGAGAGAGAGAGAGAGAGAAAAAAAGAAAGAAGAGAAACAGAAAACAAAAAAAAAATGAAAAAAAGAAAAAAAAACAACGAAAAAAAAAACAGTAATTTTTAACTTATTTAGTGCAGAATTATATTTGCAAAAAAAAATAAAAATGGTTTACTTCATATTAACATAAGAAAAAAAGTAGCAAAGGAAAAATTAAAAGTAAATGTATAAGCGTTAGTTTAATCTTACGCCTTGCGTTAGATAAGCTGATTGACTGAGTTTTTATTTTAGCTATTTGTAAGGTAGAGTTTGTTACTTCAGAAAAATGTTAGTTATAGAAACAGGAAAAAGTAAAGTATTTACTTTTACTTAATGTTAGATTTATTGATTTGTTTGTTAATTTATGTATAAATAAATAAGAATTGAAATAAATGTTCTATGCTCATCTAAAGCAAGTATTTTGTCTAGTTATCTAGCGTTTCCCTGCGATAGAGAACGTTTTGAACAATTTATTTAGTATTCTTTCTTTTTCTTTATTCATCCTTTTCCAAATTATTGATTTATAAATAAATTAATATCTTAAACACTGGTTCTGCGCTCATCTAAGACAAGTATTTTGTCTTGCGTTTCCCTGTGATAGAGAGCGCTTCGAATATTTGGTTTTCGAGTAATTAATTTATAAACAAATCAAGAATTGAAAATATTAGTTCTACGTTCATCTAAAGCAAGTATTTTGTCTAGTTACCTAGCGTTTCCCTGCGATAGAGAACGTTTTGAACAATGTATTTCAAATAAGAAAGGCGTTATTAGATTTTATTTTTGATTTATCAACTTATAAATAAGTTAACAGATCGAAAAATCTTTACTCTATGCTCATCTAAAACAAGTATTTTTTCTAATATTATTTAGCGTTTCCCTGTGATAGAGAGCATTTCGAGTGTAATTAATTAGTATAAAAAGCAGTAATAAAAAAAAAATTTGTTAGTGTTTATTAGTTATTTGACAAGAAATATCCCACCGCTGTCACCATTTGTTATGTCCGGTCACCTTAAATAGGTTTACTCGGACATGTGTTTGTTTGGGATATTTCTTGTTGGTATTGTTAAATATTTTTTGGTTTTTAAAAGACTGCGGGATAGAGGAGCTTAATCGCTTACCTTGTCTTAACTGCTGGCTGCGTGGTCGAAAGCAAAGGAGTTTATCTACTTAATAAACTTTACACTGAAAGGCGCAGTGCTCCTCTCTGGTTGCCCGTTTGTTAATAATTTAGGAACTGGATTAATGGCACTTATGTTCGCAGAGATTATTTTTGTATATTTTTGTAAATGATATTTATTTTATTTCATTACAAATGTTGTACAAGCTATTGATAAGTGAATCGCGCAGATTTACAATAATAAATCGGAAGAAACCTCGTTAGTATTTTTATTTATTTTTATTTGAAAATAAAATAGGAAATATTCTTTTTATTAACACACTTTTTCCCCTAGCAGTAAGTTGTATAAAAATCGCGTTTTTATTGGGCTGACTTGTTAAAATAAGCGCGCGACTAAATTAAGTTATTTCGCTTGTAATTAAATTTAAGAAGGAAATAAAGCGCGAGTTACAAGTTTTTATTGTTACGATTTTACACTTGATTTATGTGCAAGTCGAAAAAGGTGTTACCCTTGCGAGGTCTAACTGCGGACTGACTTATTAAAATTATTTTTCTCTGCAAGAAAGGTACAAATCTAGAAATAAAATGCAAGTTTGTCAAAATTTAATAGAGTCCCATTGGTCAGTTCGGCCGTGAGAAACTCTTTAGAATCTCACATTCGGTGACAGAAGATATCTTCTTATCACGCCTAAAAATGCTGAGGTAGCGTATACGGCGCGCGAACTTACTGCTTTTCTCTTAAGACTATTACAAGAAATTAAATTTATTTTTTAATACAGTATATTCCTTATTACTAAAAGATTCATTTATTTATCTACTTATATGTATTTATTAATGTTATTTAGGGAGAGAACTGCAAATAAATATGTTTATATGCATGCATAATGTATATGCGTATATATAATTATATATACGTACGCACATTTATATGTATAACAATTTACAAAAAAAAATTAAGATGAAAAATGATTTTTCGTACATCCGTGATTATGCGGATGTAACAAACATTACAAAGACGAAATCATTCTTTCATTTCAACTCCAATAGATTATCTTCATTATTCGGGATACGTAGCTCTCTCTATGATTGCTGTCTTTATCAGGTATGAGTTAAACATACACAAGGTAATAATAATAATCATTTCTTATCTTTGGGTAAGATTAAATAATTTTTGCTGTTGTCACACTAAACGACTCGAACCTACAGTAACTTACAACCATTGTGCCAACATTACCACCGCTGCGAACGTTTCCTCAATACAACCTTCAGTATCCTCTTCTTATACACCCAAAACTCACTTGATTCCTCCATCATTTGACAATTTACTTTTTAAGGAAGGGCGTGTAAACAAAGACAAACATTCACAGCACATTCATATTTATATTCATCTGGCACGTTATACTCAAGAGTGATTGAATTCCGTACGCATCATATGTCAAGTCTTCTACCTCGAGACTGCGAACAATAACGTTATACATTCGCGAGAATTCGACACACGAGAATGCGACGCACAAGAGGCGATCAAACTCTAAACTGCATCACATGCGAAAATTCAATCAATCTTTTCCCTGCAATTATAAAAGTATCAATAATATCATACATACGAAAATATGCAACTGTCCTTGACCATAGTATAAAAAACCAAGAGTCTTTAGCTCGCAAGCTTAATTTTATACTTACCGTCTAAGGCTAAGCTTCCTCTAAAATTATTGTACTAAAGGTTAAGAAGGAGAAATAAAGATAAGTTCAATTCAACATTTATATATATATACAGGGTGTCCCATTTTAACTTGGACACGTCAATAACTCTGAAAATATAGACTTTTGAAAAAAATGTTTCAAATAAAAGTTGTAGGGTTTCAAGGGGGGCATCCAATGGTGACCTTGATCGTGACCTTGACCATGACCTTCAAGGTTATTTGAAGGTCAAGTCGGTTTTCTTAAATGGAAAGTCATAATTTTGATACCGAAAATGGAAAGAGCGGAAAATTTTACGTCCAAATATGACCTTGGCCATTATCTTTATTATGACCTTCAAGGTCATTTCAAGGTCAAGTCGATTTTCTTAAATGGAAAGCCATAATTTTGATCCCGTAAATGGAAAGTGCGGAAAATTTTACATCTACATATGACGTTGACAATGACCTTGACCATGACCTTTAAGGTGACCTTGAGGTCAAGTCAAATTTTTAATGGAAACCTACACTTTGAACATCGGAACGGTAGAATAACTAAATAAAAATTATTATAAATGTGTCTAGAATAATTGTAAGGTTTTTTCAAAATATCTAACGGTAATTAACTTCAGCCTCAACCATGGCCGTAAGTTTTTGATTTTTTGAAAATCTTGTCCAAGCGAAACATTTCCAATTCTTAATAAGCAACCTCAAAAACCCATTAAATTAAATGTGTTACGGGTGATAGCTTCGCACGCATAGTCGAAGCACAAGAACGAAGCAGCGATAGCCGCAACTCAGCATTTTAGGCGAGATGTGCAGTAGTCGCGGCGACGTGCTAAATAAATAAAAAATAGTAATTAAAAAAAAAGTCACATCGTTCATTTCTACAAATTTGAGCTTTCAGATATTATTATACATTTCAGATATTTTTCTGCGTCTCAGAATTGAGATACTTTGTCGCTGTAGATTTGCCTGTGATTCCAAAATTTATTCAATAATAAGACTACTAAATACTTATTAGTTTACAGCTTTACTTCTAAAATTATTTCTCTTAAAATTAGAAAATTATCGAAAGTTGTTTTAAAAGTTTCATAAAAATGGCTAATTATTTAGCAAATGATGTGGTTGATATTCTTTTAGTTCTTGGGGAATGTCACAGAAATTACAGAAATGCTTCTCAGCTTTACCGTCAACGTTATCCTGATCGTCGACATCCAGGATCACAACAAATTATAAACATTGAAAGAAGATCGCGTTCAAATGCACTACATCGTCATAGGCGACAAAATCGAGTCCTGAACAATAACGACCCTCGTCTACTCGCTATATTGGGTATGATTCATATAAATCCCCATATCAGTCTCCGTCAGATTGAACGAGAATTGGGTATTCCTAGAGCAATAGCACATCGACTGCTCCAATTAGTCAGATATCATCCTTACCATATTACTCTTGTTCAAGAATTAAATGACAATGATTGTATATTAAGAGTAAACTTTTGCACATGGGCACTTAATGAATTAGATCAAGATCCAGATTTCTTCTGGTCTGTTTGTTTCTGTGATGAAGCCACATTTCATAGTAACGGCAGCCTTAATCGCCATAACAGTCACTATTGGTCGCCAGTTAATCCTCACTGGTATAGAGAGGTATTAAATCAGCATCGATGGAGTTTACATGTATGGGCAGGGATAGTTAATGGATCTATGATTGGACCACATTTCTTTGAAAGAACTATTAATGGTATGATGTATTTAGATTTTCTTCAAAATCATCTACCTGGTTATTTGGAAGACATCCCATTAGATGTTCGACAAAGAATGTGGTTTCAACAAGATGGCGCTCCTGCTCACCACGCTGGAATTGTGACAACGTTTCTTCGGCAACAATATCATGAACGGCTTATCATCCGCAATGGTCCAGTGCCATGGCCTCCAAGATCTCCGGACTTGAATCCTCTTGACTCATACTTTTGGGGATTTGCTAAAGATGCTGTCTACCAGGAAGCTCCAACAACGAGAGAAAACATGATGCAGAGAATAATAGAAGCTTGTCAATCGGTAACGCAAGAAACTTTGCAACGTGTTATGCGTAACTTTAGGAGGAGACTAACATTATGTTTAGAAAATCAGGGTGGACACTTTGAACACCTCATACCAAGAGGTAACGCCAATGACGATTAAGTAAGATAAATATTTATTTTATCAAATGTACATAAAAGCGTTGGGAACCTTTATTCCTGACCTTAACTGGTTGGGAACGCTTAGTCCTTACCTTAACTGGTTGGGAACCTTTATTCCTGACCTTAACTGGTTGGGAACCTTTATTCCTTACCTTAACTGGTTGGGAACCTTATTCCTGACCTTAACTGGTTGGGAACGCTTAGTCCTTACCTTAACTGGTTAGGAACCTTTATTTCTTACCTTAACTGGTTGGGAACCTTTATTCCTTACCTTAACTGGTTGGGCACCTTATTCCTGACCTTAACTGGTTGGGAACGCTTAGTCCTTACCTTAACTGGTTAGGAACCTTTATTTCTTACCTTAACTGGTTGGGAACCTTTATTCCTTACCTTAACTGGTTGGGAACCTTATTCCTGACCTTAACTGGTTGGGAACGCTTAGTCCTTACCTTAACTGGTTAGGAACCTTTATTTCTTACCTTAACTGGTTGGGAACCTTTATTCCTTACCTTAACTGGTTGGGAACCTTATTCCTGACCTTAACTGGTTGGGAACGCTTAGTCCTTACTCTTACTAGTTGGTATCGTGCTATTTCTTACCGAAATTAATTATCAAATTTAATAAGTTATTTAACGTCAATCATGACCTTAGAAGGTCAAATTTTTTAAATGGTCAAGGACTTATTCAGCTTTAATATTTTCAGTACCTTTCATAGCGGAGTCAAAAATCTAGGGTTCCACTTAAAAATTCGCCTTAAACTTAAGATGACCTTGAAGATCGTGGGTTTCCATTTAAAAAATTGACTCGACGTTCTAATGACCTTGAAGGTCATGGTCAAGGTCATATTTGGACGTAAAATTTTTCGCTCTTTCCATTTTCGGTATCAAAATTATGACTTTCCATTTAAGAAAACCGACTTGACCTTCAAATAACCTTGAAGGTCATGGTCAAGGTCACGATCAAGGTCACCATTGGATGCCCCCCTTGAAACCCTACAACTTTTATTTGAAACATTTTTTTCAAAAGTCTATATTTTCAGAGTTATCGACGTGTCCAAGTTAAAATGGGACACCCTGTATATACTAGGGGGGGTACCCCCCTGCTCGCACTGCTCGCCAACCCCCAGTTGTGCTATAAATATAATTATATATTAAACATTTAAATCATTTTTAAATTTTTAAATCATTTTTTTTTTAGTTTCGTTGATAATTTAGTATATTATTTGATATATCGTAATGATTTTGAGTTTTATAAGATTTATAGGATTATTTTGTTATAATTCCTTTTTTATATCTTTTTTCTCATTTTAAACATTTTATGAGATATATCAAAAATTCATACTAAAATTTATAAATTTATTATGATATTGTAAATGAAATTATTACATGATCATTATATCATATTTTATTTAAAATTTAGTTATTTACATAACAAATAAATAAATAAAATAATTTTAAATTATTTTATACTTACTTATATTACATTTACCTGTATAAAAGTTATGAATATGTTTTTTTTATTTATTGTTGTTGGTAGTTAAATTATTTATTTATTAAAATATCGATTTATAAATTTTAAATAATCATAACTTTTAAATATTTTAGTTAATTTTTGAATATTTTATATTTTTTTTTATTTTTAATAATATTGATAATGTTTAAAAATTTTTTTTAAATTTATTATTATATATTGAAATATTTATGATTTATTTTAATTTTTCATATTTTATTAATAATGTTAGCTAATCTTAATAAATATTTAGAATAAATTTCATGACTTTGATTAAAGTAATATTCTGCTATTGGTTCGCGTATTATTTTTTTAATATTTCTTTCTAAACTATGTTAGGTACAATATCTCTGTTTTTCGATTCATTTTGAATATATATTTTATTTACATTTTTACAACGTGAAAGAGTTATTTGTGCTTCTATGTTATATTTGAATAATTTAGTTATTTTTAATCGCTTTTCATTACGTAATCCATTTTTTATACTTAAATTTCGAATTAACATAATTATGATATTTACTTTTAATTTCAGTTCGTGTGGAGGTAATCCTTCTCTTATGTTATTTAACATTTCTATCGAATAATTCAAATGAATATTATCATCCGTTTGATCTACACCTTTGTAAAACAAATATAAATAGTTATTAATCTTGAAAGTTATATAAATTTAAACATAAATATTAATATCAATTAATTTTAAAAGTTGTATAAATCAATACTATTAAAGGTTTATAATGTAAGGTGGTGTGGAAATCTGAATCCTCAACACTATACGCTTATTTTTATTTTAATACAATAAAATATTTATAATATGAACAAATTATTAAAAATCATTATGTTTTCAACAAATGAATTAATTATAGTGTTGAGGAATTGTAATAGAATTAATTTAAATTTATATTTATTGATTTCAGATAAACTATGTAAAAAATGGTAATAAGATATCTGATGAGGCACATGTTTTTCATTTTAAATATAATAAATTGTAATTTTATGCAACTACTTTCGAGTTTTCAACGAAAAAAAAATTAAAATTTTTATATTTTTATGTAATATTATACTTAAAATATAATAAAAAAATATAAAACTATATTATGCAATATTTGATGGTTCTAAAAGGTTGTTAAGGGATTGTGGGGGGTTGTGGGGGATTGTGGGGGGTTGTTGGGGGTTGTTGGGGGATTGTGGGGGAGGGGGTTAGTGAAGGTCTATGGGGGGGGGCGTGGGGGGTAATGATCGATAACATAAAATAACGTAAATTTACGTTATTTAATTAATAAAAATCATGTGGAGGGGCTGTGGGGGGGCGTGGGGGGGATGTAGGGGGGCACCGACTGAATTTTGGTTCATATAACCATATAATATAGGGAGATATATATATATATATATATATATATATATATATATATATGCATCTTTAATTCTTAGATACCTATCCTAAAGAAATTACGAAAATTAGTTACAATAACCATTAAAATTTCATAAAAATAATAAATGAAGTTTAATAAATTAAACTTTACAAATTAATAAATTCAGCTCTAACGGTTAACAATTGTACACTGAAAAATAAGTAGAGTTTAGCTTACATGATATCTATAAATGGCTTAATATCTTACCCGAACTAATAGCAGTTTACTATGATAGAAAACATCGAAGTATCGGTATTAAGCCTAACAAAGTTACAGCTACTAACAAAGCAGAAGTCAATATAAAAATTGTTTTAACTAAAAAGCCAAAATTTAAATTTGATGATAAAGTTGGAGTGAGTAATGTGAAGCAGTTATTTAAGAAGGGATATACACCCAATTAAGGGGCTGCGTGGAATAAGGGGTTAAGTCGACTTAACTCATCTTTTATTGAAAAAAAAATTTTTTTTCAGATAATGTAATATAGATATGTGATAGTTAAAATACACTGAGAGAAAATTCATGGTAATAGAGCATGCGAACTGCCATCTATGCAAGCATATAAAATATTGATACAAATATGACAGACGCGAGAAGCTCTATCAGTATTGGATTACCTTATACTAAAAAAGATGGTATGGTGAGTAACTAAAGCATGAACAGCATTCACTATTGACTTGCGCAGTATACTTCGATAACTCCTTACTCTCATATCCTTTGTTTGCTTGAATCGCCTCCTCTTTTGGGTGGCGACGCGAGCAAACACGGCTGGTCTATAATATCCAAAATCATCTCGCAAATTTCGTTAACGTATTTTCGTTGAGTGAATCTTTTTTTTCTTTTCTTTTTTTATAAGGGAAGAGACATTATAAATATAATCTGTTAAACTTTGTAACTATGGCTGATTCCATTCAGATTCATGCAGGCCGTCACTGATCAAATTTTTTTTTTCTTCTAAGTAATAAAAATACCTTCTGTTATGTATATAAAGATAAAATTTACCTCATAGAACGCTCAAAAAAATTTTTTTTTCACTACAGCAATTCTAGTGTTGGATGTAAAAACGAAAATTCAAAAATTGTAAATGAACCTCTACTTTAAATGACTATAGCTCCGTCAATTTTTAACCTTTTTAGGCGTTCTTTTAACAAAAGTGTGCGAAATTTCGTCTAGTTTAAAATGCAATCCGATTTTTGTAATACAATCTGATCTCACTGAGTTATTTACGAAAAACCGAAAAAAGCGATTTTTTTCAAACACGATTTTCTCAAAAACTGTTTTTTTTTTTTTTTTGAAATTTTTATATGATTTTATACATAAAAAATACTAACTTTCAGGTCAGGTGAGAATATGCAATTTTGCCTTTTTTTTTTAACAGATTTTTAAACGTTTTTTTTATATTTTCGATTTTAAATCATTGATACCATGGCGCATTGTACTATTTTTCCAACTTTACGTGTTCTTACAACTATTATTATGCTTTTATTTATTATTATACCAAAAATATCAACAATAATCTTTAAAATAAACCCTGGATCGAATATTTTGATCAATTAGAACTAAAGTTATGACGATTTAAAGTTTAAAAAAAATGCTGAAACTTTAAATAAATATATTTACTTTGAATTTTGAATTTTGAATTTTGAATTTGAATTTTGAATTTTAAATTTTGAATTTTGAACTTGAATTTTGAAAAAGTGAGTTTTTTAAATACTAAAATATATTATTTGGTCATTTCCAATGAACAAATAATATGCGATACAATTGAGAAAGAACACTAATGAATTTAGAACTAATGTGAATAAAAAAATCCAAATTTGAATAAAACCTTTCAATTTACTTCTTGCCACTCATGTCTCGAAGTTTTGGCAGTGTAGATTTGGTTTCGCTCACTTTTCCAACAGTAAATCTTTTGAATACCTTTAATTTCTTTTGCATTTCCTAACTATTCCATTTTTTTTGTCAGTCGAAAAACTTCTAACTCATCCTTGCGGATAACAAGAATGTTAATCGACGGAGTATATTTTGATACGTAAGTGGCGAAATTTTCAGCGTTTCTAATAAAATCTGCACTCTTCTTGGACAGATTATGTGTGGTAGCATAATGTTTAACTAAACCACCAATACCGTCACAAGCGCCTTTACCATGACCTGTTGCAGAAAAAAGCCATTTGCTATTTACTTTTGAGTTTTGAAGCTCATAGAATTGATATCTATTTTTAAAATGACTGGCAGCTCCATCGGAAATTGTTATGATTTCATCAAGATCTTGCGCAATATGTTTTTGGTTTAAGTTATCGATAATTAAATTTATAGCCATTAGGGCATGAGACGAATCATGTTTCATATCGTCAGAGACGGTGACATAACTGACTGTTTTATCATTTCCAAAATAGCATACCGACGTAAATATTGATATTTGGTTTTTACTCCAATGATAGCTTTGAATTTTATTTTGAAGCAGAACTGTCCAATTTTCTGCAAAATCGACATGAATAACTAATTGGAAGTCATTATTTTTCGCTAAAAGTTTAACCTCTTTAATTGCTATACGTTGAATTTCTTTGACCAATTTATGAGCTCTTACAGTGAGAGCGCGCTCTCTTGACTCTATTAAGAAATTTTTAATTGTGCTAGTTTTATTCAGTAAATTTGATTTTTCCCAAACACCATAAATTATTTCTTCATATAAATCTTCTTCTGTCAAAGAAATTACTTGTAAATCAATAGAATCTCCAATGGGACATTCTTAACATTCTCTTAGTACACATTTCATATCATCTTTTGAACAAAAAAGTGAAGAACATATTTTCAATTTCAAATCTGCAATGTCTTGTTTATTCTCTTTTTTATAATTATTCAAAGCATCTAACATAAGTTTAAGATTCTCGCAGTAAACGCAAAGACACGAATCGGTGGGTAGATGTGGTATAACCCACTTCGGTCTTAAAGCGTAGAATGTTGATTTACCAATTTTTGTTTTCATTTCAAGATTTTCGTCTTTAAATAATTGATATATTTCTTTTATACTTCGCGTAAGAAAGCGTTTGACTTTTTTAGTTTTTATACCATTTTCTTTGATAAATACTGTGTCGCTTTTATTCGCACTTTGACGAGAACAATTAAAATCATCGTTCAGATAATAATCCTTTACTTTCATTACAATTTCACTATCCAAAGAATGGCCACAATAGTTCTTAGACTGCTTGTAAATTTTTTTATTATTCACCAATGATCGTGCTTGATCAATCATATAAATAGTTACATTTGGCAAAACTGATAATAAATAATCTTTGGAAATATCACTTGGTATAATACTCAACAATTGCACTTTCTCAAGAAAATTTGAACGATTCTCTAATGCAATTTTAATATTCTCAAGCCATTATCATTTGTTTTACATTCATTATTTTCATTCAATGCGGGCAAATTCGTTAGACCGCAGACTTTCATCATTTTACTTGCTATTTGTGAATCAAATGCATCGTTTATTTGCTTTCTTTTTCGGAGAGCATGAGATTCTCACATCTTGATATTGATACTTTGAGGCATTTTAATTTGTGAAATGTTTAATTTCAAATAACTTGAAGTCTCGTTGAGCTGTTCTACCACAGCCTCACTATGAATAAAATCTTCCGAAGATTGTTGACTGCTTGAAGTCGATGAAATAGGCGCATTTTTCACTTCATCTAATAATATTTTGTAACACGAAGGGCATACTTTATCTTGTCTAGAGAAAGAAGTATTTGGATACAAGCGCTTTAAAGACTCCATTAGATCACCTAATTCTCTAAGCGGACTTTTGAAGCAATCATAAACAACTTTTTTGTGCCTTTCTTTTAAATCCTTGCACTTCATTTTAACAATCAGTGATGTAATTATTGATATTCTGTTCAATGACAGATCGAAAAAAATAATTTTTCTTAAACAACTTTATTTTTTATCTTCCTTTTCTTATATTTTTAAACGCGTCAAGTCGTTGATGAGAATGCAAAGAACGAATCATCGCCACCTAGTAGTGACATACGTCAACTCCCTACAAAATAAATTCAAATTCTAGGCGCGAAATTCAAACTGATAAAAAAATTATATTCTTCAACAAAAAAAATCTTTATTATAATAATGTACCATAAAAAGAGGATAAATGGTTATATATTCTTTCATCAAAATAACTTTTTTTTTAAATTAAAAAATTTATATCTTCAGATTTTAATCTTCAACGAAAATTGCGTTTCCTCAATGTTAATATCATATTTATTTAAAGTTTCAGTATATATTATTATAAAATTACATGATTGAATTATTTTGTTCTTATTATAAAATTTAACCATTATACTTATATCTAGCGGGGACTACCATTTTCTTCGTGTTACAGCCAATGGTGTTTATATAAATGATCAAAAACACTATTAGATAAAGACAGATAGTTCGGCCTCTTCTTAAATGCAATTATTGTTAAATTTGCTTTATTTATTTTATTTTTGCTTTCTCATAGAGAAAGCATTGTATCGATAAAAAAATTTTTTTTCTATTTTTTCATTAATTTGTACATATTTGAACTCGGTGAGTCGAAAAAAGTGGTTTCCAGAAAATGTCTGTATGTATGTGTGTGTGTGTGTGTGTGTGTGTGTGTGGATGTATGAATTCAGTTAGTAAACTGTATCTCGAGAACTACTCCATGGATTTGCTTCTAATTTTGCATGGAATGTAGTTTAGTGACGAACTTGCTGGGAAGCTATTGTTAATTGGTTCTTCTAGCGTAGTTTTCATTTTAAAGTTTAAAAAAAAAAAAAAAATTTCGATTTTTCGTTTTTTGTTTTTTTTTGTTTACTACTCGATGAATTTGCTTCAAAATTTGCATGGGACTTATTTGTGATTGCCCGGATAAAATAAATTCTTTAAACTGATTTTCTTAGCTTAGTTTTAATTTTAGAGCATTTTGAAATTAAAAAAAAATGTTTCTATTTATTAAGCCAATAAAATCTTAAAAACTACTCGATGGATTTACTTCAAATTTTCCATACAATTCAATTTTTTGACGAACTGGTGCCGAAGCTATTGAAAATTGGTTTTCTTAGCGTAGTTTTTTTTTAAGAATCATTTTAAGAATTTTTAAAAAATTTCGATTTTTCATTTTTTTTGTATTTTACGTAAACCACTCGAAGAATTTGTTAGAAAATTTTGTATGGAACTTAATTTTGACTGCCAAAAGTATAAATTTTGTAAAGTAATTTTCTTAACGCACTTTTAATTTTAGAGCATTTTTAAAATTTAAAAAAAAAATTTTTTTTTTTAATTTTTTTTTATTTTATGAAAACCATTTGACAGATTTGCTCCAAAATTTGTATGCAATTTATATGCTACTGTCTGAAGAAAACAAGCTTTGGAAAACTAATTTCCTCATCGCAGTTTTAATTTTAGAGCACTTTGAAAATTTTCAAAAAAATTTTTATTTTTCATTTATATTCTATTTTGCGTAAACCATACTATAAATTTTCTCCAAAATTTTTAAACAAATAATTCGCTATTGTCTGAAAATAATAAGCTTTTGACAACTAATTTTCTTAGCGTGGTTGCAATTTTAGAGAATTTTAAAGATTTAAAAAAAAATTTCGATTCTTCTTTTCTTATTTTTTTTTATTCTACGTAAAGTACTTGATAGATTTGTTCTAAAAATTGCAGGGAAATTATTTGCGACTGCCAAAAGAAGGGAAATTTTCAAAAATTGATTTTCATAGTGTAGTTTTAATTTTAGAACATTTTTAAAATTTTGAAAAAGAAATTTTGAAAAGAAAATGTTATTTATTTAACCAGTTAGATCTCGAAAATTACTCGATGGATTTGCTTCAAATTTTGTATACCATCCATGTTTTTGTATAACTAGACGGGAAGCTATTGAAAATTGGTGTTCATAGAGTAGTTTTTTTATAGAGCCATAAACATGAACTATATTTATATATAAATATGATTGCATTTTATAAAGATTAGAAATTTTGTTGTCATCATTCTTTTTATTACTACATTATATCATTTTTTCAATAGAACAAATTTTTTTGTATTACTTGATGATTTAAAATAAATTATAAATGTTGAAAAAGCAAACAGCTAGCATATATGTTCGAAATTTATAAAGTACAATATGAGTAAATATTAATGTTAGACAATTTTTAATATTAAAATCACATTTAAATAAATATAAAAAAATTAATGAAACTCAAAGAACTCTATGAGAAAGCATTCCGCCAAAGCACTTGGCAGCGTTTTTTAAGTTCATAAAGTTTCATCATAATTCTTCATGTTAGTATTAAGTTATTCAGTTTTTTTTTATTATCTCAAAGCTGACTTTTTCAACTTAACCCCTTATTCTGAGTAGCCCCTCAATTGGCCTACGGAGATATTCACAATAACTAAAATGTCAGTGGCAAAACCAGTGACTTATTATCTCAAAGATTTTTGTGATCAATTTATTACTGGTGGCTTATACAATAAACGAATTCACTGTATAGGACTTATTCATGACTCATTTTCTCCTTCATGAACTTTCTCTTTATTTTTTAAATATTTTTTCCTTTTATTTTATTTTATTAATTTTTTGTTATTCACAATTCAAAATATTTAAACTTATTATCTTTATGATACAATATAAATAAAACGTATTTGTTAGCCTTAGTTGCTAATTCTTCAAACAGGCTTTCATTCTTGTCCAGCGCCTTGGATATTTGATCTGGCAGAAAGGCCTGAAATTCTTAGTTGATAGTAATTATGATTCTCAATTCAAATTTAGTGCCGACTTGTCTGAGCTCGGTGACCTTATAATTTTGACCCTTCTCGATCCGGTTAAGCATTTCAATGTCCATTCTGAAATAAAGAAAAGTATTTTATCGTATTACGATAAATATACAAGACTTTATTATAATACTTACATAATATGATAATCTTCAAACTCTTGGTCTCTTCCCACACAGTTTGAAATATTGCAGTGTAACTTTCACTGAAATATTGCGCTGAAATGTTGTCACGAGGCGATAGCAATCTTGTCTTGACATTGCTAAAAGATTCCATGAAATATTTCAGTGCAATCTTGCTACAAGGTTATAGAAAATAATTCAAGGAATAATGCGGGAAACCTTTTATGAAATTTTTCAGCAAGATTACTGCAAGGTTTCATAACATATTTATCATAATTTTGCAAGAAACCTTTCATGAAAGGTTGCAGCAAGTTTTCTGCAAAGATTCATGAAACATTTAAAGAAAGCCTGCGAAAACCTACCATAAAAGGTTACTGTAAGGTTTTGGCAAGATTTTAGTATCATTTTACGAAATATTGCAAAAAACCTTTCATGAAAGGTTCCAGCGACGTTTACAGCGAAATTTGAGGAACATTTAATGAAATATTACGAGAAACCTTTCGTAGAAGATTCCAGCAACGTTTGTGCAAGGTTACATAAAACATTTCAAAAAAGCTTGCGGAATCCTTTCATGAAATTTTTCGACAAGGTTTCTGCTAGGTTTCATGGAACATTTCAAGAAAGCTTGCGAAACCTTTCATTAAAGTTTTTAGCCAGGTTTTTTAAAGATTTCATGAAACATTTATCAAAATATTGCGAGAAATCTTTTATTAAAGACTGCAGCCAGGTTCTTGCAAGGTATTATCAGACATTTCAAGGAAGTCTGCGAAAACCTTGACACCAAACATCATATTTTTAATTTCAGAGCCATAAAAAATACCTTCCTTCGATTTCGCGTATGATTTATTTGGAAATTTTCTTCCCAAGTATTTGAAGCACTGGCCATCTTTATCTGAAGCCTTGACGAATTTTTTCATCACACCAAGTTTTATGTGTAATGGCGGAATGAGAACTTTTTTTGGGTCAACCAATAGAGTAGCTGTAACGTTACTGTTTTCGACTTTGAGAGATTTTCTTACATTTATGATTTGTATAGTGCTTTGCACAGTCTCTATTATTCCATAAGTACAGAAAACATGGCTTCTTCGTAAATCCAGACTACTATCTTAACAATATTCCAGAAACTTTCAAATCAGCACATATAAGCCATTTATGCATGTCATACTGAATTATTTATAGTATAATTTTGAGATTGTCATATGTTTTCTTCGTTGTAGTGAAGTGAGCTATAGTAACTGAGGTATAGTCGTTGCTGTTGTGTTGTAATACAGCTTTTAAATTTCTATCTGATGAATCTATTGACTATCTCCATTCTTCGACATTATATACACCAGCAAAAAATACCTCGCTCCTAACGTTACTCGGTTGAATTTTGATATATTATATTATTATGTATGAATTAGCCAATTAGAAAATGAAAAAGAATTGCGCACGAATCATGAAATAATCGAAAACAGTATTTGAAGTTTACTAGAACTAACAACAGCACGGAGAAAGGAAAGTATTGTTAAAATAGGTTCTAAATCTAGTATGTCTAATTAATGTACTAAGGTATTAAAAAAAAAGTGACGATATAATTTCAATTAGTACTATAGCTTGAATTTCAGGGAATAATGTTGGTACTATTATATTATGAAGTAAGAGCATAAATTTGCGATGCTTAGTGTTTTTTTTGGTACTAAGACTGACATTTCACCTACTCGATTCAATGGCAATATTTCGCAAAAAATGTGATTGTTAATCTCTTTCTGTGCGGCTTTTCCTGCTACTGAAATTAAAAATTATTAAATATAGAACTATTTATATTATATATCACACTTTTAAATTACTAATTATTCATATTCTAATTTGTGATATTTAAGGGATAAAACGATACATGTTTATCTTCCATATTCCGTTTTGAAATAGTTACTTTTGAGTTTTAAATTAATTATCAGTAATTTAAAATTGACACACACACATATATATATATATTTCCTTATATTATATGGTTATATAAAAAAAAATCTCCTCTTCTGCCCCTCATTATTTCTCCCCCTCTCTTGTATTCTTAAAACATCACAATCCACCCCTCAAAATAACGTAAAAATTTGTCTAGAAATGATCTTTTTTAAGAAAAAAAAAAAGACACCCCTCTACTACCCAAGTCACTCCTCTTGCTACCCCTCGTACGTCACTCACCCTCCCCTCAGATAATTTAGCTAAATTTACCTTATTTTACCAATGTATTTGTTACTAATTCTCTATACCACTACTATCACCCTCCCCACTACTATCCCATCACTACTACTCCTCATCTTTTTTTCTCCTCTTCAAAAAATCAAAAGTCACCCCTCAAAATAACGTAAAAATGTCTCTTGAAATGTCTTTTGAAAAAAAAAAAAAGATTCCCCCCTCTACCCCAGTCACCCCTCTACTACCCAAGTCACCCCTTGGTCCAAAAGTCACCCCCTCGCTCCACAAGTCACCCCTCATAACCCCTCATGTCCCTAATACACTATTTATAATCATTATGAACCATTAAGAAAAAAGTTCTTTAATTTTATATTTATGAAATACTTGCTTAAGGCTATATAATGTGTGGCGTGGTATTTTCACGCCACAATAATTTTTTTTTTGTTTTATTAATTTAAAATAATTATCTGTTAAAAAACCTGTTGAATAAAAAGTCATACATAATTCCCCGAGCGTGTGAATTCATAAAATAATAATCACCACACTCGTGACAGCAACCAAGGCCACCGTAAGAAACCAACAGAGAAATAATTCTGTTGTGTTTTTGTTTTCGGTGCTGAGCCCTGGATGTATACAGCTGATCACCTAACCTATTGCCAAGTAGCTATGTACGTTGGACTACCGGCTAACGGCACTGACGAAGAAACAACCATGCACATATACACTCATGAGTCACACAGAGAGCCCCGAGCAGACGATTCTCACGATTAAACGTTCAGGAGGTGGCGAAGCGGCGCCAACGGCACAAAATGTATATGAACACGTGCTCGCGCGAACATGCTATTGTGGCGCTCGCGTAGAGTTAGTTAAAAGGTAGAAAGAGAGAGAGATAGATAGAAATAGACTGATGTAATAATTAAAGTCGATAAAGTAGGATAGACGCATATGGTAAAAAGATAACACATGTATAAAAAACTTAGTTATGATAAAAAGAGATGAAAGATTACTTGATAGGAATTGTAATGAGTCATATTATAGGGGGCGCGCAAAGACTAACGATATTCAAACGTAATTTAAATAATAACTTCTGTTTGTTTGTCTTAAATATCTTTTTGTATATTTTTATAGATGGCACTACAGTACAACCAAATAAATTGACATTGTAATTGTACAAAATTATTAAAACTAAAGACAATTAGTATAAGCGAATTTAAAATAACGAATGGTTAGAAATTATTGTTTGTATCGTTACTTAATATTTATTTATATTGCTGGATAAAAATTAAAATTTTTTTATATTAATGAGAAAAATAATTAGTTATTCATAGAGAAAATGAGATGAACTGTAATCATATTAAGCGCGCAGATGGCGTAACAGGTAAAGTGTACCCTGTTGAAAATAATGACGTCATTCCAGTACGTCTTTGAAAGATGTCTTTGGAGACGTCTTTGAATACGTCTTTAAAGACGTCTTTGGTCGTGTCTTAGATTGGAACAAAATAAGACGTCATTTTTTTAATGTTCCGGAAATATAGTAACCAAATAACGTCTTTTTTCTAAGTAAAATAATTTCAAAGACGTATTTTTCCAATAAATACTCATAGTAAAAGACGTAAATTTTCAAAAACAAATTCTTTTTTTAAAATGAATGACGTCCTCCCTGTTGAAAATAATGACGTCTTTCAAAGACGTCATTTCCTTTGAATTTAGGAAAAAAAACGTCATTTTTCAGGAATTATGTCATTGAAAAATGACTTTACATGATATTCATTTTCTATTTAAAGGAAAAAACAAAAATGAGATAAACCTCGTAGTTTCAACTCTTCGAAAAACGAAGAGCATTTGCGATTAAGCTGAGATCATTCTGGCCTTATATATCTGCGTCTTTAAAATTTGTATAAGGGATCGCAAAACTTGAAAATCGCCACCTAGTGACTTACAATCGAATTGATGGTTGCTTGCATCAATTAAATTTTAACTCACCAGGTGGCGATTTTCAAGTTTTGCGATACCTTATACAAATTTCAAAGACGCAGATATATAAGGCAAGAACGCTCTCAGTTCAATCGCAAATGCTCTTCGTTTTTCGAAGAGTTGAAACTACGAGGTTAACCTCGTTTTTGTTTTTTCCTTTAAATGGAAAATGATTATCATGTAAAGTCATTTTTCAATGTCATAATTCATGAAAAATGACGTTATTTTTTCCTTAATTTGGAGAAAATGACGTCTTTGAAAGACGTCTTTAGTTGTGTCTGAAATTGGAACAAAAAAGACGTCATTCTTCCAATGTTTAGAAAAGCTATTTAACAAATTATGTCTTTTTATAATTTCAAAAACGTATTTTTAAAATAAAAATTCGTAAGAAAAGACGTCATTTTTATTAAAAAAAACACGTCTTTGAAATAATAAAAAGACGTCATTTGTTGAATAACTTTTCTAAACATTGGAAAAATGACGTCTTTTTTGGTTCCAATTTAAGACACGACCAAATACGTCTTCAAAGACGTCTTCAGAGACGTCTTCAAAGACATCTTTCAAAGACGTACTGGAAAGACGTCATTATTTTCAACAGGGTAAAAATACTACACTAGTAACAGGAAATAATATGTAACTTGACTAGCGAGTAGCAAACTACACCAGAATAAGGTGATGAAAAGAACTTCATTTGATTAGTGAGTCGTGAAATAGAAAAAGATAGTAGATAGGAAATAACAAGAGTAATAAAGAGAGCAATAAAGAAGAAGCCACTGATGCTCAGCGTTCGCTTCCTTCTTCTTCGTGCTTCATTGTCGTTCCAGTTATCGTAGTATACGGGTGTTCTTTCAGCTATTCTTAAAAATTTTGTTGAAGTTATTTCCTGACTTACATTGTTTAATTGTTATCTTTTTGGTTAAGTTTATAAATTAGATTTTTGTTATTGGATATATATATATATATATATATATATATATATATATATATATATATTTATTCTTTTCTCGTTATAATTATCAAATTATTATTATTGCTTAATATTTTTAACTAATAATTTTCTTTTCTGTAACTTAGTATATTTTAATTGAATTCAATAGTTTCTTTCTATTCTAACTTAACCTAAATTTATTTAAAGAATTTGTTGTATAAAGGAATTTGTATATGGTTTAACGTAAACTCTTTTAATGAAATCATCTAAAGTTTATTTAGTGAATTTTACGCTTTATAATTAGATGTTTATTAATTTATTTATTGAAGTGATCTATAACTGATTAGTATAGTAAAGGTAGAGTATTTGATTCCCTTGTTATACCACTATTATTATTTTTGTAGGCTGGTAAATCTCAGAACTTGTGAATTATAAGCCAACCATTATTTCGTATTTAATTAAATATATTTATAATCTCCCAAATGAAAACCACCCTTACAAATGGAATATATATTTAATACATAGTTAACGATAATATAGATTATTGATATAATTATTTTTCATCCATCAACTAATACCTACGTTCCTTAGACAACTTTTCACACCACCCATACTGAGACAAAAAAAAAATAAGAAACTTCTACTTCCAACATTTAAGCTTACTTTTTTTTGTGTCTAAGCTGTATTTGCCTAAAAGTAAAGCATATTTTACTTTGTCTTGATTGTTTTGGTCAGAAAAATTTATTAAAAAATTTCCTACGTCTAAAAGATTCTTCTTTCAGGTTAGCTTAAATTTGTTTTCTTGTTTTTGTCTTGAGTTTATCTTGTGAAAGTCCTAAGTAGAAGTTTTTATTTTTTTTATCAGTTTAACGAGGTATTGTCAATGGCGCGTTGGGTTTTTTTTTGTTTATAAAGAGTAATTAAATATTAAAAGTGGTACCCTTCGCCAGTAGCCCTACATAACCACTTTTAAAGTAACATAAATTAAAAAAATTTTTTCACATTACTTTAAATGTCAAAAGTAAAAATGGTATTGTAAGTTTTTTATTAATTAAAAAGATCCAAATTATAATAATTATTAATTATTTATTTATAAAAAAGTAAAAGTAAAAATCAAAATTATATTCTCAATGTAAAATTTTATCTTTTATACCCTTTATACAAGTGAATAAAGTTATATAATTTTTATTTAATTTATCTCTAATATTTTCAATCTTTTAAGGAATATATTTCTATCCTTTTTCGTTTGTTTATATTTAAACATTTATAATATAAATTATATAACAAATTATAAATTTTTTATATAAAGAGTGTGATATTAAATTTTTAATATTTAAATAAACAATTTAATTAAATTTAATTCTTTAAAAAACGATTTTATATAAATTTATAATATATTTTTAATACATTTATTTTAAAATTATAACTATAGTTATTATGATTTTCTTACCTATTTTATTGTTTCTAATATATATTTAAATTAATCTAGAATAAAATAAATCATAATTAATTAATTTATAAAGAAATATTAAATTATAAGTATTTTAAATTTTAATTATATATTATTTTAAAATATAATATTAAAAAATAAACTTAATATATACTAATTATTTTATAATATAATATCAAAAAATATACTTATCTTAAATTACAAAATATAATATTATTATATTACTAATCTGGTTAAGCCTAAAAAGAAATAAGTAAATTTTTATTTTGTTTCTCATTTATTTAAAGAAATATATTAAAAATTAAAAAAATAACCTCATTTAAAAACATTTCGTTTCCGTTAATTAAATTGACAATATCCATTTTTGTTTCATTTAAGACTTTTATATTTTCAATTCCTCCAATTTTTAAAATGAATGAATTTTCTATTTATTAATAACAAATATAATATACACATATATATATTTATAAATTTACTACATAAATATAAATTTATAATACCAAATTCTTGTAAATCTCCAATAATTTCCAATTTTTTGCCTTTTTCTATTTTTGATATATCATCGTCTGTAGAAATTATTACCATTTCTAATTTGTAATGACCATCAGTTATATTAGAATAATATTTTGTACTATTATTATCTTTTTGAATAAATTTATTTCGCGAAAATCCTTCAATTTCTAAAAAATTTTTATAAAACGTATATAATATATATCATAAGTTTATTAATTGGACACCTTGTTACGAAAAAAATAAAAGTAAATGTAAAAAAAATTCCCAAAATCATTTAATGAAATTACAATAGTTGAAGAAAACAAATATCCACAATGCAAAAGAAGAAATAATATTTTAGATAATCATACATATAATTTAAAAAATAATAAAAAAATTATACAAGTTGATAATTCTATGGTAGTTCCTTATAACAATTTTTTGTTAGCAAAATATAATGCTCATATCAATACTGAACTTTGTATGTCAATACAAAGTATGAAATATATTTATGCTTATATTTATAAAGGTGTAGGTAAAGCTTACTGTAAAATAAAACAAGATAAAATTGAAGAAAATAATAAAGATGATGTTTATGATGAAATAACTCAATACATAGATGGAAGATATTTAAGTCCAATGGAGGCCGCATGGAGATTACAAGCATTTCCACTATGCGGTAGAAGTCATGCAGTAATTAGATTAAATATCCATACAGAAAATCAACAAAAAATAATTTTTGATGAAAATAATATACATTCAGCATTAAACAAATACGAAACAACATTGACTCCATGGTTTAAATAGAATAAAAAAGATGATTTTGCTAAAAAAATTAAATATGTTAATATTCCACAATATTATATTTTTAATTCTAAGACTAAATCTTGGATTAAAAGATCAAAACTTAGAAAAAATATAGTCATTGGTAGATTAAATGTAGTATCACCAAAAGATAGTGAACGTTTTTTTTAAAATTAATAATAAACAGGGTAAAAGGTCCAACATTTTTTTAAGATTTACGAACTTACGAAAATGTAACTTATAATACTTATAAAGAAACTGCTCTTGCAATGAATTTAATAGAACACGAAAAACAAATTTATTATATTTTTGAAGAAGCATGTCATGTTATGTTACCAGTACAATTACGTAAATTTTTTGCATGTATTTTATTATGTGAAAATATTCAAGGTAACATTATTTGGGAAAAATATAAAAAATTTTTTATAGAAGATTTTAAAGAAAATGAAGAAAACAAAGCTTTATCCCATATTAATCAAATATTAAATTCAGAAGAAATGTCATGTGAAAATTTTGGTTTACCTGAACCAAATGAAAACTATATCGAGGAAAACGAAGAAATTAATGGTGAAATTATGATTTTTAGTAAAAAAAAATTTGATAAAATGTATAAGCGATTGAATAACGATCAAAAACATATTTTTGAACAAATAATAAATAATAACCATAAAATTTTTTTCATAGATGGACCAGGAGGTTCTGGAAAAACATTTTTATATAAAACATTAATATATTATTTTATAACAATAAAAAAAAATTCTTATCAATGGCTTGGACAGGAATCACTTCAATTTTACTGCCAAAAGGTTTGACCAGTCACCGAACTTTTAGATTACCGTTAGATTTAAATAACATTAAAAGTGCATTTTTAAAATTTGATTCAGATAAGAAAAAATTAAGAGAAGCAAATGTAATTATATGGGACGAAGCATCAATGATTCCTAAAAAAGCTTTAGAAATAGTTGACAAAACATTAAAAGATGTCTGTCATAATAATGAAATTTTTGGAGGAGAAATTATTATTTTGGGTGCAGATTTTCGTCAAATTTTACCTGTATTAAAACATCTCATATGAAAATAATTTTTGTGAGAAATTGTGAATAACTGTTAATAATTGTAATAAACTACTGCAATCAAGACATTAATAAGAATTAATAACAGTAAAAAACAGTTAATAACAATTAATAATAGTTAATAATAGTTATGAACGCAGAATAACAATTATTAACTGAAAGTCATGATTATTAATAATTATTTATAGTTATTCACATTTATTCACATTTATACACATTTATACACATTTATTAACAGTTACTCACATTTTCCAAAATTTTAGAATTAGTGAATAATTTATTATTATTTATAATTATTTATATTTATTTGCAATTAGTTTCAGTGAATTATAGTTATTAACACTTTCTTACAGATATTTACAGTCTTTCACATTTATTAAGAGTTATTAACAGTTTTTCACATTTACAAAATTTTTCGCCTATAAAAAAAAAAAAAACGATTATACGTGTGAAAATTGTTGAAAGTGTGAAAAAGTGTTAATAACTGTTAATAAATGTGAATAAATGTGAATAAATGTGAAAAATTATAAATATTTGTAAATAACTATAAATAACAGTAAATTATTATTATTTACAGTTAATCATTATTATTATCTATTCATAACAATCATTAACTGTTATCAACTGTTATTTACTGTTATTAATGTCTCAATTGCGGTAGTTTATTATAGTTATTAACAGTTATTCACATTTTTTCACATTTTTATGAAATTATTTTATGAAACAAAAAAAAATTAATAAAATTCATATCATTATGTATTATATTATATTAATTTTTTTAATTAATGAATAATATTAAAAATTATTTATTATTAAATAAATAATCGATAATTTAAAAAAAAAAACAAACAGGAAAATACATTCTATTAATAAAGTAAGATATATTAAAAATAAAATTAAAATAATTAATAAATAAGGAAAAATTATATTATTAAATTTTATCGTTTTACTTATGAAATATATTAATTAATGATATTATGATTATCATAATGATATTGAAATTTATCAGAAAATATATACTTTGAATAAAATATATAAAAAAAAGGAAATATATTAATTTCACGTATATAAATTAAAGATACTAAATATTATAAAAAAATAATAATAATTAATATTTAAATATAAGAAATAATTGGAAAATTTTTAATAATAATAATATTGAAAAACATAGAATTCAATCAGGTATTAAACTTTGAATTCAGAATAATTATAATTAAAAAAATTTCTGTTCTATATTATTGTAAGACATGTTACAATAATATTTAATTGAAAAATATCAAATTATAATAATTATTTTAATAAACATACTTAAACAAAGATTTAAAAGAGATAAATATTAATTGGGAAATTGTTATATAACAATAATATAATAACAAATTGTACAAATGATAAAATGACTTTTAAAACTTTGTTTAAATATGTAATACTGATGGTGGAGGATGGATAGTAAATAGAGTCTGTGGTATAAGGAGGAAGGAATATAGACTCTCATGGTTGTGTAGGGCTATAGGCGAAGGTAACCATGGTTTTATTTTGAATAATTATATAAAAAAAGGAATTATTTTAATTAATTTTAACATGTCTTCAAATAACTTAAAATTATTATAATTGATTTTATATAATTATTTAAAATAAAACAAAAAAAAAACAACGCGCCGTACTACCATACATTTTTTATTATTTAATTTATATTAATTGTAAGGTATTATTGACAGTACCTCTTCGGGTGGTGTGGAAATCTGTCTTAGCAAATATATAATTGATATTAATTTTTTAAATAATTTTTATCGGTACACATTTCATTACTGACTGACATTTTCATTAATGTAAATATGCACGGGGGTTGGCGAGCAGCGCGAGCAGGGGGGAACCCCCCCTAGCATATATATATATATATATCATATGATTTACATTATATTTATCAACTGTTGAAAATTGTTATACAATTTAATGGATTTTACGTTAATAGGTATTAATTATGTTGGATTATAGGTAAATTCATACTTGTCGCGCCCTCTATGAGAATATAGATTAATTACAGGCTAAAAGAGATTGCGTTTTCACGCTTATTGTACAAGACCGTCAGAACGATATTAGGAGTCGTTGCCCAAGGATCGGTGTCTGAAACTGTATCTAAGCAAAGGCTATGTTAATATGTGTGTAAGCCAAATTGTACTCTCAGCTGTATTTTTAATTATCTTTATTCTTGAATAATAAAAACTGTGTGTGTCATTAAAGATTAATAAAGTTTCTGTTAAGAAACGCACTAAAGATCCACAATTCCTAACTTTATTTCCACATAGAAGCAGAACGTGATTGTGGTGATAGCGAAGCTAAAAGCAGTGTGACAAATACGGATTTTAAAAAGATACCTATTTTAAAAAAACCCTATCTAGAAACACTTTTTGAAAGGATAATGTATAATATATTAATGATAAAAAATTTTGTGAGTAAAAATAATAGTGCAAATACTAAAATGACTGAAGAGAAATTAAAAGTACAAGTTTTTGATGGAAGTGACTACACGATCTGGAAAAAACGAATGTTGTTGTTATTAAGATACAAAAAGTGTGTAAATCCGGTAACGAGAGAAAAATTGGCTACTGATAATGATGAAGCTTGGGAGGACGCTAACCTGAAAGCAATGGCGTACATGTACAGCGGTATTTCTAACAAGCAATTGCAGTTCATAGGAGACGAAAAAACAGCATATGCTATCTTCAAAAAATTCGATATGATGTACTCAAAAGAATCTACAGCGCAACAGATCTTTTTAAGAAATATACTCGAACAAGTTAAACTCAAAGATTATGAAGACTCAACACCGTTTTTCTGCGACTTCGAAAAATTAATAAACGAATTAAAAAGCGCTGGAGCAACTATTAACGAAAAAGAAAAACTTAACTATATGCTGCGTACATTGCCAGAATCATTAAGCTATATCGGAGATTTAATAGATGCAGTTAAACAATCTGACCAAAATTGTGAATTTGTGAAAAATAAAATAACAATGTGGGATTTAAGAGAGAAAGGAGATGGTCATCAGTTTCACACAAAGTCAAGCGCATTTAAAGTTGAGAAAAAGAAATTAGATTACAATAAAAACTATAGTAATAACACGTGGCAAAGAGGAAATTACTTAAGATACAACAACAGTAGAGACACACAGTGGCAAGGAGGCGAACGTAGAAATCAGACACATGCGCAGTCTAACAATTATAACTACGACGCGAGAGCTCAAGGTGTTTGAGGCTCAGGCTATAGAGGTTTTGTAAGTCCACGCACAAGCGGATCAAGAGGGAGAGGTTTCTCACATCGACACGAAGGCGACAGACAAGACTCAAGCATCAATGTAGGTGATCGCGGAAGCCAAGCAGGCTGTTGCAATACAGAGTTTAAGGTTTGTAATGATGTAGAATGTATGAATATCGAATCGGTTGTAGGCGACGATGTGAAAATAAATTTGATATTGGATAGAGGTTGCACGGACTATATTGTAAACAATATTCTATATTTTTCTGAAGTAATTGAATTAAAATCACCGGTTAACGTTAAGGTAGCTAATGGTAAATATTCGAAAGCGACAAAAATTGGAATCGTAAATACTTATTTTATTGTAAATGGGAAAAAGAAATTTGTTAAGTTTCCGAATGTGTTTTTTGTGAATGATATGGATAGAAACATGATAAGTAATGGAAAAGTAACCAATGCAAATAAAATTATTTTGATTGGAAATACTTCAGAAATTTATAATGAGAAAAATGAGATAATAGCTATTGCTGTAAAAGAAAATAATTTATTTAAAATGACTAGCTTCGTAAACAATATTGAATCAAACTCGCTTTTGAAAAATAATAATAAAATGACGTTAAGAGTCCGCTGTATCTCTGTCCTTTTCTAATTAAAAAATTTACTTTTTTCCCAAAATGAGCAACAAGAGGCAAAAATAAAGAGATGGTTTCGATGTGTTTAATTAAATGTAATATTTTCTTTGATTAGTATGAATTAATTTTATTGCTTCGTTTTTAAGAAAAGTTGGAATAACTTAAAAAATTAGAAATTAGTGTCAAATAATGGGATTTTCAAGTCATTCCAACTTTTCTTGAAAATAAAGCGGTAGAATTAAATTATTCTTATCAGAGAAAATATTGCTTTCTATTACACGAATCGAAACCATCTCTTTATTTCTGCCTGAAGCTATTAGTTTTTATAAAAAATAAATTTTAAATAGATTCGGTAAAACAGGTAACTGTGTCGGTATACAGCTGACTCTTAAAAGAAAAGTATCACAGAATTTTTGGCCATATTAATTTTAAATATTTAGAGAAAATGTGTAAGGAAAGGTTGGTCGAAGGTATGCTTAGTCAATTAGAAACTGATTATTATAAATGTAGCACATGTATAGAAAACAAAATGCACAACTTAGCATTCGAAAATAAAAAAACCGAAGCCAAAAATTTGTTAGACATAGTACATACTGATTTAAACGGTCCTCAACCTGTAGCAGGTCTTAATGGCGAAAAGTATTTTTTATCTTTTATAGACGGGTATAGTAAAGCTGCACGTGTATATACAATTAAATCTAAAGATGAAGTATACAATTGTTTTGTAGATAACATTAGCAACGTGGAAGTTTTGACTGGTAAGAAAATAAAAAAACTAATATGTGACCGTGGTAGAGAATATATTAATAAAAATATGTTTAACTTAGCTAGTGAAAAAGGTATTGTGATAGAACCTCGTCCACCGTACGTACATCAGTTGAATGGTACTGCGGAGCGATACAACAGAACGTTAATGAATATGGCTAGATGTTTACACTCTGAAGCTGAAATAGATTTAAAGTTTTGGCCAGATTTAATCAGAGCAGCATCGTATTTAAAAAATAGAACCTTAACTAACACTCAGGAGTTAAAAACACCATATAAGATTTTAATAGGAATAAAACCTAATGTAAAAAATTTGTACTTGTATGGAAGCAAAGTTTATGTTAGGGTGCCGGAGGAGAGAAGAAAATCTAAGTGGGATAGAAAAGCCGACATAGGCATATTGTTGGGATATGAAAATGTAGGATATAGGGTTTTAATAAATAATAAAATCACTGTAGCTAGAAATGTAGAGATTATAGAAGAAAATGTAAAGATACTTGGTTTTGATGATATACACGATGAGAATGTTATAAGAGATAAAAAAATTAAAAATGAGAATGATATGATGAATTATAAGTGAGTAATTAAAGATGAAAGTACTAATCGTGACTATAAAACTGATAAAACTAAAATACAAACTGAGACATAATTATAATTTGAATGATTTTATTCAATAATATTAAAACATTAATCAAATTATTAGATAATTTTATTAGCAATTGCATTGTCGACGCTTGGGTAAGTTCACAATTTAATTGAATTTTTATTTCTCAAAGTGCTTGATAATATTAAATATTATATTTCATACGTATAAGAAACTACTTTTATTAAATTATATTAAAATCTCTGCTGGTTAGATGAATACTATATTAAGTACCGCCAAACATATCATTTTATTCTTTTCTAGAGAACAGACAAGATTGCTGATATATATTATAATCAAGAAATTTTTTTGCTTGGAGCTATAAAAATCTATCTTATAAAGTGACGCTAAGTTTGATATGACAAAGTTAAATTAATTTATAAATGTAAATACAGTAGTACATGGATTGAAATCATGTCTATCTAAATTACACTATCAAAATATAATATAAATAAGAAGCGAACTAATAATTATAGTCTTTTTGTACTTTTAAAATAAAGCAATAAAATACTGAAGCGCATATGACACAAAAGATTATCAAACTTATATCTAACACATAGGCAATTACTTGAAACTTATTTCTGAACATATATAAACTTAAAAAATCATTAATTCATAAAAAAATATATTTACTTTTATGTAATAATGAAATGTTTAGTGAAGTATTTCTATTTTTCTATTCTCTGATAAAACAAACTACTGTATTTCAAATTATCAAGACAGTTAATTTTACATGTTTACTTTATGGTTCAACCATATACACTGAACACTGCTTCTGCTAAAGAGAGAGTCTAGGGTCTTAAGTTGGAATTCATAGACCCAACACAAGCAACTATGTTATTTGAGTATCAATGTTACTCGAGTAACATTTATGAATTGTAGTTTTGTTACAAGTATCAATATTACTTGAGTAACATTGATACTCAAGTAGCACCATCGCTTGAGTTGGGTCTGTGAATGCCAACTTTAGTTATAACGGAAACAGGCAACCTAGACTTTTAAAAGTGACCGCAAGGCCGCGTTGCGATCGAGTAAGAAATAGTTCTTATACATATAGTGGGAAATACATGAAGGGCCACGTTCGTGAAATGTCCAGGAGAAGGAAGATATGAAATCTCTTTCTGTCTCTGTTTAGGCACGTTTTTCTCAAATTATAGTATAAAGGATTAGAAGTTAACAGCTAAATATTATGTCTTGAAAGGTAGAATGTAAGAATGGAGCGTTTAAATATACTTTTTACTGCAACAATCGGAATAATATAATTATTTACATTCGTTTATCGCTGTTTGTAATCCAGTAAAGTTTATGCTCATGCGCAAGCAAACGAAGACAGCGAGAGATCATGTATCTTCTATTTTTTTCTGTAAACATTATCTATTAACATGACTCTCATTACCTATGAATCTTCTGTTTTCTATAAATATCTCTACGGTTCTTACTCGATTCATAGATTTTATATTTCGATTTTCGTACCAACTTTGAATGATCATATCTCGGTAATGAAAGCACTTGGAAACTTGTATAAAAAATGAAATTAAAGGTTTTCAACTCTACTTTTGCATAGTAAAACTCATTTGCACTTATAGTGACGAGAATCCATCTATAAAATTGAAAACACGAAAAAAAAGTACTTTTTTAAAAATTTTTTACTGAATTAACAAGCTACATCTCGGTGAAAACAAATTATTTTGCTTCTAAAGCACTATGGGGGATATTTTTTTTACTGACAGAAATTATTTATATGCGCACAAAGTCCCAAAAATAATTTAGAAAAGAATTAGAGCATCAAAGTACGAAAAATTTGGAAAAAATGAGAAAAAAGCGTTTTTTTAAAATTGAAACGTGTTTAAAACTTTCTATACCTGATTTTTTGGATTCGTTTATAGTTTTTGGATAGTAACAACCGATCCCCGGGACAGGAGACGATATTCAAGCATTTTGGGAAATAAGCGCCACCCTAATATATACATACGCATATTTATAACATAAACATACGACATATTATTATTCTTCATTAAGGCACCAAGAAAAGAAATCACGAAGTACATCATAACCGACACCAGTATTAATACAGTTATAATATTAGCTATATACAGCATATATATATATACATATATATTCTTTTTTTGGGCCAGAATCTTAAATTTAAATACATATACACATATACATAAGTACTTCCGAAATATAGATATCATTAAAACTTATCTGCTGGTTTTAAATTCCCCTTCCCCCCCCCCCATGACCAACGTGCCATTAGGTAACGGGTTTTCATATACCAATACGATAAATCTTAGATTTATCGGAATCGTACTAGAAATAAAGCAAGAAGATAGCAAATCGATAGACGAGGCATTGAACGCTTTCTGCAAAAACCTTTTAACGGTAACAACCCTCGATAAAGATATAATTACTCAAGAAGAACTAGACTCTTGACTTCAAAATTTAAAATTCTAAGTAATTCCTCTACCGCCCCCCCCCCCTGTTTTTTTCTGTTAATACAAGTTTCATGTTTCCTCTTCCCCTTGCTCTTATTACTAAAAATCAAGTCACCCAATTATTAGACGAATTTCACTTAAGGGCTACCGCATACGAAGCCTGGATAGAAGAGACGGAAAGCGTCATTATATTTCATCAGGACATTATCGCCGATTTAAGAACCAAAATATTGACACTTGAGAAAAAGGTTAGAGAACTGTCTGCTGAGGTTGCGCTCTCGCAACATTGGATATCAGACAGAACGTAAAAATTGGAAGATCGCATAAAAGTAACCGAAGCGACGGTGATAGATCTGATTAAAGACTTCGAACGGTTACAAATTCACAAGAATAGGAAAGGAAAAAAGGAAAATAAAAGCAATCTATGAACTCAGACCCAACACACAAATTGTTGGAAAAACAGACTTTCCAAAGATTAGTTGCACTAAACAACAGGTTATCTCGCCTGAATTTCTCGGCCCAAGACATAGATGAAATTCTGGAACTTCACGGAACCTCTCTACTACAGCTGGAAAAAACAACCTATTCACTTAATATCAAATATGATATTTGGTCCAATAGACAAAAAAACTTACACCGTTGGACCCGAAATAAAATTTTTGATTTAAATAGCTGCTCAGATAAAGTTAGCGAAGAGATTGCCAGTCTGACCGTCAAATTTTCGAAGCTCTTGCTTTTTAACTAAATCTGAATGAGTAGGACTCGAAATAATTGGAAACGAATTCTCGAGAAGAGAACAAAATTCGAAAAAGCATTAAAAAGGAAACTAGATACAGACGAAATAATAGCCACAAAACGCAAGAAATCAATAGGTAAAATAGCCTTCAGGAATATACCTAGATTCACACAACCATCTGACGCTCTCATAGAAAATGAGTTAGAATTAGAAGTAGAAAGCGCCACATCAATATCTAACTTCTCCCCAGCCATCAAACTTGCCGATCTAGTAGGGCGTACAGGTAATTACGAGTATTGCAACTCCACAATCTCCCCAATACAACAACTTGAAACCCTAGTGAATTCACTTCCCAGCCTATGGTAGAAGACGACCCAGCCATGGCAGAACAGATAGCCAACTTGACACACCATCAGAACATCACTGATGTACTCCTCAATACTATGGGAAAGTGCATAGCGGTGCAGCAGGCGTTATTACACATACCGCTTTACGATGGGAAAAATATGTCACTTCGAACCTTTCTGCAGGACGTAGAAAACGGATATAGCATTTTTACCGAAGGTATTCATAATGCCTTCTTCAAAGGTGTCATTGCTAAATTACGCGACACCGCTAGAGACGCTGCCAATGAACTAAAAATCGCCTTCGTTAACGATCTTAAGGATGCGTTAAAGGAATACTTTCTCCCGAAGAAAACATACTACCATTATACGGGAGAGATCCAGGCGATAAGAATGCGTAGAAACGAAACAATTATCGAATATTACAGCCGCTTAAAAAAATTAATGGTAGGAGCCACAGCTTCACTAAAGAAGAAATTCATGGCAGCACAGGTACCTGGCACGTTAGTAATGTTGGAAGGACTCGCACTAGAATCTTTCAAAAGAGGACTATCTGACGACATCATGTTCGCTGTAAGCGCACAAGAACATGAGACATTAGCTGTAGCATTAAAATCAGCACAATGCTTTGAAAGAGACTTGATCTCCTTACACGACAAATGGGGATCTCTTCAAGTCATCGAGACGGATCAATCGAAAGAAAAGTCACCTTGACAAGTCAAGTTCGAGGAAGATAATAATAAACAGTCCTGGAGATCACAATCACCGGGTAGAGATGAGTACGAGCATAGATCGTACTATCGTAACAATTCTGCCGTGTTAAGTAAAAACTTACATGAGTGACATTTGGATGAAAAATAAATTTGTTCTATCAATAGATTCGATAAAAAATAGCCTATTAAATGAATAAAAAAATAGTTGTTTCAAATTTTTCGCTAAAAAATGAGGAAATAAAAATTACTTGAATATTGAAAAATTAAAAATTGGATCGGACGAAACTGATATTATTTCACTTTATAACTTTTATTTATTTTACACTTATGTAAGTTTTTACTTAACACGGCAGAATTCTCCAGCGCGCGATGACCGTAGAAGATACGGGCAAGACTCCTACAGAAGAGCCGCCCCAAGAGCACAGAGCCCTGTAGACTACTCAGGAGTAGGAATACTCCAGTTGAAACCAAAATGTTCTGGACGACACGATCACACTACCCTTACAGGACTCAAAACAATAGGAAACACAGAAAAATTCTTATACTTACCGCACATACACTTAAATATTACTCACATGGACGAATATGTCTTTAAGAAGATATCAATCCTTAACAACTTATTACTATTCCCACCCTTTGAACACTCAGTAGGAAAAATCGAACAAAACATTAGCCTAGAAAACATACAGTCAATACGATAAAATCATAAGAGAAACGAACGAAAAAAACCTGACACATCTCGTGTCATACAGAACCATAGGTTTAAACACGGCTATAATTATTACTATAATGATAGTAATAATCTTATCCTGCCTCAAATATAGTAAAACTTGCCATAAAGAAGATAATAAACTGACAGATTCAGGAAGTTACACTTTCAACGTTCTGCAAACTATAAACGTCATTGAACACCCATCACACTCATACCACACCTCATCTAGGTCAATCCACACTCCACCCGTTTCACCAAGATCACGTCACAATCCAGCACCCATCGACAACACAGAGGATCATACAGATGAGGAAACAAACAACTAACCACTTGTCCGCTTACTAACCCCTACACGTAAATGAATTGCATGTTCACAGAGGAAGAAAAGGATAAAGGAAACAAAATGATTTATATAAGGCACGCTTCTTTAAAACCTGGATCATAGAAACACTGATAACCATGGTATATACGCAATCCAAACGAACGCTAATAACCAACCTCGACTTTAACCCTGGGATCTACTTCCACTATCTTGGACCGATATTACACCAAACTAATCAATGGACACTCGCTGTAAAAATCAACCTTCACGAAATTAGTCATGGAACTATTTAAGCACAGGAAACAATAGCCAGCCTAACCAGCACGTGCGACAGGACGATCATGATATGCCAATTATACCACACACAAACGTGACAAATAAGTCGTCTCCTGGATCAAGCAGATAACCTATTATTAACCATCGGTCAAATAACATTACCAGTAGAGACTGATGAAAGCTTAACCACAATAGTCAACAAGGTAAACACTCGAGACGTCGCGAAGGGTAGTGACAGAACTTAAGGATATCAACGACTATATAGAATTTAGAAGAAATGACTCGCTCGCACATACAATAACCGATTATATAGGAAAAACCGAGCCAAAGCTAGCGAAAATAAAAGAATTTTTGGAATCACACATCAATCTATCAGAATTATAATAGATGTAATAGAGTCAGCCCAGATGGGTCAACTAAACCATCAGCTTATTAACACAGAAGACTTCAATTGTTTATCCCAGTATATACGATTGGATACGGAAGGATAGCCATGCTACAACTATTTTCGAATGGATTTAACAAGATCATATCCTGATGAGAGCTGAAGGAACAAACTACACCCTGTACGAAGGAAAGGACATTGGCAAAAGCGTCAAAATCAAGAAAACAACGTACTGCAACATGACAAGGATATTAATCTCAGAAAACAGCTGCGAAACCCAGTTTTTGATCAACACACCTGCAAAAGGGTGCCAAATAAAAACAACACGACTAAGACAAACCATCTGGACGCACCTTCAAGATACCAATGCCTGAATCTTTTCCGCACCAAAACCAGAAAATCTGCATATGACCTGCTGTAATAACGACGACAGAAATACAGAAATACACAGAATAGAAATTATAGAAATACAGCCAGGATGCCAAGCTTCAACTAGATATACAACCCTAACACCTTCAATGGAAGTAAGCGAAATAAAAGAATATTTCACGTACACAAATAAAGTAAAATTCACGAAGATGAAGGAAATTAGAGGGACCAACCTAACATACTCGATAATTACAGGAATAGCACTAATGACAACTATTAGCTCAATGATATCCTGGATCATCAACAGCAGAACAAAACGCAACTACACGTTATCGACAGACTACATCGAAAATCAACAAGAACTCCTACCTGCCAACTCACCACAACACGAGACTGCAAAAGCAAAGGAAACAATTACACCAAACGAACCAGACGCTACCGATGAACCGACTAGGACAGACCATAGGGTATCGTATATAGATACGATACAGTGTCTCCCTCAAAACAAGTTTCCCCAAAAACCTTACTCTATCACACCTTTGGAAAACCAACCAAGGTTTTATTATGAATTCATCGGAGAATACAGCTACAACAATGATTTCTGGACTGCCGATATAACAATAAATCTTTTCCAATTATACGACGACGAAAGGACCATAATAAAGGAGATGGGAATAATAGGAAATTTCTGCTCTTATCACTGTAAACCACAGCTCTAAGGATTTATACACTTACACGATCTGATCGACACCACCGAGAATCTCTGACAAAAAATTTTCAACATGGTGAGAGTGGAAAGAGGACACAAGGAATTCTTCTTTGAACCAACCATACAATCCAACAGAATCTCTGACAAAATTGAACAAACACATTTAAATAGGCTGGAACTTCCACTGACAGGCAGATACTCAGCCGACACCATACAATCATGGATTAACAACGCAAAAACTACATTAGAGGACCATACAGAAATTCACCAAAGAATCAGGAACTCATTAACAAAGCTGAAGTCGGGAGTCATAAGCCTAAACCTTTTCTTCCGACATCAGTTAGAATCCACCTTCATCAAAATTGGATAAAACAAAGACGAGTCACGTTTACCGCCATTGGATCTATCATCGAAGGTATTTGAAAAAATATCCCAAATTAACACATCAAAGTTTGCTTTTAGGATAAACATTCAGCTGAAGGTCGCTAGCTATACAATAAGGACATTCCAGCTATACAAGATGCACCGAATACCCGTGCCTCAGATCGACAATACCGTGGCCACGATTCCGCTAAAATCTACGTTTATTACAACTAATAACGCTACAGAATAACATATACTCTTAGACAACATCAAGGAATGTATCACAATCACGGATACTATCTTCTGTCTACAACCCTCAAAAATATACACCAAGCCAACTTGTGAATCTACGCTTCAAACGGCCACATCAACAACTAAATTTGACCTATGCACCATATCTATCAGCCACGACACAAGGACCACTTACCACTTACTGGGAACGACGGGCGAATGGATTTTCTCAGCACCCACACCGGAAGAAATTGGGATCATCTGTAATCAGACCAATAATGAAACTGTAACAGGGATTGGAATTATATGGATCATGCCAACTTGCAGTATAACAACGCCATATATACATTTAAAGGGAAAGATACCTGTTCACAAGGAAAAATGCCACTTTCATTCAACCTTAAACTTAATCACAACGAGAGTCATCAGCATACCACCGTTATATTACCTTATATTACTGATAGGAGTTAAAATCACAAGCATAATCATGTGGGCAACATGGAAGATCATGGTTTCGAGAAATAACAAAAAAAGGAAAACTGAATTGAAATTTTTACCACCACCTCCAGCAGAACTACTCCTGGACATTGGATCACCTTTACCAAGGGACCCACCTCAGTTATATAGTTTCCCACCGGACCTGGGCACCCCAATCTTCAACTAAACAGCAAAAATCCCAACCAATCAAGACATAAGAAGACGCTGACCAGAAAGAAGATCTAAATTTAATTTTATATGTACAATTTCCCTCCTTACACACTATTCTCTCTCTCCCATGCATGTTTGGTGTTTTCTTCCTTACCTCTTCTGTCCTCAAAAATCTTTTTTTTTACCTTTTCAATTGTCTTATTCTCATAGATGGCCAGTGAAGGAATTGCCTAAGAAACTTCCAGCATTAACGCTAATCACGGCCTCCAAGGTTTAAAGATTGCAATACTAAGCCGTTGCGTTACTCTAGGACCAAGGATAAGGACTCAGGTGTATTATAGCCCACTAAGCCGTAAGCTGCTGCGTGCCCGATGTTTTGATAGGACTAGTTACACAGAAAAATAAACCAAAGCGTAATTTGCCGGATCTGCTACAGAATTTCAGCAAGAAACAGACATCGTTATCAAGATCATTAGGGATTCCACCTGGTATCTTTCCGTCGGCCTAAACACCTCAGATGTACTTACTGCAATCAGCAACTTCTACGAGTACGACAAGCCAACAAATGCAAGAGTTGTATCGATACAACGTTTAGACGAAGTAACCAAATTCAAGACTAGGGCGGTGCCTTTGTGTACCATCGAACGCAGGCAAAATAGTCTTTCCCCTCGAAATAAATTCCTCCTACCTTTTTGTCCTTTTTTCTCCTTCTTCTTGTCCTTTCTCCTTCTTTATTATTGTGATAGAAATAGTAATAGTAGTGATAATAATAGTAGCAAAAATAACAGTAACAGTAGCAATAGTAATAATAACGATGATAAAAAATTACTAAAACATAGAAAATACTATTTTTTTTCTTCTAGATGAATTTCCAGCAGAAAATGAAAATCTTGCACGATCTTGGCTTTAACCCAGGGCATGTGCCCTGCCATATCCAAACAAGAAGCAGAATCTCCTGTAAACATTGTCGGCGACCACCGTGCATATCGCCCACTACATTCATATTTCACCTGCACAACGAATTAACAAGGGTCCCACTCTCCACATGGGATGAATGCACATTATATGAACACTTTAACGAGCAGGAGATGAACGAATTAAAAGAACATTATTTAATAAGCGAATATTTTTGTATCTGCGAAGAAAAAGCTTGAACTTTGGCCAATAGCTAGACTTCATCGAGGACAATGAACACTTTCGCGCTGGGAGGTGTAACGTTCTAATTTCATTACGACATTTTCTCAATTTTAATGATGTCAGATATTAAATAATAATTATTTTAAACTCTTTGCAACGGCCAAAGCTCAAACTTTTTCCTTAATTAATATGCACCGTCCAGATAACGTCGTGAGTCAACACAGGTGTTTTTATTGTTAAATAGATTGACTTGTCAAATCATGATATGTACCATGTTTGTTATTCGCAAATAATATGACAGGTACATGTCAGATTTCGACAGCTCAATTTAAAAAAAGCAAACACAGGTGTTTTCCTACGACCGATTACCGCTAAGATATAGGTCTATCTTTTTGGTATAAAAGACCCAAAAATTGTATTGTTAGGAGTACAGTCTTTTGATAAAGTTCTTGCAACATACACTACACAGTCTTAGGAAGCTCCAGAAATCAACAGCGACCTCAACAATTACAAGAAGTAAAAGGCTAGCTACAGCAGTTGACGAGAATAATCAAAAGAGGTGAGTTTAGTACATTATTACGATCCATTTATTTTCTTCTCTTTTCTTTTCTCTTGCGATCTTAACACGGGTTCACGAGCCTGCAGAATAACTTCCCCTTCGTCTCGATCTGCCACGCTTACGTCTGAACACCCATCCGCTTGGCGTATCTAGATCTGTGATATTCATGGTCATATTTTTGATATTAAATTAATAATTTAAATAATATAAATAACGCCGGAACGTTACAGTTCAAAAAATTTGAGAATTAAAAATATATTAGGCCCAAAAAATATATAGAACCCAAAAAAATATAAGGATCAAAAAGATATTAGGCCCAAAGAAATACAGAGCCCAGTAAATAATAAGCATCAAAACAATATTGTGCCCAAAAATATAAGGAGTCCAAGAAAATATAGGAATCAAAAGAATATTGAGCTCAAAAAAATATAGAGTCCAAGAAAGTATGAGAATCAAAAAAATATTGAGTTGAAAAAATATAAGAGTTAGAAAAATATTAAGCCCAAGAAAATATAAGAATCAGCAAAATATTAGGTCGAAAAAATATAAGGATCAAAAAAATATTGGGCCAAAAAAACAAAAGAAAATATAAGAATCATAAGAATATTAGGCCCAAAAAAATTTAGAGCCCAGGAAAATGTAAGAATAAAAAATATGAGAATTAAAAAAATATTAGCCAAAAAAAATATACAGAACCCAAGAAAATATAAGGATCATAAAAATATTAGGCCCAAGGAAATACAGAGCCTAGTAAATTGTAAGAATCAGAACAATATTGTGCCTAAAAATATAAAGAGCCCAAAAAAATATGGAAATAAAAAAAACATTTAGCCCAAAAAAATATAGAGCCCAAGAAAATATGAGAACCAAAAAATTATTGAGTTGAAAAAATAAAAGAATCAAAAAAATATAGGACCTAAATAAATATAGAGCCGAAGAAAATTTAAAAATGAAAAAAAAATTTGGCTGAAAAAATATAGAGCTCAAGAAAATATAAGAATCAGAAAAATATTAAGCCCACGAACATATAAAAATAAATATATTTTTGATCGAAAAGATATAATAATCAAAAAGATATTGGGCCCAAAAAAATGTAGAGTCCAAGAAAATATAAAATGGAAAAAAATATTAGGTCAAAAAATATGTCGAGCCTAAGAAAATATAAAAATCAAAAAAAATTGGCTCCGAAAAAATATAGAGCCCAAGAAAATGTAAGAATCTGAAGAATATGGGAAGATTGTGAGATAAGTATCAAATGAATTTCCACTTTAACTTTAACTTTATTTATTTTTAAGAATTCATACTAATATAACAAAAAACTTAAAATTCACTTTTAAAGATAGCGGCTTATGTAAGAAAACTTCTCGTATACCTGCAACAAAAAATAATATTTATTTTATAAGTTTCACTTTCACCAAAAACATCACACGCGTCGACCGGGATACGTCGTATCACACACTAACTGATGCCGACGCTTCTCCGCCATTATATACGGCTCCCCCACCCTTCTCCGCGTTTTTTTACGACCCATACCACTTTTTTTCGCTTTTGCGCCTTTTTTTCACCGACTTACGCTTCACTCCCAATTACGCACCGTGCATGCACAAAGGAAGGCGGGAAAGGAAGTTCTTGTATACAACATTCCCCACTACGTACGAAAACTAATTTCGTACTATTAAGTACTTTCTGTTAGGCATATGATTTTGCACTACTCTTGTTCGACCACCCTTCCCGGAGTAGATATTTTGAATTTCTCCTTTTATCCACGTATTTCTCGGATTTCCGACCTTGACCCCTTCAGTATTTGTGAACCATTTAGGTTGCAATGCCAAAGTTGGCAAATACTCTCTGATCCATCTTTGCCAGAATTTGTCCGCTAATGCTTGAGCAATTCTTTATTGTTTACGTGTGCACAGCTCAACTTCTTCGAATTCCCGATGAATCTGACCTCCTAAAGAACGTCCAAGCAGGATATGGTTAGGTGTGAGGGCTTCTTCATCGTCGTTATTGACAGATACATGGGTTAGAGGTCTGCAGTCGATCGTATACTCTACCTCAGCTAGTATCGTTCGCAAAACCTCTCCCTTTGGGGCGATTTCCTTTAGTATCACCTTAAGCGCTGTGTTCACGTTCCGAATAAGACACTTCCAGTTTCCTCCCATATGAGGTGCCCCTGGTGGAATTAATTTCCACGTTATTGCGTTCTCTGAGGCGAAACGCTTTAAACCAGATTCAGTTATTTCATTCCTGGCACGAGACAATTCCGTATCAGCACCTCGGAAATTGGCGCCGTTGTCTGAGTAGATCACTGATTGCATGCCTCGACGATCTGCCATTCTTTGAAGCGCATTAATTGCAGAGTCTGTGCTAAGTGTTGATATTAACTCTATGTGTACCGCTCGGGTAGTTAGACAGGTGAACGGTACACCCCATCTTTTTTCTTTTCTGCGACCGATCGTGACTAGCATGGGCCCAAAGCAATCCAGTCCACAGCAAGAGAAGGGGGGCCGATGGTGATTGAGGCGAGCCACAGGTAGATCAGCCATCCGGGAGATATAGGTTTGGCTCTTCGTATTTGACACATTTGACATCTACTAACCACGTTTCGAAGCCTTGCTCGAACACTTACAATCCAATATTGTTGACGTATTTCATTGATGACGGTCTCATTGTTAGCGTGGTGATACTTGGTATGGTAATATTTAATTAAAAGAGTAGTATATGGGTGCTTGCCATGGAGTATTATCGGACGTGTGAGTTCTATTAGTACTTCTGGTGTCTCCGCTATTCGACTTTCCACTCGTGATATCTTTTGGTCGTCTAGATATGGTGTCAATTTTAAAAGCGAACTGTTGCCTTTTAGTGGTTGTTTTTGCATTAAGCAACTTATCTCGGATTTAAAGCTTTCGTTTTGAGCCTTCTTTATCCACATCTGTTCAGCGCGCAGCACGTAATCAGTATCATTTAGTACTTTACGTTTCCGCCAAATGTTTACACTACGGAAGAATCGTGCGGAAGCGTATATTATACGTTTCCATGATGAAAACCTTTCTGAATCAGGCAATACGATTTCTTGATCACTGCAAATGTTGGTCATAAATGTGCTTTCTCTATACGTTTCTGAGGCGATTTCCGAACTTATGGTATCATTATCATTGCTCAAAGTTGAGTCAGGCCACTGGTTCTTCTCATGCGCTAGAAATGATGGGCCTTGGAACCGGTGGGAGTCGTTTTTCAAATTGACTGTTGCGTACTTTGTCGCTTCGTCATTCTCTCACTTCGGTCAATTCATCTATCTCTCCAAGCCGATGAGATACAAATACTTGAAAATTCCTCGAATCACTGCGAATCCAGCTCAATACCGTTCGTGAGTCGGATCAAAATCTCCTCTCATCTATTCTACAGTTTAGTTCGTATTGAATGGTTCGTGTTAGTCTTGCCCCTATTAGTGCGGCTTGTAATTCCAGACGAGGAATGGAAATTCGTTTAAGTGGTGTCACACCACTTTTGTTAGCGACAAAGGCAACACTTATTCGACCATCCATGTACTCGATGCGTCGATATACTATGGCTGCGTATGCATATTTGCTAGCATCGTAGAATGTGTGTAGCTCATTTCGTGCTGCGGGTTCATCGTGCCTTAGGTAGCATCTTGGCACTTCGCAATGCTTTATCTCCAACAGTACTCTTATCCATTTTTCCCATTTTCCATTCTCCTCGTCCAAAAGCTTGTCCCAACCAATTCCCGTACACCAATTGTCTTAAAGAAGCATTCGACTTTTTATTGTAAATGGCGACAGAAAACCTACAGGATCAAATTATGAAATCACGATTCAGAATACTTCTCATTTTGTAGGTTTTGCTTTTTTGGATAACACTTTGACTGGAATTCCACTAAGACTTAATCTGGAGGTGAAGGTATTGTTTACGATGTCCCAGATGAGTCTCAAGGTTTTCTTACTCACAAATGGTGATTCATCAATATCAAGTGTTATCGGCCCTTTGGCTCGACACGGTGACGGTAACTGGACCACGAATGCATCTCAAAACCGTCGCTTTTATTTATTTGAATAACTTGATGAATCCTAGCTATAGCTTCTTCGACTGAGTTAGCGCTGTCCAAGTAGTCGTCCATATACGATTTCCTTTTTATTGCGTTTACTGCTTCAGGTGTATCCTTTTTAAATCGATCAGCGTTACAATCCCTTACACATAACACACTACAGGGCAATGACTTAGCGCCAAATATTAACGTTGTCATGCGATATATAGCTGGTTTACACTTGCGATTGCTACCGCGCCACAAGAACCTCTGAGCATCTTGATCCTCTGGTCGTATTTTTACTTGGAGAAACATCTTTTTTATGTCACTCTTAACCGTGACCTTGCCTTGTCTAAAACGTAGGAGAACTCCAAATAGGGACATTGAAAGATCTGGACCAACGAATAGTCTGTCGTTGAGACATACATCATGTGACTTCGCGGCAGCATAAAAAACGAGTCGAAGCTTATCGGGTTTATTGATGTTTTTGACACTAAAGTGAGGCAAACACCACACCCGCCCAACGTCTTTGATTTCATCAGGAAGCATTTCGGCGTAGCCTCGTTTGATCAATTTTTCTATCTCTTTGGAGTACATTTGAGAGTGAACAGGATTTCTATCCAATTTGTGTTCTAGCTTGATGAGCCGTCGTTGCGCGTTCAATCGGCTTTCTGGGAATTCATTTATATCGCTGGACCACAACAATCCTGTTTCTCAATTTTCACCTATTTGAGGAGTAAATTTTCGTAAAGTTTCCACGGCTCGCTTTTCCTTTGAATTCTGTCGAGGAAAGTCGCCTACTCCTATTGACTCCAGTTGAAAGTTTCTTTTAACAATATCGTGCAAGCTCTCGTCTTGCGTTTGAACGATTATTTCACATGAATCAACTGGATACGTCATTAGTGCGTGATCTTGCAGTTGTGATTTCCTTTCATACACTTGTCCATGGATGACCCATTTTAGAGGGATTTTAGAGATTGCTGCGTGGCTATGGGTCGTTTGAATGTGATTTAACGTTAATAACATTTCCCAATTATCTTGACCGTTGAGGAATTTAGGTGCAGCCATATCATATAGTTGTACCTTACCTTCACGTTCAAATTGTGCGAACAGTTCTTTATCAGCACGATCCATTTTCTAAACAAGTAAAGCTCAATTTTTAATCGTTCTCACTCTTTCAAATTAAAAAGTTCGCTTCCTTTATTACAGGCCCTGATGCGAACATCCACTATCTCACTTCCAGTGACCGTTAGCGGGAAATTTCCCAAGGTGTTTAGTGTTAATGTGTGCGGCTGGCCTTCAACTCTTAATTTTTCTGCTATTGTCGCGTCTAATAGAGATACAGTAAATCCGTCATGCAGAAGAGCAAATGTAGTGAATTCTAAATTCGTAGGTCCTATTAAGATTACGGGTAGCATCTTAAGTAAAGTCTTTGACGAACTTGTTAGTCAGGAGCTTCGATCTTTGGGATTCCCACGTCCTTTGACCATATTGATATTAGAGTTTTTCGTGTGTGTTTTGATAGTTTTATGCAATAATTTATGGTGTCTTGATATGCACCCTTCAGTGTTACATACTGGTTTTTTGCAGCTTCTTTGCGTATGGCCAAGCTCCAAGCGATTGAAACATGCGCCTTTGTCTTTTATCCACTGCCGTCTATGCATAACGTTCATTTTCGAAAATTCTCGGCAAGATGATATAGCGTGTTTAACTTTCTTAGAGAAAGCACACGATTCATCCTCGCTGTTCCTTTCGGTGCGTCTGTTTAGCCTTTCTCGTAGGTCTTGTGGCCTTTCAAAATTAGTTAATACGGTCTTAGGCCCGTCAAGTCAAAAGCGTTTTTGTTTGTCTCTTTTTGGTACCGTTACACTCCGCTTGAGATTTGTACATCGGTCGCGCCACTGCGATGTCCCGACATCTTGTGCCATTTCTGCTTCCTGATGGAGGAACTTTGATATGGACACAAGCCGTGGCTCCTCTTTTGGAGCAGAAGCTACGAATCTATTATAGAAATATATCATGGAAGCGGGCATTTTATCTATTACTTCTTTTAGCAATTCCGGACTGGTAGGTAGCCTGTATGCTTCAGAGTTTGAATAGCCGCCACAGAATTGCGTATCTTTGTGGCCAGTACGGTGATATCTGTTTTTTCCGTGCCAAACTTACGCAAACCTTTAATTTCCTCGACAATTTTATTCAAAATAAGATGTTTGCTACCAAATCGCAATTTCAATGCCTTGATTAAATTGGCTGCACTTGTTGATGTTATCAACAACGACGTCACCGCTTCCTTTGCTTCTCCCCGTAAACATTTGTGCATGCGCACTATGTTCTCAGTGTCAGAGTAACCTCCAAGTCGGGTCAAAAGTTCGAAGGCATTTTTGAAACGAAGCCATTATAAACAATCTCCGCTAAAGATAGGCAGTGCAGTATATGATGACAATCTGTTTACAATTTAAGCAGTCAAGGCTCCTTGACAATGCTGCTGCAGTGCGAATTCATAGATGTCGGCGCGCTTGTAATTGTTCTCCGTTCTGCGTTGATTTATTACTTTGGATGTAAATGATTCTGAATATTCAGACTGATTTTCGAAGCGTTGAGAATTCAGCGACTCGTGAATTTCCCCATTTATGTCTCTATCACGGTCAACCTTACTGTTTTCGTCCAACGCACTATGTTGTTCTTGGACGGCTATCTCCGCTGCTAGTCTTCTGTCGACTAATTCTAATTCTAAGCGTTCACGGTTATCTATAGCCTTATGCATTATCTTTGCTCGCTGTGCTTCAGATTCCAAAATTAACCGACGCTTACGCGAAGAAATCGAGAAGACAGAAGCACGAGAGTCTTCCACTCTCGAGGGTGGAGCATCATATGCTGATGTTATTAGAGAACCTCTCGCCTTTCGAGATGGTGTGCTAAGAGTCGAGGTTGCCCATGGCCCTTCCGCTCTCAGGGGCGGTGTGTAATATGTAGAGGTTGTTCGTGGTCCTACCGCTCTCAGGGGCGGTGTGTAACATATAGAGATTGTTCGTGGTCCTATTACTCTCAGGGGCAGTGTGTGACATGTAGAAGTTGTTTGCGGACCTTCCGCTCTCGGGGGCGGCGTTCGCGCTTTTAATGGACGCCCACGTCTTTTGTCATACGTTTTAATCATCTCCACCCGCTGAGAATTGCACTGCACAATTATCACTTATTTTCAAAATTATGTTATCCTTTATATTAAATTTTTTTTTTGTACTTAGTACACTACACAATAACTATAAACACACAAATATATTCCCTCAACACTTCACGCTATAAGCACAATACACAAAAATATTTATTTAACACTTTACACCATAATCACAAATACACAAAAATATTTATTTGACACTTTACACCATAAACAAAAATAACCGAAATTTTCATTTGACATTTTATACAACTGTGCTGCCTATCAACCTCACCACTCACAATTTTCCCGTGTAGAAAGTATCCCAGGTTTCAGCACCAGATTATGAGGGAGATAAGTATTAAATGAATTTCCACTTTAACTTTGACTTTATTTATTTTTAAGTACTTATACTAAGACAACAAAAAGCTCAAAATTCACTTTTAAAGATAGCGGCTTATATAAGAAAATTTCTCGTATACCTGCAACAAAAAAATAACATTTATTTTATATGTTTCATCTTCACCAAAAATATCACACACGTCGACCAGGATACGTTGTATCACACACTGACTGATACCGACGCTCCTCCACCATAATACACGGCTATCTTACCCTTCTCCGCGCTCTTTCACGACCAACGCAACTTTTTTTCACTTTCGCGCCTTTTTTTCAACGACTTACGCTTCACTCCCAATTACACACCGCTCATGCGCAAAAGAAGGCAGAAGACGAAGTTCTTGTATACAACAATGGGGCCCAAAAAAATATGATGATAAAAAAATATCAAGCCCTAAAAAATATAGAGCACAAAAAATATAATGCACCAAAAAATATAAAAATTAGAGAAATATTGGGCCCAAAAAAATATAGAGCCCAAAGATATATAGTGCCCCAGAAAATATAAGAATTAAAAGAATATTAAGCCCAATAAAATATAAAAACAAAAAAATATTGGGCTTAAAAAAAACCCAAAAAAGTGTAAAAATCAATAAAATATGAGGCCTCAAAAATATAGAGCCCAAAGAAATGTAGTGCTCCATAAAATATAAGAATTAAAAGAATGTTGGGTCGAAAGAATATGAACATCAATAAAATATTAGGCTAAAAAAATACAAAACCCAAGAAAATATGAGGATCAGAAAAAAAATTCGGCCGAAAAAATAGAGCCTAGGGAAATATAAGAATCATAAAAATATTTGGCCTAAGAAAAATATAAAAATAAAAAAATATAAAAATAAAAAAATATTGAGTAGAAAAATATAATGAACAAAAAATTTCAGGCCCAAAAAAATACTGAGCCCAGGAAAACGTCAGAATCAAAAAAATATTGGGCACAAAAAAATATAGAGCCCAAGAAAATATAATAAGCAAAACATATCAGGCCCAAAAAAATATAAAGCTCAGGAAAATATAATAATCAAGAAAATATTGAGTGAAAAAATTATAAAAATCAAAATAATATTGGGCCCAAAAAATATAGCCCAAAAAAATATAAGAATAAAAAAAATATTAGGCCCAAAAAATATAATAATCGAAAAATTTATCAGGCCCAAAAAAATATTGAGACCAAGAAAATATTAGAATCAAAAAAATATTGCGCCCAAAAACATATAATTTGAAAGAAAATTAGGCCTAAAATAATTAAGAGCCCAAGAAAATACAAAAATAAAAAAAATACTAGGTTTAAAATAATGTAAAACCCAGGAAAATGTAACAGTCAAAAAAATATTGGGCCCAAAAAAATATAGAGCCCAAGAAATTATAATAAGCAAAAACATATTGTGCCCAAAAAAATATAGAGTTCAGAAAAATATAATAATCAAAAAATATTGAGTAAAAAAAATATAAAAATAAAAATAATATTAAGCCCAAAAAATATAGAGCTCAAGAAAATATAAGAATCGACAAAAAATAAAGCCCAAACAATTATAATAATCCATAAAATATTAAGCCCAAAAATATAGAGCTCAAGAAAATATGGAGCTCGAAAAATTATAATAATCAAAAAAATATTGGGCCCAAAAAAATATACAGTCCATGAAAATATAAAAATCAAAAAAATATTGGATCCAAAAAGTATAAGAATCTAAAAAATATTGGGCCAAAAAAAATATATAGACCAAGAAAATGTAAGGGTCAACAAAATATCGAGGTCAAAAAAATATTAGTCCTAATAAAATATAATCCAAGAAAATATAGGAATCATGAAAATATGGGCCTAAGAAAAATACTTGGCCCAAAAAAATAAAGAGCTCATGAAATCATGAAAATCGAAAGAATATTATGCACAAAAAAATATAGAGCCCAAGAAAAGATAAGAATAAAAAAAATATAAAGCCTAAGAAAATATAATAAGCAAAAACATATTGTGCCCAAAAAAATAGAGCTCAGAAAAATATAATAATCAAAATACATTGAGTCAAAAAAATATAAAAATTAAAATAATATTGAGCTCAAAAAATATAGAGCTCAAAAAAATATAAGAATCGACAAAAAATTATAATGATCCATAAAATATCGGGCTCAAAAAATATAGAGCTCAAGAGAATATGGAGTTCGGAAAAGTATAAGAAGCTGGAAAATATTGGACCAAAAAAAATATATAGACCAAGAAAATGTAAAGTTCAAAAAAATATTGAGCTCGAAAAAATATAGAGCTCAAGGAAATATGAAAATCAAAAGAATATTGTGCACAAAAAATATAGAGCCCAAGAAAAGATAAGGATAAAAAAAATTTAAAGCTCAAGAAAATATAAGAATCAAAAAAATATTGGGCACAAAAAAATTGAGCCCAAGAAAATATAATAAGCAAGATTATATTGGGCACAAAAAAATATAGAGCTTAGAGAAATATAATAATCAAAAAAATATCGGGTGGAAAAATTGTGAAAGTCAAAATAATATTAGGCCCAAAAATATAGTCCGAAAAAATATAAGAATAAGAAAAATATTAGGCCCAAAAAATATAATAATCGAAAAATTTATCAGGCCCAAAAAAATATGGAGGCCAAGAAAATATAAGAATCCAAAAAATATTGCGCCCAAAAACAAATAATACAAAAGAAAATTAGGCCTAAAAAAATTATGAGCCCAAGAAAATACAAAAATAATAAAAATACTAGGTATAAAATAATATAAAGTCCAGGAAAACGTAACAGTCAAAAACATATTAGGCCCAAAATATATAGAGCCCAAGAAAATATAATAAGTAAAAACATATTGTGCCCAAAAAAATATGGAGCTCAGGGAAATATGGAGCTCGAAAAATTATAATAAACAAAAAAATATTGGGCCCAAAAAAATATAAAATCCAAGAAAATATAAAAATAGAAAAAATATTGGATTCAAAAAGTATAAAAATCTAAAAAATATTGGGCCAAAAAAAATATATAGACCAAGAAAATGTAATGGTCAAAAAAATATTAAGTTCAAAAAAATATTAGTCCCAATAAAATATAGTCCAAGAAAATATAGGAATCAAAAAAATATGGGCCTAACAAAAATATTGGGCCCAAAAAAATATAAAGCTTAGGAAAATATGAAAATCAAAAGAATATTGAGCACAAAAAAATTTAGAGCCCAAGAAAATATAAGAATCAAAAAAATATTGGGTCGAAAGAATATGAGAATCAAAAAAATATCAGGCTTAAAAATTCAGAACCCAAGAAAACATGAGGATCAGAAAAATATTGGTCCCAAAAAAAAGAGCCCAGGGAAATATAAGAATCAAAAAAATATTAAGCCTCAAAAAATTAAAAAATCAAAAAATATAAAAATCTAAAAATATTAAGTGAAAAAATGTAAGAAACAAAAAAATTTCAGGCCCAAAAAATACTGAGCCCAGGAAAACGTTAGAATCAGAAAAATATTAGGCCCAAAAAAATATAGAGCCCAAGAAAATATAATAAGCAAGAATATATTGGGCCCAAAAAATATAGAGCCCAGGGAAATATAATAATAAAAAAAATATCGGGTGGAAAAATTATAAAAATCAAAATAATATTAGGCCTAAAAATAAAGTCCGAAAGAATATAAGAATAAAAAAGATATTAGACCCAAAAAATATAATAATCGAAAAATTTATCGGGCCCAAAAAAATATGGAGACCAAAAAAAGATAATAAAAAAAATATAGAGCCCAAGAAAATATAAGAATCAAGAAAATATTGGACCCAAAAAAATATAAACCCAAATAAATATAAGAATAAAAAAAAATATGGGGCCAGAAAAATATAGAGCTTAGAAAAATACAAAAATCTAAAAAATATTGGTTCGAAAGAATGATAGAAAAAATATCGGGCCTAAAACAATATAGAGCCCAAGAAAATATAAGAATAAATAAAATATTTGTCTTAAAATTATATAAGGCGCACAGAAAATAGGACTCGAAAAAAAGTATAGCCAGAAAAATATAAGTCTCAGAAAAATATAGAGGTTTGAAAATATAAAACCCAAAAAAATATAGGATCCAAAAAAATATGAGGCCCAGAAATTATGAGCTTTAAAAGAATAAGAGGCCCAAAGAAAATAGGTCTCGAAAAAAGGTAGAGCCCGAAAAATATAAGGCCCATGAAAATGTGGAGCCCAAAAAAATATAGGCCCCAAAAAAATAAGAGCCAAAAAAAATACGAGGCCTAGAAAAATGTAGAGCTAAAAAAAATATAAGACCCAAAAAAATAAAAGGCCAAGAAATATGGGACTCAGAGAAATATATAGCTTAAAAAATATTATGCCCAGAAAAATATAGACACTAAACAAAATATAAGACCTAAAAAAATTATAGAACCCAAGAAAATATAAATTTTAAAATAATATTGAGCCCAAAAAATATATAGCTCAAGAAAATATAATGATCGAAGAAATATGGAGCTCAAAAATTTATAAGAACTAAACAAATATTAGACCCAAACAAATATAAAGCTTAAGTAAAAGTAAGAAGCAAAAAAATATTAGGCCCCGAAAAATAGAGAGCCCAGAAAAATATAGGATTGAAAAAATGTAAGGTTCAAATAAATAAGGCTCAGAAATTAAGAGGTTAAAAAATATGAGGCCCAAAGAAAATTAGACTCGAAAAAAGTAGGGCTTGTAGAATATAAGGCCCAGAAAAATGTAGAGCCCAAACAAATATAGGATCCAAAAAAATAAAAGCCAAAAAAATTCGAGGTTCATAGAAAATAGGCCTTAGAAAAATGTAGGCTCCAAAAAATACAAGGCCCAGAAAAATGTAGAGCTAAAAAAAATATAAGACCCAAAAAAATAAGAAGCCAAAAAAATAAGAAGCCAAAAAATAAGGAGCCAAAAATATAAGAGGCCAATAAAAAAGATGGGACTGAGAAAAATGTAGGGCTCGAAAAATATTATGCCCGAAAAAATATCGAGTTTAAATTATATAACCCAAATATATTATAGAACCCAAGCAAATATAAATTTCAAAAAAATATTGGGCCCAAAAAATATAGAGCCCAAGGGAATATAAGGATCAAAAAAATATTAGGCCCGAAAAAGTATAGAAATTAAAAAAATATTGGACCCAAAAAAATAGGCATTGTATAAAAATATAGGGCCCAAAATAATATGGCCTAAAAAGAAGCTTATGACTAATGAGCACTAATTATATAGAACTCAATAAAAAATTGCTACTCTTATTACCAAAAGATTGAACACATTTTAAAAATACGGAGAATCGGAGAAATGGAAAAAAGTGGTTTCACTTCAATATAATATGAGAAAAATTCACCTCGCTCCTGACGTCGCTTGGCTGCATTTTCATATATTATATTATTATATATAAATTTTCTAATTTCATCGACAATAGTAGTTCAATATAAAATATGTATTTAATTTTTTTTCATATATTTATATCATTATATTGTACTGCATTGAAATTAAACATTTTTTAATTTTTTGTAAATTAATATGCTTCAATAAAAGTAAATAATTTTTAATGGCAATCATAATATAAAATAAATGTTTATATTACCATCAACTTTTACAGGAAGTCCGCGTTCCTTATATCAAAATTCTCTTGATCCCATGACATAAGTACGAAGAATTGGGAAACCAGATTTTTTTTATTACTATGACATGCAATCCAAAATGGGTAGAAATCACAAATAATATAGGACAAAGTGAAGAAGTAACAGATGGACCAGATATTGTTGTTAAAGTATTTTATCAAAAATTGAAACTATTTTTTTTTTTTTAAAAGATTAAGATATAAAGGATATTGTCCTCTATATGTTAACCTTTTTTATATGATGATGATGAGGGAGCCTAGCCCGGTTCCCGTTTAACACATTACATCAAGTTAGACTGTCAGACCTACCATACCGAAAACTTTGACTACCGATGGAAGATCAGCCACTTTTGTGACCAACAATCAACCGATACCCAATGAGGTCAAATTTTTCAAGAGTCACGATATAAATGGCACATACACTAATTTTCTTTCAAAAAAAAGTTAGAGGCTGGCCAGGCCTACCTAGCCAGAATTCGAACCTATGCCTTCTGCGTTGAAGGCAAGAGCTCTATCTATTACGCCACCGCGCTCTCTAAAATTAAAACTATTATTAAAGCAAATTTCTAAGAAAAATATTTTGGGAAAACGCATTGCATATTCATACGTAGTAGAATTTTAAAAGAGAGGATTACCACATGCCTATATGTTAATATTTTCAAGTAAAGATAATAAAATTCACAATATTGATGACGTTGATGAATTTATAGTAGCTGAAATTCCAAATAAAAATGAGAATCTCAGATTATATGAAATAGTTAAACAATTTATGATCCGTGGCCCTTACGAAGATCAGAATAAAAACTCATCTTATATGGACAAAGAATCAGGAAGTTGTACGAAAAATTTTCCGAAACAATTCAATGGAACTACAATAATGACAAATGGATATCCTATTTATCGACGAAGAAATAATAAAAATAAGATATTATACACAAAAAACAAGTGAGCAGACAGTAGATTTGTAGTTTCTTATAACCCGTATTTATTACTAAAGTTTAACTGTCATATTAATATTGAATTATGTTCCACAATAGGAATTATAAAATATTTATTTGAATACTGCTTCAAAGGACATAATTGTGCATTTATCGACATGAAAGCGAGTGAATAAATACTGAAAGTAATACTAATGATGAAACGGATGTTACTAATGATTTGGATATGTTCTATGATGAAATTAAACAATATATAAACACAAGATCCGTTTGCCCACCAGAAGCTATGCATCGCATATTGGAATATAATGGAAGTGAATTTTCACATACAATTTATAGATTAGAAGTTCATTATGAAAATGAACAATATGTGTATTTTGAAGAAGGACCCGTACACGAAATTGATAAGAAAAATGTAAATACAACGCTAACAGTGCGGTTTGAACTTAATAAAAGTGACCCAGAGGCACATAATCACTTTTATTCTGATATACCGCAAAATTATGTTTTTAATCGAATACACAAAACATGGACGAAAAGAATAAAAACTATGAAACCTATTCTAACCAGAATGTACTTAGTTAATCTAAAACAAAGAGAAAGATTCCTTTTAAGATTAGTTCTGATTCACGTTAAAGCTGCAACATCTTTTGAAACCTGAAAAAATTTTAAAGGAATTACATACCCAACATTCTTTGAAGCAGCAAAAGCAAGAAATTTAATTGAAATCGATGATGAATGAGATAAATGTTTAGACGAATCATGTAAATCTCGATTTCCAGAAGCTTTTTGTCAATCATTCGGTTACATTTGTACATTTTACAACCCAATTAATGCTCGAGAATCATATGAAAAATATAAAATCTACTTTCATCCTCCAAAAATGAATAAACAAAACGGTGAAGAATACACGGAGAGAAAAATCAGGTTATTATCCCATGAAATTTCAAGTGATTATCACACGATATTTTTTCACCTAATATTATCGAAGAAATAAGTGATTTTTAGATGATATCCATGTTTTTAATAGATGGCGGTGCATCATGTTAAAATAACTTGAGGCCCACGGGATTTTCACGTGGCACTCGAGTGAATTCATCAGTGGTGCGGCCGACCCAGTAGCACGGACTTTGAAAGGAGATAGAGAGGGAGAGAGAGAGAGAAACAAAGTAACCAAAGGGTTTAGCTTATAAAAATCGACATACCCCCACTCTACTCGCACAGTATGTGTATTCTAACTGACTGCTGCTACGAATATACACATATTCTTTACTCTCTCTCTCTCTCTCTCTCTCTTTCAAAGCCCATGCTACTAGATCGGCCCTACCACCGTTAAATTCACTTGAGTTCCACGTGAAAATCCCGTGAGCGTCCAAGTAATAATAGCATGGCACCTATAGCATTTTAAGTTAGATGCTATTCTGATTAAATTAACTTCATTTCATGAGAATCTTACATGAAGAATCATATAATTTTAACGTGTTAAATTTATCATGAGAAAATAACCTGATTTTTCTCTGCGTGTATGCATAAAGCATAATTAGTGATATTTTAACTAATAATGGATTGCAATTAAGTGACTTTAATTAACTACTTCAGAATACTATATATAAAAAATAACGAAATTGAATATAGTACAGTAAATAATGTTAATAATATTGGGTCAATTATTGATACTCTAACATACGCTTAAACGCCTATTTTCAAGACAGTTATAAATTCATTAAATACAAACTGCACTGAAAAGTATATATATCTAGACGGTCCAGGTGGAAGTGGTAAAAGCTACTTATTAAATACAATCATAACTTATCCAAAAATTCATGGAATCAACTATTTAGTTGTATCATGAAGAGGTATAGCGGTCAATTCATTACAAGGCGGTGTGACAGTACAAACAGCATTTGAATTACTGTTGAACATATCTGAAGACACAATATGTGATATTAGTGCAAACAGCGAAATAGGTAAACCAATGAGAATTGTATCAATTGTTATTTGGGATGAAATCACAATGACATCAAAATACGCTTTTGAAGTCGTCGATCGCATGTTTAAAGATGTATGTGATAATAATTATCCATTTGGAGGGAAAACATTCATCATATCAGGTAATTTAAGACAAACATTGTCAATAGTAAAACATGGAAGTGGAACACAGATAGTAAAAAATTGTGTAGAAAAAGCTATTTATAGAAACATTTTTAATGTATGTCTTTAAAAGAAAATAAACGTTTATCGGAATAAGATGATAAATTTGAAAATATACGTAAATATACGTAATGGTCATTTTCATTCAAAATATGAAAACGGGAATAAAGTTATACAAATTTCAAAAGAAATATTGTCAAAGGGCAATCTAATTAATGAAATTTACGGGCATAATACGAATATTAAAAATTGTGACAATCACGAAAATATTATATTTGCACCAAAAACGTAAATAAAACAGAAATAAATGAAAAAAATTTATCAAAAATAAACGAACCAGCAATAGAATACTTGAGCATTGACTCTGCAAAAGATGTAAATAACGAAAGTTCAGACGTGATTTTGCCAACAGAATTTTGAAATTCTTCAACGCCCAACAGTTCATTGTCACATAGATTATAATTAAAAAAAGGAGCTATAGTAATGCTTCTAAAAAATGTTAATTTGATTAAAGGACTTTGTAACGAAACCCGATAAGTAATAACGAAATTAAAACAATTTACTATTTTTACGCAAATATTAACAGGGGTAAAAAGGGAGCACTATATTTTTACCACGTATGACCTTATCAGCAAATGATGAACTGCCATTCCAGATCACAAGAAAACAATTTCCTGTAAAACTTGCTCATGCAATGACTATTAATAAGTTGCAAGGACAATCATTTAAGAAAGTAGGAGTGTATTTACCAATACTAATTTTCAGTAGTGGGCAGTTATATGTGGCGCTTTCAAAAACAACTAATAAAATAGAATTTCAAATATTAACAGAAAATTCAAGAAAAGTTAAAGGTAAAATGGTCTATACAAACATCGTTTACAAAGAAATATTATAAAACCACAATCCAAAAATTAAATGTAATGAATAAGAAAATAAAATCAAACATATCTAAAACTCTAATATAACATTTGTGATGCATTTATTGCATCTTAATAACTAATTTATTCGAGAAAATAAGAGAGAAAGACTAGCCGAGATGCACTCACGAAACCGATCATTAATTAAATAAATAAATAAATGAATTATTTTTATTCTTCTTGTTTGTTTTGAGGAACACGCGAATTATTGAGAGCAGACGACTTACCAGTGGAGAGGGACACAGCTAAAAGGGAACTTAACCTCAAATTAAAACACGTATTGAAGGAGAAGCCACACTCACCATCGGTTTTCCATGGTGCACTAGGAATTAAGCTATGATGAAGGCTGCAACTCTACAACACTAGTGCACACAACATGTAAAGAAAAAAAAACACGCATTCAGTGTAAACATAACTTGTAACAGTGCTTTTGTGCGTCGCCATCTTATGTTCTTGATGACGACGTGCACACCACAGCACTGTCATATGTACATTTACACTCACACATGCACCCGGTGTATAGATAAATACACACAATACACTTGCGGTACACAATGACGAGCGAAATGGAGAAACGACGCGAAACATTAGAAACACGTGCTTGAGAGTAAAGAGCAAGCGTCGGTGAGGATGAAAGTGACCGAGTCGCTACGAAAATTCCCGATTGATGACGGGATCGATAGAAGGAGACAACGGTAGAAAGAAAGAGAATGGAAATCGAGTTACGAGTAGGAAGAGTAAAGGATCAGCGAAAAAGGGGAGCCAGCTATAGTTTCTTCATCTGGCTCATATATACGTTATTTCATATGGGTTAATGTAGAAATTTCAAGTAGTATAAATATCCTATATGGGTCAATGTAAAAATATCGAGCAGTATAAATATTCTATATAGGATGATGTAGAAATAGAGAGCAGCATAAGTATTATATATGGAAATACGTAGAATCGAGAGTGAGAGTAATAAATGATGGAAGAATCGAGCGCTAAAGGGAGATAGTGATGACGTTTGCATGCGGAATAATCAAAACTAGGTATATGGAGTATTCTAATTATAAATTTAAATGGAGCGCACGAGAAATAAAGGGTGCTAACATCAAAGAAGCCTCCGAGAGGAAAGGTATTGATTGTTTATAAGTCAACATCCTTTGTAATTGACAAATAACAATTACGTAAAAGGATTAATAACCAATTAACTATTATTTTATTTATGACGTAATTGATTAAAGAAGGGATGAAGAGGAATGAGCTCAAGAAAAATGCTCTGTCAAGACACTTCTCTTTTGGATCTTGACAGCTTCACTTGGCTGATTTTTCTGTTTGTTGCTCGCTAAGCCATTATTTGAGTATTGACTCCACTATAGTTAATGATAAATTCAATAGAGATACTTACGCTGCCATTTTGCCTAATTAAAAAATCAGAGAGAGATTTTTCTATTATTGTTGAGAGAGCTGAGGAGTTTTAAAAGAACAGAGGAGATTTCTTGTTGGAGATTTTTGTACTTGGAGAGTAACACTATTATTATTAAGATGAGTCCTCCATCTTACGTCTTTATCAAGTGAAAACTTGGAGTCAGTGCGCGTCGCCGTTTTGCTCGTCATATTTAGCGTCGGTTTCGCCGCCACTGTTAATATTAATATTAAAGTCACGCATTCATTCTGATTTTTATTAATTATAATTCATAGAAAAGTTTTATCGAGTCGAGTCGAGTTTTATTCACACACAGTTTTCTTACACTTCACATAATTTAGAGAAATTGTCGGGTGTTTAAGCTGTTAAATTTACTTGAATAAATTAAGATTGAAAATTGTTCCTTTTTGTATTTTACTTAACAGTGTTACTTAAATATTTTACTAACATTGAGTTGTTCTAAATATCTAAATTGCTCGTTGCTGGTTTGCATCGGCGGTTTCGTCATTGTTTCCTGCGAAGATCGGATTAGAATCGACCCGAGAGAGTTGATTGCTAAGATATTAATGGTTTATATTCAGAGTAAGGATAGAAAAAATAATATCAAATTGATAGTGATTCCGACATTATATTATAGAAATGAGATTATAGTAACTGTGGGATAGGGAACAAATTATTACATTAGACATTAAATATAAAAAAATTGAAAATTCTGAAGTGAAGTTTAGCGCTGTGTGGTTAAAAATCATGTCTGCTATTCTTAATTCAGTACCATTGCAGAAACGTGATTGCTTTTTCAAATGCTGAGTGGTTAAAAAATAAATGGTTGCTATTGTAAGTGCTGTGATGGGGAAGTACGCTAAAACTACTGTTAGCGCTGCGTGATTAGAAATTCACGACTGCTTTTCAGAGCACTATCTGGTTTAAAAAACACGGCTACTATTTTTAGAGCTAAAGATGAAAAACGCAATAATTATTATAAGCGCTGTGTAATTAGAAATTCGTGACTGCTTTTCAGAGCACTATCTGATTTAAAAAACGCAGCTACTATTTTAAGAGCTAAAGATAAAAAACGTGATAACTATTGTAAGCGCTATGTAATTAAAAATTCGTGGCAGCTATTTTGAGCACTGTATTGTTAATAAAACGCGACTGCTATTGTAAATGCTGTGTACTTAAAAAACACGACATCTATTCTAAGCGCTGTGTGATGACAAATTCGCGGCTGCTATTTTGAAAGCTTACAGGAACTCGAACGCCAATGTGAGCACGATGCTATTGATAGAACGCGACTTCTATTGTGTAACGTACATACTCGCCTCCCTAAGTATATAATATATATAATTACTGTACACATGATTAAATAGTTAATAATGAATAATCATAAATTATAATTTATTAAATTATAAAAAAGTGAAGATAAAAGAATAAAATGATCTGAGATTCGCGAGTTTTGCAGCGCGCTAATCATTTACATAAATACACATATACAGAACAACATTAATAAAGAAGAGTCTCCCTCTCTCCATAGGATCAACTACATATAAAAGAAATAGAGGAGAAAGAGGAGGAGGAAAGAAAACAGAGATAAGAGAACAAGAAGAAAGCTTCCTATAAACATAATAAGATTGTGTAAGAGATCTGCACGCGCTGTTCGCGGAGAGTGGGAAGGCTTCTCTTAGGAGAGTCGCGAGCATGCAGTCGTGAGAGAAAGTAGTATTGTCTAAAGGCTCTTTTGAGCAAGACCTCACGCTCTCGCTTCTCCTATCATAAGCGCTAACCACGCAAGCACGGACCGAGGCTATCCTTGTAACAACGACTGCAGTAGACTAATTTCATTACTGTAGTTATTTTTACCTGAAGAACTAAATAAATGCTTCCTTTCACAGAATGTATCTATTTTTTTAACCTGAAATAGGTCTTTTCATTTATAGATTTCCATTCCTATAAATACATTGGAATTCTGCCTTATTTTATACATATACATACATATATGTCTCAAAATAAAAATTAATATACAGATAATTTTATAAAAAAGCAAATAGGCAAGAAGAACTTTACAATGGCGATCTTGCTAGGATCCCAATGAGGAAGGTAAAAAAAAAAGAATAAAATAAAGATTGTGAGCTGTGTGTAGGTGACTGATTTCATACCTATATGGACCTCAATCTAGTATTCCTCGAAGGAGATAACTCCAGGAAACAACTAGACAAAAAAAATAAATCTAAGGAAAAAATATATAGATATAAAAAAAGAAGAAGAATGCAAAATAGAAATACAAGGAAAAGTGTTGCTGACTTTATAAGAGAGTCAGTAACTAAATATAAAACGGTCGTGGAGGAACTCGAATTCCAGATAAAGAGAACCACGAACCTAGAGAAATGCCTCGTCGAAACCAATGAAAAAGTGGACATCCTTGGATACCAACAGAAATCCTTTAAGGAGAAGATAAATAGTATATTAAAGGAGGTCAAGAACGAAACAAAAAAAAACGAAGACATTAAAAAACAAATCCAGAAGGAGAGTCAACGTTTCGAGAGAGCTATTGACTCTGTAGACGGACGAATTGATAAATGGACAAATCTCATCATCAACTTCATAAAAAATAGGAAGAGAGAAGAGGATGAAAAGAAAACCACAAAACAATAAAACAAATACATATACACATACAAAAAATTAAGAAAAAAAAGCTAATTAAACAAAAGAAGCAAAGAAAATGTATATATGTATATATATATATATATTTTTAAAACTTTTTTATGTTAATAATTAAATTTTTCTTGAATACAACTGGTTAGTGACCTACATCAGAGCCAAACAATTGTGATTATAACCCTAACATTTAGAATTCGTAAATACCTCAATTGCATTTTATTTTGCCACTTAAAATAAAAAATATAATTAGTTAAAAAATAAAAAATAAAAAAAAATATGCTTTTAATTAAACTAATTAAACAAAAAAATAAGGTATAAAGAAAAATACCACACCTCAATAGTACGATAGGTGCAGTCATAGGTTAATTTCTCTTAAATTTCAAAAAATTGTAAGTTCAACTAAATGGTGACTCATATCCAGCCAGTTAGTTGAAATAATTAATAATAATAATTAGATATAAAATTTTTTTCTAGTGTATAAACCTTTTCTTAGAAAAAAAAGAAAAGAAGGAAAATTCTCCTCTGACTGTACTAAATGACTAAAATAAAAAATTTCTTTTTTAATAAAATTTAATATAAAAAAGTAAAATAATCAAACTAAAATTCAATTAAACAAAAAAGATGTGCATTCGGAATGATGCACCTAATAAATCACTAATTTAGTTATACACCTTTTTTTTGAATATTTCCTTAATTAAATCGAGAAAAAAAATTTTGTAAATGAGTAAGTAATAAAGTTAAAATAATCTTAACGAATACATTTTGAAATTCAAAAATTCTAATACCCATATATAACGTTAGAGAGATAGACGCACGAGGAACGAGCGAGGCTCCATCCTTCTCTAGTTACTAGAGTATATGTGCAGGCTACGAAGCTGAAGCCAAAGCGAGCATAGTCGTAGGCACAGAAAGATAGAAAAATCACGCACTTCGCCAATGCGTGACGTAACAATCCATAGGCATTTGCACAGGCAAACGGGGAAGCCCCTCTATAGAAGACTGCCTTACCGTGTATGCTAAGCACGGCTGTCTCTCTCCCTAACACATGCAAGGAAATGCGCTTAAGCTGAAGTAGGATTCGCAAGTGAGGCAAGCAATAGCTTGTATGTAAAATATATATATATATATGGAACGTTTCACGTCAACTCACCTAACAAAAAAATAGAATTTGTCAAAAAACTGTGAAAATGTTCTATTTGATACCCAAAATATACAAAAAAAATTTTAGAGGTCCAGATCAAAGAGGTCAGGATTTAAACGTAATGGAATTTTTCGAATTTTCCAAATTTTTTGCTAAATAAATATTCTAATGAATTTTTTCCTCAAAAACTATCAATTTTTCGTTGAAACTTAATAGAATACTTTTTTTGGAAATTAGATGTAGAATTCACCTGAATTTTTGCAAATTATAATATACTGATTTTTATGCTTACTTGATCGATTTAAACATACTATTTAGTATATCTAAAAATCGAGCAGGTTAAATTGGCTTTTCAAAGTCTTATTTTTTTCGTTTTTTTATGAGGAAAAAATATACGAAGCCTCCAGTTGGGCAGCCTTCTCAAAGCTACTTAATTGTGCAAAAAAGTCTGAATAAATCGTTATTTTGGATCAATGATGAGATTCGTGATTTTTTTCTGAAAAAGTATTGATTTTTAGGACAAATATATAAAAATGTTTTTCGCTGAGCTAAAACTATTTAAATCATTGAAATACAAGTTTTGGGTTTTCGAACCAAGATATCTGGTCAGGGAAGATCATCGGAGTAGGTTATACATGTACAAATATACCTTAAAAATTTCAGAGTGGTGCGGCTTCTTGTTTTTTTTTAAACCATGCAAATCCAACTAAAAATCATGAAAAATGTGATTTCTAGCTACAGTTACTCATTTAAATGTCAACTTGCACTTATCTGTTGCAGATGTCCCTTTGTAAGCATTCATAGAAATAGTTGTAAACTTAACAAATATTTTAAAATATGGAAAAATATCTTCTGAAAGGTTCAGAGTGGACCAAACCTTTGATTTATGCCTATAACGTTTTTCTAAGATGTATCAGTTACACGATCAAAAACTAAAAATGCAGTTCTACCTATATGTCAGAACTTTTTATGTTAATTCATAAGAATCTTGTTAATTATTAGGTAATTCAAGTCCAACTGATTTCATCCACTGTAATATTGATTTTAAAATTGCACTATACTGATCTTCAACGAACTGACCAAGAGAGGCTACAAGCTTTGGGTCTCAGATCCTGCTGGAACTTTATGATAAGTTTTGGTTTGATATAACTAAAAGGAAGCTATAGCCTTAGAGTCTAATGCTGAGCAGTTTCCAAGCTAGAGCACATCACTTATTTCATATTTTTTTAAATTTTCAACCAACTCTTAAACAAAATTTTTTCACTTTGATACCAAAAAGTTTTTAAATGTAATTCATTTTCTTGCTATTGTTCTTCTTATTAATTATTAAATAACTGTACATGATTGACACAATGATTCATATCATAGCTTACATGATTTTTACATTGTTTGTTGGCAAATTTTTGTAAAAAATTTGCCAACAGAATCATCACGTAAAAATCATGCAAGTTATTATATAAATCATTGTGTCATGTTTGTAAAGTTATTTAATAATTTGTCTAGAAAGTAAACTGTCAGGTAACTCGACCATTTTATTAAACTTTCTTGTTTAAAAATTTTGCATGAAATTGAATCTGTTCTTTTATTAATAAATTATGTTGATTTCAGGTATAAGAAGAATAGCAAGAAAATAAATTACATTTAAAGACTTTTTAGTATCAAAGTGAAAAATTTTTGTTTAAGAGTTTGTTAAAAATTTTAAAAAATATAAAATAAGTCAGTTGCTCTAACTAGGAAACTGCTCAGCGTTAGACTCTGAGGCTGGAGCTTTTTTTTAGTTATAACGAACTAAAACTTATTATAAAGTTTCAGCCAGATCTAAGACCCAAAGCTTGTAGCCCCTCCCGGTGAGATACAAAGAGACACGAGTTCAGTTATATATCACTGACAATAAGAAAAATTAAATTAAATAATAATATATATCAATCTCTATTATATGTTGATTGTAAATATTTTTTAAAATTAATTCCAAGTTCCTATACCCAATTAAATTTAATTATTGCTATCATATCATGAGATTCAATGACAAATTGTCTGAAAATGTAAATTATGATAATCAATTTTCATAGAATTTTGTTTGTTACTGATATAAAAATAATAAATTACATTTAAAAAATATAACAAGGATTAGAATTAATGATTTTCTGAAACTAAACTTAATAATATACATCAGTATAGATACTTTCAAAATATAAATTCCATTCAATGAGATTCGTTAAGATTAAAGTATCTATACTGATGTATATTATTAAGTTTAGTTTCAGAAAATCATTAATTCTAATCCTTGTTATATTTTTTAAATGTGTTTTATTATTTTTATATTAGTAACAAACAAAATTCTATGAAAATTGATTATCATAATTTACATTTTCAGATAATTTGTCATTGAATCTCATGATATGATAGCAATAATTAAATGTAATTGTGTATAGAAACTTGGAATTAATTTGAATAAATATTTACAATCAACATATATGCTACGTACATTATATTGTACGTATATTATAATATAAAACATAAAATAAGGTAGAAACTCAGAGAAATGCGACTCCAAGTTTCCGGACCAAGAGTCGCACGATACGCGAAGTGCTGATTCGGCACTTCGTCGCGGGCAACTTACATCGTCGATTTAAATAACGACAAGCGACAGACCATCGCCGGACGCGCTAGAACGAAGTAGTAACTAGTCTCTCTCTCACTGTATTTACTTTATAATAAATAACAGACAACTTCATATTAATTCTCTCGTTAATTTATTTTGCATCCTCACACTCCCCATAGAAGTGCGTATCAAGTAAATCCCACGTAACATATAATAGAGATTGATATATATTATTATTTAATTCAATTTTTCTTATTGTCAGTGATATCTAACTAAACTCGTGTCTCTTTGTATCTCACCAGAAGAGGCTACGAGCTTTGGGTCTCAGATCTGGCTGGAACTTTATGATAAGTTTTAGTTTCCAAGTTAGAGCAGATGACTTATTTCATATTTTTTTAAATTTTCAACAAACCCTTGAACAAAAATTCTTCACTTTGATACTAAAAAGTCTTTAAATGTAATTTATTTTCTTGCTATTCTTTTTATACCTGAAATTAACATAATTTATTAATAAGAGAACAGATTCAATTTCATGCAAAATTTTTAAACAAGAAAGTTTAATAAAATTGTCGAGTTACCTGACAGTTTACTTTTTAGACAAATTATTAAATAACTTTACAAATATGACACAATGATTTATATGATAACTTGCATGATTTTTACATGATGATTCTGTTGGCCAATTTTTTACAAAAATTTGCCAACAAATAATGTAAAAATCATAAGTGATGTGCTCTAACTTGGAAACTGCTCAGCATTAGACTCTGAGGCTATAGCTTTCTTTTATTTATATCAAACCAAAACTTATCATGAAGTTCTAGCAGGATCTGAGACCCAAAGCTTGTAGCCTCTCTTGGTCAGTTCGTTGAAGATCAGTATAGTGCAATTTTGAAATCAATATCACAGTGGATGAAATCAGTTGGACTTGAATTACCTAATAATCAACAAGATTCTCATGAATTAACACAAAAAGTTCTGACATATAGGTGGAACTGCATTTTTAGTTTTTGATCGTGTAACTGATACATCTTAGAAAAAAGTTATAGGCATATATCAAAGGTTTGGTCCACTCTGAACCTTTCAGAAGATATTTTTCCATATTTTAAAATATTTGTTAAGTTTACAACTATTTCTATGAATGCTTACAAAGGGACATCTGCAACATATAAGTGCAAGTTGACATTTAAATGAGTAACTGTAGCTAGAAATCACATTTTTCATGATTTTTAGTTGGATTTGCATGGTTTAAAAAAAAACAAGAAGCCGCACCACTCTGAAATTTTTAAGGTATATTTGTACATGTATAACCTACTCCGATGATCTTTCCTGACCAGTTATCTTGGTTCTAAAACCCAAAACTTGTATTTCAATGATTTAAATAGTTTTAGCTCAGCGAATAGCTACATTAGCACATTGGAATAACTTTTTTCTGAAAATCTAGAAAACATTAAAGAAAAAAGTTTCTTAGTAATGTATTCCTTAAATGCAACCCAAATGAGTGATTTAAGCCTGAAAATAGTCAAACATGTCAAAAATATGATTTTAGCCCAACTTTGAAGCTTTGTAGCTCTGAAACTAGTCCCTAAAAATATCTAAAAAAATTCTGAGTGGTCCAGAATACAAAAAAGAAGCATTTTACAAATTTTTAGCGAAAAAAATTTTTTTGTCCACTAATTTCACAGAGAATGGGCGATATATATATATATATATATATATATATATATATATATCAATGTATATGCGCGCTAGTATGTCTTATTTAAAAGACTCTTTCACTCGATGGAAGAGTACAATAAGCTTTTTTCTAAACTAAATAAAACTCTATTAAAATAAAAGAATAAAAACAAATTAAAAAGGAAAAAAATCTAAAAAATAACTAGAAAAAATCAATATAAAATAAAAATACATGAAGTAAAATTTTTTTTTAATAAACATTTAACTATCAAAAATCCTTTAAAAAGAAAAAAAAGAGAGAGAAAGGAAAAGAAAAAAAAGGCTCTTTCCTCAATTGAATTTCTTTTATTATACATATATAAAAATATAAATATAGAAATGCCTCCCAAAAGAAAAACGATTAAAGAGAAGAAGGACGACTTAGAAAAATCGTCCAATCAAAGACTGACTGACGATGATAGTCGAAGTGCTTGGGAACGAAGCATCCAAGAGAATATGCAGCAAATACTGCAATATATGGATGCAAATGAAGCTTGGTTAAAAATCCTAGAGGAACAAATAAACAGCTATAAAGTTGAAAACAAAAAAGTAGAGGAAGATTTGAAAAAAATGGAAACATTTAGTTGTAATTTAGTTAAAAATAATACTAATAAAATAGATATCTTAACTGAAAATTACAATAAAATTAAATCAGAGTTTGAAGAACTCAAACCAGTGATGCAAGCGAACATCACAAATTATGAATGATCTTAAGAAAAACCAAGATAAAAAAAGAGCAAAACACTTAGAACAAGTAAAAATGCTCATAACAAATGTTACTGCTTCTCGTAGTGACATAGAGACTGCAGAAAAAAAATCGAAGAAATAGCAAGCGGTCTAAAATATACGAATGATGAAGCTCTTGAAAATAAACTGCAAAAAAAATCTCGAGAAATAGAATTCCTTAAAACAAAAAATAACGAACTACAAGAAATGTGTATGAAAAATAGAGAGGATATAGATCAGATAGATATGGTTCTAACTGATCACTCTAAGGATCTAAAAGACCTGTCATCACAGAATAAAGAGCTAAAAGCTCTAGAAAACAGAATTGAAAACCTCCAAAGATATCTAAGAGCTCAGAGCGTAAATAGAGAGGTTAGATTTGAAGAAAACCGTCAGCTAAGAAGCTCAACGAGAAATAGATCACCACCTCCAATCAAAGAGATCCCTACTTTAGAAAACAAATGGAAGGAGACAACAGCAAATATCAACTGGAACTCCAGGAAATCGAAATTGATACCACCAAAGTTTGGAGCAGAGGAATATGAATCTCCAATGAAATACTTAAGAGATATGAAAAGATATCTCGAGTTAACAGGTGCAGATAGAACAGAGATTCTTTATACTCTGTTTAACTCATTAGCGAAAAAAGCTGCTACATGGTGGGACATAATTGAAGAGTAAATAAACTCTTATGATGATTTCGAAAAGAAATTCAAAGAACGATTTATAAATGACGTCATGCAAGATGACATAAAGAAGAAAATCGAGTCAGGAAAATATAATCCAAATGGAAAATTGTCAAGGGTTGAATATACCACGAACCTAATAAGCAAGGCCGAGTTAACAGGATCATATTCCGAGAAAGAGTTGATCAGAAAATTGGCCAGCCAACATGATATGGATATAAAATTTGCTGTTAGGTCTCAAAAAATAACTGAAATTAACGAATTTCTAGATCTATTCAAAATGAAGGACTCTGAGAATCATAAGGCCCCCAGATGGCAACAAGAACCCAGAGTACCATATATGGAACAAAAAACATATAATAAATATAATCATGAACAGCAAATAAATAAAAACGAGCCTATAAATGATAAAAGAGCAAATGACCAGAGAAGTCATGCAAACAATTATAATACAAATCAAAATAGAAACTTCAATCATAAATGGCAAAAAGAAAATACTAAAAACATCTCAGTAATGCAGAGGGAGGAAATGTTAAAAAATAAATCAACCTTAAACGAAGATGAGATTTTAGTTCTAGAGCCAGAAGCAAATAAGCAGAAACAACTTCAGGAAAACTAAATAAAGTTGCATTGTGCTTCTCGGATATAAATAAAAACTAATCAGCACAATGCAACTGAAAGCTCAATAAATTCGCTAAAGGAATTTCTCACAAATGAAGAAGATTCCGAAATAAAAAACACACAAAAAATAGTTGAATGTCCAGAAATTGACATAAAATTAAATAAAATAAAAGTGAAAGCATTAGTAGATACAGGAAGTCAAATCACCTGCATCTCTGAAGCATTTTTTAATGCACAGATAGAAAATCTAAAAAACTGCCCTATATTGCCAATAGTAGGCAAAATAATGAGACTAGCCGTTGGTGAAAAATCAACGAGAATAACAAAACAGCTCATGATAGAAGTAAACATCAACGATATAAAAAAGAATATAGTATTCCTGGTAATTCCTAAACTAATCAGGAATGCATCTATGCATATTAGAAATAGATAGCCAAAAAGAATTTGGGTTTACGATAGATGTGTTAAACGAAGAAATAAGATTCATAGAAGATAACAAAAAAGTCTCTTTGAAGTATAATAAATGGAAATTAGAAAAAGATGAAGCGTCTCACTATAAAATCGAAACTATAGATGAAGACGACAATGTAGATTATGATCTAGAAGATCAAAAATTAGAAATAAATAGGAAAAAAACCAATGAAAAGTCAGACGAATGAAGGCTATAATCGAAACCCCTTAGAAAAATTTGAAAATTCAGAAGGACAAAATGATTCAAGTGAATTAAAAAATTATAAAATAAAATTAAATCTTGAGACGTGCAAAGCACAAAGAAAAAATATATTAAATTTACATGACATAATCTACAAATATAAAAGCCTCTTTTCTAAAAAGCCAGGATTATTAAAAAATTTTGAATATGAATTTAAATTAAAGAGTACAAAACCTTTCTTCGTAAAACCCTACCCTATTTCATTAAATAATAGAGAAAAAGTTAGAAATGAAATCAGTAATATACTAAAACAAGGAATTATAAGAAAATCAAGCAGTATATATATAAGTCCCATCGTACCAGTAATAAAGAAAAATGGTATAATAAGATTATGTTTAAATGCAAGAAAATTAAATGAGATGTTGGAAATGGACTATGAAAGTCCTAAGAAAATAGAGAAACTACTACAGGAATGCTATGAAACAAAGGTAATTTCTAGCCTAGATCTGACGAGCAGTTTCTGGCAAATACCTCTCAAGGAAAACTCAAAAAAATACACTGCTTTCATGCACGAAGGAAAGATATATGAAAAATGCAAATTCTTCAAAGAAGAAACAGAATTTCTTGATTTTATCATATCTAAAGAAGGTATGAGGCCCCAACCTAAAAAGGTGGATGTGATAAAAACTGTTCCTAGATTAAGAAAAAAAAAACGTAAGACAATTAAAGAATTTCTTGGATTGGTGAACTTCTATGCAAAATTCGCAAAAAAACTTCTCCGGTACCACAATACCTCTACTGAGGTGATTAAAAAATAAAATAAAATGGGAGTGGGAGAGCAACGAACAAAAAGCATTTGAAAATATAAAAAATTTATTCACATCAAATGTTATACTGAAATATCCAGACCCCACAAGACCCTATTACCTTAGAAACGATGCTAGTGATTTAGCAACTGGTGCAGTGCTATCACAACTAAATGATAAAGAAGAAGACAAGGAAAAGTATTACAAATACTATGATGGTTACATCGAGTTCTCTAAAAAAGCAATTTTAGTTAAACATTAATATTAAAATTCTTTTTATAACTTAAAAACAAAAATAGTACTTTAAATATTACATTTAATTGTTTATAATTAACACATAAGTATTCTCATAATCAAAAACAAAAAAAAGGAGAAAAACAAACACTACAGCACAAGCTTATAACACATAAACAACATACATTAGCAATCTACACCTAAAATGAATTCATCTTGTAAGCTCGACTGTAAAGCTCGTGCATAAATGGGAGAAAAGAAATTTTCTGAAAATGCAAGCTTTTCAGAAAATCTCTTTTGGGGAGCTATGTAACGTACATACTCGCCTCCCTATGTATATAATATATATAATTACTGTACGCATGATTAAATAATTAATAATAAATAATCATAAATTATAATTTATTAAATTATAAGAAAGAAAAGATAAAAGAATAAAATGATCTGAGATTCGCGAGTTTTGCAGCGCGCTAATCACTTACACAAATACTCATATACAGAACAACATTAATAAAGAAGAGTCTCCCTCTCTCCATAGGATCAACTACATATAAAAGAAATAGAAGAGAAAGAGGAGGAGGAAAGAAAGCAGAGATGGGAGAACAAGAAGAAAGCTTTCTATAAGCATAATAAGATTGTGTAAGAGATCTGCGCGCACCGTTCGCGGAGAGTGGGAAGGCTTCTCTTAGGAGAGTCGCGAGCGTGCAGTCATGAGAGAAAGTAGTATCGTCTGAAGGCTCTTTTGAGCAAGACCTCACGCTCTCGCTTCTTCTATCATAAGCGCTAACCACGCAAACACGGAGCGAGGCTATCCTTGTAACGACTGTAGTAGACTAATTTCATTACTGTAGTTATTGTTACAGAATATATCTATTTTTTTTAATCTGAAATAGGTCTTTTCATTTATAGATTTCCCTTCCAATCAATACATTGGGGTTCTGCCTTATTTTATACATATACATACATATATGTCTCAAAATGAAAATTAATATACAGATAATTTTATAAAAAAGCAAATAGGCAAGAAGAACTTTACAATTGTAAACGTTGTATAATAAAAATAATACGGCTGCTATTGTAAGCGCTGGGTGATTAAAGGAACGCGGATATTAATATTAGTTCTAAGCAAAAAACAACTGAAATTTCTATCAAAAGTAGCGTGTAAAGCAGGATCTCTTACAATAACGAATACAATCTGAATAAATCAAATAATACAAGAAAATATAATTAAAAACAATCACTATAGAATCGAGCCTTGATGCGCCCTCAATAAAAGCTTCAGTTGATGATTTCTTGAAATGCTTCTAATTAATTACAAATATAAGTTTAGAAGTGAGAATATTTATCTAGAAATTTTTTTTCGATCAGAATAAACTATAACAATGGCCACTTATTTAGATTGTCTTCTCTCACAAAGCCTTACTAATGGGTCCTATAAATAGATCTGAGACGAAACGTCAAATTTAAAATTCATCAAACAACAAACATATCATGATCATCATCAACTCAAACGGAGTGACAGAGACGGAGAGACGCAGACGGAGATGCAAATGTTGTGCATGTATATGTGCGTATGTGTATATGTGTATGTGTGTTTATGTGCATGACTGTATGTGTATGTGTGTATGTGTTTATGTGTATGAGTGTATACGTATATGTGTACGTGTGTATGTGAAAATGTACATATGTATGTGTATGTATGTATGTGACAATAATGCAAAAGATATTCACGTAAGAAAAAAAGTCTTATTTCTTCACTTTGATATAATAGTAGTAATTCGGCTTAATTTCATTCATTAAACCTTTTATATCTTTACAACATACTATTTTATCACTACCACGATTTATTTCTTCTGAATATGGTTCGAAACTTTTGCTTTTCGTTCTGTAAAAAGATACTTCAGTAGGATTCGCCAAATGATTCATGCCTTTCGAAGTTGAAGCTAAATGTTCCGTTCTTTCTTCAGGTAAGTTTAACTCTCTAACTACGTCGTTTGGTTTGTTTCATTTTACTTACTTTTGTTTCATTTTACTTACAAAATATTTGACGACATTGTTCGCAGATACTACATGGAGTTCATTTCTATCACTACATCTGTTTCTAATTTAAAGCAAGTTTTGTAAATGTTACTGAGATTCTCATTCAAATGTCTTCGATATTTTTGCGGAGTTAATACTCTACAGATGAAGCAAAAAAGATTACAATTCTTTGGACAAATATGCTTTTGAGATGCAGAAGGTAAATGATCCATGGCTTTAGTATAACCCCGTACATTAGAGATCCTGGTCCGATCGCAGTCCGCTGTCGCAGAGGTGATAACTTTTATACCTCTCCGGGGCTAAATATAAGAGCTTTCCGACTTTGACGAGAACAATGTCAACTAGTCGTCGGACATACTACAGCTTTATCCTCGCATCCTAACACCCCTCTGCAAGGAAAAATGCTTCCACTGGCATTGTTACCCCGACAAACTTATGAGCGGAGCATTTTACACATCCTCATTTGGGGCAGTGTCACCATAACAGTTTTTGTCAAGGAAGCAGGTGAAGGCTATTTTGACGAAAAAAATTCATGTTTGAATTTTTCTTATTTATTTAACTGTATATTTATACAATTAGAAAAGGAATGCTAATTTTTTACAAAATTCTTCACATATATCACAGAAAACTCTAATACATTTTGAAATTGCATAATGAACGATCTCACAAATAGGAAAAAATTAAATATCATATTTTATTCTTTAAAGTAACCTCTTATTAAATTACAATTAATCAATATTTTACCATAACCCCAAGTTACCGTGGTTTAGGTTTATTTTGCATGAATTTAGTAAATTTTACCTTAAAATTACCTTTGTAGATTAAACCTTGAAATCAATTTTTTAGATTTGACTTTGAAATAACCTCTACCCTAAGGTGATGGGGTCAAACGGATCTCAGATTCTGATTTAGCGACCTCAAAAACATAAGGTGTGCATAGGTCTGGTCAAGATGATGACGAAGATAACGACGAAATCAGTGATGGCATTGATTAAGATGCAATTTATGAAAATGGTTTGAAAGATGAATCCGGTGAAAGCGATAGTTATTGAAAAACTGAAAATAATAATGATGATGATGATGATGATGATAACGACATTTTCCTTTCAGCGGGCCATAAAGACAAAAGCGTAAAATTATGGACTCAAAACAAACCAAACGACGTAGATAGAGAGTTAAACTTACCTGAAGAAAGAACGGAACATTTAGCTTCAACTTCGAAAGGCATGAATCATTTGGCGAATCCTACTGAAGTATCTTTTTACAGAACAAAAAGCAAAAGTCTCGAACCATATTTTGAAGAAATGAATAATGATGGTGATAAAATAATATATTGTAAAGATGTGTAAGGGTTGATAAATGAAATTAAACCTAATGTATATAAAGTCGAAGAATGGAGATTGTTCATGGATTCATGAAACGGAAGTTTAAAAGCTGTATTACTACACAACAGCAACCGCTACCCCTCAGTTTCTATAGCACACTCCACTACAATGAAGGAAACATATGACAATCTCAAAACTATACTACAAAAAATTTAGTGTTATATGCATAAATGGCTTATTTGTGGCGATTTGAAAGTTTCTGGAATATTGTTAGAATATCAGTCTGGATTTATAAAAACTCCACGTTTTTTGTGCTTATGGAATAGAAGAGACCGTGCAAAGCACTATACAAATCATAAATGCACGGAAAAAAGTATGCAGGCCCGTAGACACTGCCATCTAAACGCGTTGCGCACAGTGCTATTGGCATCGTTAGGTGGCATGCGTGCATGTTCTTTCAATGCTTTGCGCACGGCGCGAAACCATGCATGCACCGCAAAACGGGGTGCGAGTGTTTCAAAGCAGCAACTACAACCATGAAGAACCTAGTAAGACGCTGCATGAACGCCACCTAACGATGCGTATCTCCGATTGCATGAGTGTCTACGAGCCTGCATACTTTTTTCCGTGTAGCTTGAAAGAAAATCTCTTGAAGTTAGAAAAAGTAACGTTATAGCTACTCCATTGGTTGAGTCAAAAAAAGTTCTTATTCCGCCATTGCACATACACGAAGAAACCGGAGTACCATAAAAACACCTACTCAGTATAGTATGGTAAATTTCTATACTAACAAGGAGAGCACCCCACCTCCGGGAAACGGATTTTGCTAAAACTGCAGGATATGATTTTTTGATGAAAAAAATGAACCCTTGTTTTTTCATTTCGTCAAATAGGCCCCCTAGACAAGGATATAGACATTTTTTAAAAAGTATGGTAAATAAAAGTCTTCATAAGAACTTAAATAACCAAAGAACTAAGGCTCTTACAAAAAAATGCATAAAAAATAAAATGAAGCACGAATTGAATGCCTTAATCTAAGCTTCGTTGCATCAAAAAAGCTTTTCTTGTTCGAAAGTTATTCTTAATTAAATATTACCACGTATTTACTTAATATTTTTAGCATATAAAATATAATCAATTCATCACGTTATTTCATTAACATATTTTAATCGCCTGTAACTTTTGAACCACTAAAGATTTTTTGATGTAATAGAGCTTAAATTAAAGCATTTAATCCGTGCTTTATTTTATTATCCATGCATTTTTTTGTAAAAGTCTTAGTTCTTTGGTTATTTAAGTTCTTATAAAGGCTCTTATTCACCATATTTAAAAGAAATGTCTATATCCTTGTCTAGGGGCCTATTAGACGAAAAGAAAAAAACAAGGGTTCATTTTTTCTCCTCAAAAAATCATATCCTGCAGTCTCAGCCGAATCCGTTTCCCGGAGGTGGGGTGCTCTCCTTGTAAGTCAATACAAATACATGGGATATCTTGATTTTAATAGATACTTCGTAGTGAAATTTCAGCGACTACTAACGTTAGTCGCTGAAATTGATATAATGATTTTTATCACGGGATATTAATAAAAAAAATTAAGTAGCGTTGGGTTTCGCGTTTTAACGGCCCTATTCGTTTTTATAAACTACTCCGCTCTGCGCTTCTACGTGCAATTTCAATAGACTCTGAAGAGATTTCAACAAACAATTCACTATATCAATATATGTAAAATAATTATATTAAATGGTATATTTTGATTCTTTTCTCGATCATTATCTGGAGTGTTTAGTTTAGTTATTATAGTTTTTTTTTTTCGATTTATCATTCCGAATGCGTGTGTTGTTTTATAGTTTTCCTTTTATTTTTGAATTATAATCGTGGTGCTAGTTTTTTTTTTGTTTTGAAGAGTCGATTTATGGTTTTCCGTCTCTTTGTGTGTGGAATCCGGGTCCTGGGAAAGTATAATGTATTTTAAATTTCTTCTAGTATAATTTTCACTAATTTTATCAGATATGAGGCATGTAACTACAAGTCAGAAGCAAAATTCATTTCAACGTAAAGTGAGATATTAGATTCACTAATTTATTAATAATTATATGACGGATAAAAACTATATATCTCCCTATATTATATAATTAAAAAAAAAAAAAAACCTCCTCAGCTACCCCTTATTTTTCCTCCCCCTCTTTTTTATGCTTAAAACATCAAAATCCACCCCTCAAAATAACGTAAAAATCTGTCTAGAAATGATCTTTTTTGAGAAAAAAAAAGACACCCCTCTACTACCCAAGTCACCCCTCTTGCTACCCCTCGTACGTCACTCGCCCCTCCCTCAGAAAATTTAGCTAAATTTACCTCATTTTATCAATGTATTTGTTACTCATTCTCTATATCACTACTATCACTCTTCCCACTACTACCCCATCACTCCTACCCCTCATTTTTTTTCTCCTCCAAAAAAATCAAAAGTTACCCCTCAAAATAACGTAAAAATGTCTCTTAAAATGTCTTTTTTTGAGAAAAAAAAAAGATTTCCCCCTCTACCCCAGTCACCCCTCTCCTACCCAAGTCTACCCCTCAGTCCACAAATCACCCCCTCACTACCCAAGTGACCCCTCTTGCTACCCCTCATGTCCCTAATACACTATTCATAATCATTTTGTGTTTATTTTTATATCGTTAATTAAATATTTAAATTTTACCAATATTTTTTTAAAAAACCTTCTTGTTTGATGATTCTAATACTTTAGAGACCAAATTTGGTTATGAAAAATATTGGTATTTAACTATCTTAAATATATTGATTCTTTATTTTATTTTTAAACGTCAATTATTTATTTGAAATATAAACTATTGAGAAAAAAGTTTTTTAATATTATATTTATGAAATACTTGCTTAAGGCTATATAATGGAATATATATTTAATACATAGTTAATAATATTATAGATTATTGATATAATTATTTTTTAACTATCAAATAATAACTACATTCGTTAGACAACTTTCCACACCACCCATATTGAGACAAAAAAAAATAAAAAACTTCTACTTTCAACATATAAGCTTACTTTTTTTGGGTCCAAGCTGTATTTGCCTAAAAGTAAAGCACATTTCACTTTGTCTTGATTGTCTTGGTCAGAAAAACTTATTAAAAAATTTCCTACATCTAAAAGATTCTTCTTTCAGGTTAGCTTAAATTTGTTTTCTTGTTGTCTTGAGTTTATCTTGTGAAAGTTTTAAGTAAAAGTTTTCATTTTTTTCATCAGTTTAACGAGGTATTGTCAATGGCGCGTTGGGTTTTTTTTGTTGTTTTTAAAGAAAAATTAAACAATAAAAGTGGTACCCTTCGCCAGTAGCCCTACATAACCACTTTTAAAATAATATAAATTAAAAAAATTTTTTCACTTTTCTTTAAATGTCAAAAGTAAAAATGTTATTGTAAGTTTTTTATTAATTAAAAAAATAAAAATTATAATAATCATTAATTCATTTAGTTATAAAAAAGTAAAAATGAAAATTATATTGTTAATGTAAAATTTTATCTTTTATACTCTTTATACAAATAAATAAAGTTATATAAACTTTATTTTATTTTTCTCTAATATTTTCAATATTTTAAGGAATATATTTATATCCTTTTTCGTTTGTTTATATTTAAACAGTTATAATATAAATTATATAACAAATTATAAATTTTTCATATAAAGAGTGCGATATTATAAATAAACAATTTAATTAAATTTAATTCTTTAAAAACCGATTTTATATAAATTTATAATATATTTTTAATATATTTATTTTAAAATTATAACTCTAGTTATTATGATTTTCTTACCTTTTTTATTGTTTTTAATATATATTTAAATCAATCTAAAATAAAATAAATCATAATTAATTAATTTATAAAGAAATATTAAATCATAAGTATTTTAAATTTTAATTATATATTATTTTAAAATATAATATTAAAAAATAAACTTAATATAAACTAATTTATTATGATTTTCTTACCTATTTTATTGTTTTTAATATATATTTAAATCAATCTAAAATAAAATAAATCATAATTAATTAATTTATAAGGAAATATTAAATCTTAAGTATTTTAAATTTTAATTATATATTATTTTAAAATATAATATTAAAAAATAAACTTAATATGAACTAATTATAATATAATATCAAAAAATATACTTATCTAAATTCGCAAAATATAATAATATTATATTACTAATCTGGAGGCTAAAAAGAAATAAGTAAATTTTTATTTTGTTTTCCATTTATTTAAAAAAAATATATTAAAAATCAAAAAAATAACCCCATTTAGAAACATTTCGTTTCCATTAATTAAATTGACAATATCCATTTTTGTTTCATTTAAAACTTTTATATTTTCAATTCCTCCAATTTTTAAAATGAATGAATTTTCTATTTATTAATAATAAATATAATATATACATATATATATTTATAAATTTATTATATATAAATATAAATTTATAATACCAAATTCTTGCAAATCTCCAATAATTTCGAATTTGTTGCCTTTTTAATATATCATCGTCTGTAGAATTTATTACAATTTCTAATTTGTAATGACCATCAGTTATATTAGAATAATATTTTGTACTATTCTTATCTTTTTGAATAAATTTATTTCACAAAAATCCTTCAATTTCTAAAAATTTTTTATTAAACGTATATAATATATATTATAAGTTTATTAATTGAACAATATACTTATTAATCCTTTTTTTATCGGAATTTTATTGAAATTGATTTTTTCTGGATTTAAATTTTTCATGTCAATTTCTCCAAGCGACGTTATTGATGAATAATGATATAAAGTTAATTCATAAGGCATATTTCCATGATTAAAGCGTGTAGCACTTTTCACAGATACATTTTCTATTAATATTTTCTAAAAATATATATTTATTTAAGATGAATATTTTTAAATATTTCAACAATAATATAAATATAATTAGTATTTTACATCATGAAGCTTCAGATCATTCTTAAATTTACATATATTGTCATTAAATATGTTACATTGAATTAATACACCATTATTATTATTCACAATAAATTTTAATAAAGAAAATTCTTTATCAGTTTGTTTATTTAAAAAATGTTCTTCGTCTATAATTTCTTCAATATAAGCTACAAGTAATCTAAAATTAAATTAAAAAATATGTTAATTTTAATTATTAATTTGTTTTTAAGAATGATTATAATAATTTTAATTAATTGTAAATATTACGTAGATTTATCTCCAATTTTTATTTTTTTTTTAAAAAAATCAGATGAAGACATCATTAAACTTTTTTTAGTAAGTGGTTCATCAGATGATCGTTCTTCATTAATTTTTCTTTTTGACATTTTACTAATAAAGAAATAAAATATTAAAAATAATACCTTAATGAAAGGATTGAAAGTTCAGAAAAATCTAATATTATTGATATAAGTATAAATGTTTTATTTAATCAGATAAAACTTTTGAATTAAGATAAATTTCGAAAGCATAAGAAAAAAATTATAAGTATTATAATTTTTCTATGTTAAGAAGAAATCGGATTCTGCTTTCTGTTAACACAGGCAAAAATATTATAAACATATACCTACATTTCAGCATTGCTTACTTTTTTCAAAAAGAAAGCAGTAAAATTTTTTTTTCTTATGCATAAATATTTATATAACGATTAATAATTGAATGAATAAACAAAATTTCAATTAGACAAGAACAGCGAATCTTGCCTGTTTTTAATAAGTACTTCGTATGTAGATATAATTATATACATGCGTACACAAAGTGAACATATTTATAAATTTTCAAACTTTTTATAAAAAAATGTATTTAAAATGAATGAAAACTTGTTACTTATCTTTCATGCTTAATAATTTTAGAAAATTTTAACTATATTTTATTTAAACTAATTATAATCTAATCTAATTATATTTCCAATCTATTTTTTTGAATTGTAAATCCTTTGGCTGAGATAATATTTTACGATCAATAATTATTTGAATATATTAAATGATAAATAATTACTTAAGTTTTGAAAAATGAAGAAAATAATAACGATGATGTTTATGATGAAATAACTCAATACATAGATGGAAGATATTTAAGTCCAATGGAGGCCGCATGGAGATTACAAGCATTTCCTCTATGCGGTAGAAGTCATACAGTAATAAGATTAAATATCCATACAGAAAATCAACAAAAAATAATTTTTGATGCAAATAATATACATTTAGCATTAAACAAATGCGAAACAACATTGACTGCATGGTTTAAATTGAATAAAAAAGATGATTTTGCTAAAAAAATTAAATATGTTAATATTCCACAATATTATATTTTTAACTCTAAGACTAAATCTTGGATTAAAAGATCACAACTTAGAAAAAATATAGCCATTGGTAGATTAAATGTAGTATCACCAAAAGATAGTGAACGTTTTTTTTTAAAATTAATATTAAACAGGGTAAAAGGTCCAATATCTTTTAAAGATTTACGAACTTATCAAAATGTAACTTATAAAACTTATAAAGAAACTGCTCTTGCAATGAATTTAATAGAACACGAAAAACAAATTTATTATATTTTCGAAGAAGCATGCCATGTTATGTTACCAGTACAATTACGTAAATTTTTTGCATGTTTTTTATTATGTGAAAATGTTCAAGGTAACATTATTTGGGGAAAATATAAAAAATTTTTTATTGAAGATTTTAAAGAAAATAAAGAAAATAAAGCTTTATCCCATATTAATCAAATATTAAATTCAGAACAAATGTCATGTGAAAATTTTGGTTTACCTGAACCAAATGAAAACTATATCGAGGAAAACGAAGAAATTAATGACGAAATTATAATTTTTAGTAAAAAAAAATTTGATAAAATGTATAAACAATTGAATGACGATCAAAAACATATTTCTGAACAAATAATAAATAATAATCATAAAATTTTTTTCATAGATGGACCAGGAGGTTCTGGAAAAACATTTTTATATAGAACATTAATATATTATTTTATAACAATAAAAAAAAATTCTTATCAATGGCTTGGACAGGTATTGCTTCAATTTTACTACCAAAAGGTTCAACCAGTCACCAAACTTTTAGATTACCATTAAACTTAAACAATATTAAAAGTGCATTTTTAAAATTTGATTCAGATAAGAAAAAATTAAGAGAAGCGAATGTAATTATATGGGACGAAGCATCAATGATTTCTAAAAAAGCTTTAGAAATAGTTGACAAAACATTAAAAGATGTCTGTAATAATAATGAAATTTTTGGAGGAAAAATTATTATTTTAGGTAGAGATTTTCGTCAAATTTTACCTGTATTAAAACATGGAAATAAAAATACAATTATAGAACAAACTATAAAATATTCAATCCTATGGCCCATGTTTCATATTTTTAAATTAAAAAAAAATATAAGATCTAATGATGAAAATTTTTCATCATTTTTATTAGATATCGGAGAAGGAAAAGTTGATACATTTATTATACCAGAAAAATGGAAAACTAATAATGTTTGCAATAAAATTTATCAAAACATTAACAATAATTATAGTTTTTCGAAAAATGTTATTTTAAGTACGCATAATGAAGATGTGAATATTTTAAATAATAAAATATTGAATTTAATTAATAATGAAACAATGACATATTATAGTATTAATTATGCAACATATAAGGGTGTTGATCAAACAGATGATAATATTCATTTAAATTATCCAATAGAAATGTTTAGATAGATAGATAGATATCAATTTATTTTGTAAAAGAGTACAAAAAGGCATGTAATACATCAAGCAATAAATAATAATTCTGTATAAAGTATTGCACATAATATGATAAGATATCACAGTCAAATATTAAAATTAATATATAATACTGTATCAGTAAGTCACTATGTAAAAGCGATATCACAGACTACTCTAAATACACGCAGAAAGCATGAAAACATAAATTACAATGAAAACAGTCTTAAATATCTATCAGTCATGAAATTAAAATCAAATTAAAATCAAATAACACAATTTAAAAGATAAAGCATAAAGCATAGTCATGACATCAAATAAAAATAAAATTGGACAAAACAATGCAACAATAAATAATAAAAAATAATATAATAATAAAATTCAAAGAATAAAAACTTGATACCGAAGATGTCATAACTATTAATAAAAAGAAACAGAATCACTCATTTTTTCTGCATTCATTCAACCATCATTCGCGCTAATAAATACATTCACACCTTAAATCTATATATAAGACAAAACAAAATAAATTAACATAAAATTAAAATACTTAAAATTAAGATCACTCGAGGTCGAGTAAGTACCTCCTCAAAGCCGATTTGAACCTGCCGAGCGATGGAAGATTTTTTATATCGGCAGGCAGGGAGTTCCAAAAATGCGCACCTTGAACTTGAAAGGAATTTCTTCCAGTCTCAGTACGCATGAAGGGCACCGCGAAGTCCTTAATCTCTCCCCTAGTGGCTACCCTAGGTACATATCTAGTAAAGAGACTCACTAGATACTCTGGAGTATTCATGCGCACGATTTTGTACATAAGTACAGCCATAAAATACTGTCTCCTTGAATCAGTACGCAGCCAACCAAGAGCAGCTCTATAAGGAGAGATATGATCGCCCATTCTCACACCCATTACATATCTCACACATGAATTTTGTAGTCTTTGTAAACGTCTTCTCAACCCCTGCGAAGCATCGAGCAAAACTACTGAGCAGTAGTCGAGGTGCGGAAACAACAAGGCGGCTGCGAGTTGTTTACGCAGGGCCTCAGTGGTGTACCGACGGAAAAACCGCAAACTATACATTACCCTATTAAATTTTTTAGTCACCATATTAATGTGCGGCTCCCATGACAACCTAGCGTCAAGCACAACACCAAGGCTCACAACGGTATCAGAGAAAGATATGTCGACACCACCCTCAAGCTCAATCGTTCTTGACTCACCAGTATAGAAGTCATTAATAAATCGACTACTACCAAAAACGATTGCTTTAGTTTTGCTTGCATTTAATGTGAGAGAAGCATCGACAGTCCACCCCGACACCGCCCTGGCCGCCCTCCGCAAAATACGAATACCTTCATTCACATGTTCATAAGGGACCTGAGTATAGATTTGGAGGTCATCAGCATATAATATGTGCTCGACGAAACAGAGGTCGAGTGTGTCACGTATGTTATTAATGTAAAGGCAAAACAACAGAGGCCCCAGCACTGAACCCTGTGGAACTCCTAGATTGGTTGTTAGCCAATCTGAATCCTCTTTAAGTGTGTAGAAACCATTTGTTTCCTACCTGATAAATAGGAGCTAATCCATTCAAGTGCAGCCCTGGAAAGCCCCATCGATCTAAGCCTCGCAAGCAATTTGGAGGGGCAGATCGTGTCGAAAGCCTTACTAAAGTCAAATAGAAGTAGTAACGTGGCAAGTTTCTTGTCAAGACCTGATCTTATGTCGTCTGTAAATTTAAGTATGGCGGTCTGCGTAGAATGGTGCTTTCTGAAGCCAGTCTGCAAAGAGTCAAGTATTTTGTGTGTCGTAATGTACTCTTGCAGTTGGTCATGGGCAATCTTCTCCAGAACCTTTGAAAGAAAACATAATATTGCTATTGGCCTAAAATCTTTAGGCATCTTAGGTGCAGGACACTTCTTTAAAGGCACAATACGTGCACGCTTCCAAAGGCAAGGGAAGATCCCCCGCGCAAAAGAGGAATTGAAAAGAGTCACAAGATGCTCTCCAATAAACGGTAGTGCTTTAAGTATCACACTCTGCGGAATGCCATCCTCGCCACAAGCCTGTGATGAAAAATGCGAAATCGCAAGGATTACATCATTAATATTAATTGGCTTGAAGGCAAAGCCACTTTCACTACACTCCGAAAGAATCTTCTTACGTTCCGCAGTATCATCGTGTGGCGAGACTGACACTCCCGCAAAATGTGCATTAAGCTCATCAGGAGTGAATCCATTCAAGTCCCCTTGAGGCCCGGAGAGGAGTCCCAGGTCTTTTAACTCCTTCCAGACATTACCTCTAGCAAGAGCATCAAACAGTCTATTATGATAATAATTTGTCTTAGCATGTTCTGTCTGTTCGTCTATAGTTTTACGCAGTTTCAAGAATTCGGAGAGATAACGCTCCTCCTTCGTCCGTTTAAACCTACGATACGTGGCATCTCTCTTGTGCCGCATCTGCGACAACTCTTTATCTATCCAAGGAAATTTATCTTTACCAATTTTAAGTGATTTTAGTGGCGTCAGATTTTGTATTGCTGCCGTAAGGTTGTCGCAGAGGCAGCCAAGCGCAGATTCCGGGTCAACTGTACCAACTGTAAATGGCGTCCAATCACAGCCGGCCAAACTCTGCACCAATAAGTTTGGACAGATATCTTTATAATTCCTATACTTAATTATCTTTTCATCTATCTTCATAAAATTACAAGAAATGCATACATCAATTAAATTGTGCCGACTGTGAAAATTCGCCGGTAAGTTGCGTGCGTCAAGTACTGTGTCATTATCGTCCATAAGAATCAGGTCAATCCACGAGTGAGACGTCGGAGTATGATGCGTGGCACCGTGCTGAACCAACTGTAACGAAAGCTCAGCCGATAATTTATTAATAAATTTGGCATCACTGCTCTCACGCAGGAGATCGGCATTCAGGTCTCCCATTATGACTTTATGAGAGTATTCAGAGGCAAAATTTCTTAAGTTATCCAAAAAATCAGTATTTCTAAAAAAGGAAATTGCAGGAGGTCGATAAATAACAGAAACTAGCACAGCTTCGGAGCTGCCCAATTGCACGGAACAAAAAATATATTCAGGTACCTCCGGTTTACCTTCACTATGATTAGTTTGAGTATCCGAAGTAGCCAAAATAGTGCACTTTAAATGATCTTTAATATACAAGGCAACTCCTCCACCACGCAAGTTTCTGTCCTGTCTGAATACTTTATACCCCTTGACCCGAATGACGTCATCCGAAACAGATGGACCCAGCCAGGTCTCAGCCACTCCAAATATGGCGCAGTCATTGGGGAGAGGCCACACTTGACGTTACTCCATTATTCGCCAGTATATTTCGTTGATAATCAGAGGCTTTAGTAGTATTAGTATCACATTTATTATTATTGCACTTAATATTCGATAGAATTTCAGAATTGTCTTTATTTGCATTTACACCGTGATCTAGTTTCTTGCTATCTATCAATAAATTATCTAAGTCATTTTCATTAAAAAAGTTGTGTGCTCTCTCCCCTCTCTCCCTCCTTACCAGAAATCTGCCATGTCTGTGCCAAACAAATTTAAAGCCTTTTTCTTTGGCATACTTTTTCAATTTTTTAAAATTAGCATATTTCTCTCTAGGCAAAAATTCATTAATAAATATCAAGCTGTGGTGTTTGATGGAAGAAAGACTGCTAAGGAGGGAGGGATTAAGATCCGCCGTCGAATAACCTGTGAATTGTCATTTAGCTTCAATTACCTTTTGCACCAGGTCCTCCTCAGAAAGTCTAACCAGCAATGAGAATGAACCCCTCGGGCCGCCACTGATCTCACGCTCTGTAGGCACCTCGTTTACATTGTCATGTTTAGCAATTTTCTTAACAGAAATTATATTCGTACGCTTGATTGTCGGGAGAATGGTACCAAGAACGGCACAGGCGTAATCATCCAGCCCAACATTGACTGCTGAGCAGTCAAATCCGCCAGAGATCACCAATGTACCTCTCCCAGAACTACACTCCGTCTCAACTTGACGAGGTGCCTCCTCACTAATTATATTATGTGTATGTGGTGCTTGTGTTATTTCCACAGATTCAGATGCGTGTAATGTATGCTCATTTATTCCCGTGAGATCCGCAACGGCCTGCGCTACGCCAGCTACCCCGGTTGTAAGGTTGAAGAAACCCATGTCCACTCCGTGAAACTCGTTGTTAAGAAAAGTTTGAATGTTATCAAATTTATTACTTATGATTTTATTATACGTTTCAGTTTTATTGTTTAGAGCAGACAGGAAATTCCTTTCCGAAGTGACTATTATTTCCTTAAGTTTGCGATTTTCCTCTAACAGCTGCATCTGCCCAGTTTCTTAATTTTTAATAAATACATTTTGTTTTTCAATTTTGGACACAATATCCCGCAGGCACTTGTCAAAATTTTGGACTTGGCTTTCAAAAGTTAAAAGTCGATCAAAAGAATTAAATAATTTATCAAGCCTGCCAGATAGTGCGCCCTCTAGAGCAGATACAGCTGCCTGCAATGAGGAAGAATCTAAGTCACCTCGGACCACATCAAAATTATTTTTCTTAAGATTATTACTATTATTATTATTCGGGGCAGCGTGCGCAGCGCCACCTCCTAATTGCTTATCAGATAAATGTATACTTAAACTACTTCTCCCTCCATCCACCGTGGCACCGCTGTTGTTGTTGATGGTTGAAGTTTGCGATGACAAAGTAGTTTTCACTCTTTCAGGCTGCTTCTGAGCGGTGTTGACAGGTGTCACTTTCGAGTCAGTTCGTGAAGGTGTTGAGGCACTGATGGGCTGATTGGAAACAGCTTTGCGTGCGATCTGCGAAACTCCATTGACCTTGATGCTACCACTGGCTGATGATGTTGAATTATTTTTTATTTTTTCAATGCACCTTTTACATTCATACTTTGTGCCATTTTCCATTTTTGAACGAGTCATGCATTTCGCATGACAACGCTGCCGGCACGTGAAACACAAATGGAGCTTTGCCATGCCCCATTTATCATTGGTGGATAGCTTGCAAATCGCACAACTGTCCATTACTCCGACCTTTAGTGTACACTACAGTAACTACAACTGACCTCCTTATAGGGTAAGGTAGACTTCTATTTTATCGGTCGGAAAAATTAGCCACCAGGATCTCTGCCTGCAGATGCAAAATTGCCTCCAAACTAACCTCAAAACTGCGATAATTCTAACCTCCAAGGAACAGCACCCTGATGTAAAATACAAGATAAAATGCAAGGACCGCTGAAAAAACTGATGATTTATAGCTGAGACGGTTCCTTGCAAATTGAGCGTGCAAGAGTCTGTAAGAAAAACGCCCTAAGGCACAAAAATGCAGTACCAGAACAAAAATAAGAAGAGCGAAAAATAAAACGTGTTTAACTACTTACAGATGAAGAGAGAGGAAATGTTAAATAATATAAGAGAAGGATTATCTCCACATGAACTTAATTTAAAAATAAATGCCATAATAATGCTAATTAGAAATTTAAGTATAAAAGATTGATTATGCAATGAAACACGATTAAAGATAACGAGATTATTTAAATACAATATAGAAGCTGAATGAATTACAGGCGAAAATAAAGGAAATAAAGTTTTTATACCGCGTATTACATTAAGCACAAATGAATCATCGTCTTTACCATTTATTTTATATAGAAAACAATTCCCTATTGTATTAGCTTTAGTTATAACTATAAATAAATCACAAAGTCAAAGTTTTGAAAACGTAGGAATATTCATAAAAAAAACCTTTATTTTCACATGGACAATTATATGTTGCTCTTTCTAGAAGTAAAAATCCTTCTAAAATACATATTCAAAATGAATTAGAAAATAAAAATGAATTAACCAATATAGTATGGAAAGAAGTACTAGAAAAATAACAAAAAAAAAACTTTAATTTTTTAATATTGAAAATATATTTATATTTCTTACATACTAATAAAACATTTGTTTTTTTCAGATATAACATAATAAAACAAAAAATAAAAACATACTTTAAATTTTCTACATAACAAAAATAAATTTAAAATAATAAAAAAGAAAATAAAAACAAACTTCTAATATTTTATAAAAAAAAATAACAAAGTTATTTAAAATATAATTTAATTAATACTAATAATAATCGAATCATTATAAAATGGAATGGGATCCAGTTTCAAATGAATACATTGTTGTAGAAAACTTACAACATCAAGAAGAATTAGATGATTTAAATAACCAAATAAACGAATTTGAACGGTTTCAAGAGCAGTACGAAGAATATATGGAAAATTTGAATGAAAATACAGATTTATCTAGATTAAAGAATGCAATTAATAACTATATCGGTATTGAAAATGAAAAACTTCATTTTGAAAATTGGAACAATGTAACATATTATTATAAATATATGACAAATAAAATTATTCAATATAAGTTAGAAATACATGATCCAATAATGGAATATTATATCACAACTCATAATACAATATGTTATAAATATTTATTACGTATTGCTAATATAATTTTTTTTATATTATAAAATATAATATAAAATATATTTAAGTAATAAATTAATAAAAATGATAAATATATCTTTTATAAAAACAAAAAATTAATCAAATATATTAGAACAGTAATTTAAAATATATTTCATACATCAAAAAGACTTAATTGCATTAAAATATATTTAAAAAAAATAAATAAAATTTAATAAAATACTCACTTTATGATTTTATTTATAACGTACATGAATTAGTAATTAATTGTATTAATATTATTATAATTATGATACAGGCATTAAACGTTAAATAAATCAAATAAAATCCTATTATAACTTAAACATTTATAATTGAATTTAAATATAATAAAATGTTTAAAGGATAAATAAAAATTATTTTATGAAACAAAAAAAAATTAATAAAATTCATATCATTATGTATTATATTATATTGATTTTTTTAATTAATAAATAATATTAAAAATTATTTATTAATAAATAAATAATCGATAATTTAAAAAAAAAACAAACATGAAAATACATTCTATTAATTTTGTAAAAATTATTTTAATATATCTTTTTTAATACTAGCAAAAAAGTCAAGGATATTAGAAAACAATATAGATATATATTTTATACATCCAAAAGACTTAAAAATGAAATTAAGATATATTAAAAATAAAATTAAAATAATTAATAAATAAGGAAAAATTATATTATTTAATTTTACCGTTTTATTTATGAAATATATCAATTAATAATATTATGATTATCATAATGATATTGAAATTTATTGTAAAATATATACTTTGAATAAAACTAATATTTAAAAAAAAGGAAATATATTAATTTCAAGTATATAAATTAAAGATACTAAATGTTATAAAAAAAAACAATAATTAATATTCAAATATAAGAAATAATTATAAAATTTTCAATAATAATAATATTAAAAAACATAGAAACAAAAAAAAACCAACGCGCCGTAATACCATGCATTTTTTATTATTTAATTTATATTATAAATTATCAATTGTAAGCTATTATTGACAGTACCTCTTCGGGTGGTGTGGAAATCTGTCTGAGCAAATATATAATTAATATAAATTTTATAAATAATTTTTGTCAGTACAAATTTCATTACTGGCTGACATATTGTTAATATAAACGGGGGTTGCCGAGCAGCGGGAGCAGGGGGGGACCCCCCCTAGTGTATATATATATATATATATATATATACTAGGGGGGGTACCCCCCTGCTCGCACTGCTCGCCAACCCCCAGTTGTGCTATAAATATAATTATATATTAAACATTTGAATCATTTTTTTTTTAGTTTCGTTGATAATTTAGTATATTATTTGATATATCGTAATGATTTTGAGTTTTATAAGATTTATAGGATTATTTTGTTATAATTCCTTTTGAGGGGGGTAATGATCGATAACATAAAATAACGTAAATTTACGTTATTTAATTAATAAAAATCATGTGGGGGGATGTGGGGGCACCGACTGAATTTTTGGTTCATATAACTATATAATATAGGGAGATATATATATATATATATATATATATATATATATATATATATATATATATATATATATGTATATATATATTATAGCACTAAATAACTGATAAACAATCAGACTAATAAATTGATAAACTAATAATTAAATTTTCCGTGCACAATTATTTTCCACAAAAAATAATTTTTTCACCCATGAAAATTTCATTTATTCAGAAATAGATGGTCAAAGTAATTATAATAAATTATTTTCCGAAGACAAAATCTGACAAAATTTATTTTCGTTTTAGCATTTTTAATTTAAACTTGTTTTGTAGAAAAATTAAATTATTAATAATTAAGCTGATTAATTTCGATCTGGTTGTGTATCTCTATCATTTGCCAATAAAAAAAATTATTTTAATCAATTATTGTAGCAAATACTTGGAAGAAAGCTGTATCTTATATCATTAAAACGGAAATTTCCTTTAACAAGAAAACTATAATTTCATATCCACGTATGTCTTTAACCATAGATCCTGTTTGAACTGCAACATCCTGTGTATTTTCTTGATGATCAGTCCACTCTTTACTGCTTATTGGAGCGCTCTGTAATAGACTACATAACTTTGTTTGTCATGGAGAGTCGTCAACAATTTCTTCTGATTACTACCAGATGGCGCTTGGTGTTCAGGGCACAGAGGCATCTGATCTTTGCGGGCGTCGTGAATTTCTGCAGGATATTCTAGATCTACCTCGAAAATAAATCCTATATCTGAATGATCTGGGATCTCGGAGATGACTTCGAAATGCTCGTTGATGTAATCGGTATTTCCCCACTTGAAATCTCCATACGGTGTATGGAGATTAAAAAAATTATATATATATTAATATATGTTGATAAATGATTTATCTTTTTGAAATTATAAAAAAATTCGATTACAAAATAATGAATTAAACAATGGAACATTTTCCAAGATTAGGATTCACAAAAATTAGTTCCAGATATCGCTATTGATGCATTTAATCTTTGATCCTGATGATCCTACTGAACAAAACGTAAGTATCTTCCAATTCAATCGAAAATAGATTTAATAAGAAAACCAAATTATGCTTACTTAAATCCAATACTGCAAATGCATACTATTAACAATTCACTAATTTTATACTTCAATTTTGTAACTGTGAATGAGCATACCTTCGGTTTTAGGGCATTCATCAGACTTTTTCAAGGCTGAAATTGAAGGTTTTTTTACCCAATTTTAAATGATTATGTATGGGAGATAATTCTGGGGTATGTGAGATACTATAATCACATTTAGTGTACGGAAGGTAGGTAAAAATGCCGAAAAATCGAACTAAAAGTGGTTTTTTGCTTCTGTAGGCCAGTGCACCATTTCTAAAAATCTGAACAAATTCATGGTTATAGTTTTTTGATTGGAAAGCAACATATATTCTTTTGGTTATTTCTGTTATCTTAGTTTTTTTTAATTGAACTTTGAAAATTTCAAATGCTTATAAAATTTGAATCCTGCGCCAAAACTATTTTTTACCTACGTCAAGTTGTAAGGCCTTCAAAAACCTACAATTTGAAAAAAAAACCTATTTTTTGTCTTCTAGAAGCCGAGATATCGCCAAAAAACGAAAAAACACGTTTTAATTAATTTCGAGGTTATGATTCATTAAAAAGAGCTAAAAATTTTTTTGTGTGGGTATTTTTTAATGTTGAAAAAGATAGCTTTTTTATTTTTTTTTATTTTCCGGAAGGGGCAATTTTGATCCTCTTAATAGGCTAGACCCTTCAATATGAATATTTTATAAATAATTGGATATTATTTAAAAATAATATATTTTTCTGCAATAATCAATTTAAATTACGTTAAAAGTATAAGTACGGTTCTATAGTTATCTAGCTGATAATGAAGATAACTCAAAATGTATATATACATATATACATACATATATATATATATATATATATATATATATATACATATATATATATATATATAGATATAGTAAAATAAATATAGAAATGGAATGTTTTATTTCTTTTAATGAAAAGTATAATCAATATTTGATCTTTAATAATAAAATACATAAGATGTTACTTTTTAATGTAATTGTTTATACATAAATAGAACATTCAATTCCTATAATATGTATAAAAATGATTATTCTATTTGAAGTTTAAAGATAGAAATTAAAATATAAAATATTAGCTTTTTCAGTTAATAATTAATAAAATAAAGTATTAAAAATAGTCTTTTGGAATGTAAAGGAAATAGAATATTTCTTTTACAAATATATTCATCTTGATTAATTATTTCTTCGGCAAATATGTAAAACTAATTTTATCTAACACTCTATTTCTTAATGTATGATTCTTTAGTAAGAAATAGATTTTCATAAAGTAATATAAAAGAGCGTGAATCCATCCAAGCTCTCTCATTCTTTCTAAGATGTTCGATCATGTAACATCTAAGATGGATTCCATCGGATTTTTGATCCGACTCTCTACACTGCAACATGTAGAGACTTGCTTACTATAAGATTCTCATTTCATTAAATTATTTATTTAAACAAATTAATATATCTATTGCTTTCTCATAGAGAAAGCACTGTATCGATAGAAAAATTTTTTTTCTATTTTTTCATTAATTTGTACATATTTGAACTCGGTGAGTCGAAAGAAGTGGTTTTCAGAAAATGTCTGTATGTATGTGTGTGTGTGTGTGTGTGTGTGTGTGGATGTATGAATTCAGTTAGTAAACTGTATCTCGAGAACTACTCGATGGATTTGCTTCTAACTTTGCATGGAATTTAGTTTTTTGACTAACTTGCTGGGAAGCTATTGATAATTGGTTCTTCTAGCGTAGTTTTCATTTTAGAGTTTAAAAAAAAAAAAAAAATTTCGATTTTTCGTTTTTTGTTTTTTTTTTGTTTACTACTCGATGAATTTGCTTCAAAATTTGCACGGAAATTATTTGTAATTGCCCGGATAAAATAAATCTTTAAAAACTGATTTTCTTAGTTTAGTTTTAAATTTGGAGCATTTTGAAATTGAAAAAAAAAATGTTTCTATTTATTAAGCCAATAAAATCTTAAAAACTACTCGATGGATTTACTTCAAATTTTCCGTACAATTCAATTTTTCGATCAACTGGTGCGGAAGCTATTAAAAATTGGTTTTCTTAGCGTAGTTTTGTTTTCAGAATCATTTTAAGAATTTTAAAAAAATTTCGATTTTTCATTTTTTTTGTATTTTACGTAAACTACTCGAAGAATTTTTTCGAAAATTTGTATGGAACTTAATTTCGACTGCCAAAAGTATAAAAAATTTTGTAAATTAATTTTCTTAGCGCACTTTTATTTTTAGAGCATTTTTAAAATTTTTTAAAAAATTTTTATTTTTAATTTTTTTCTATCTTACGAAAACCATTTGATAGATTTGCTCCAAAATTTGTATGTAATTTATTCGCTACTGTCTGAAGAAAACAAGCTTTGGAAAACTAATTTTCTCAGCGCAGTTTTAATTTTCGAGCATTTTGAAAATTTTCAAAAAAATGTTTATTTTTCATTTATTTTCTATTTTGCGTAAACCATACTATAAATTTTCTCCAAAATTTTTATACAATTAATTCGCTATTGTCTGAAAAAAATAAGCTTTTGAAAACGAATTTTTTTAGCGTGGTTACAATTTTAGAGAATTTTAAAGATTTAAAAAAAAATATCGATTCTTCTTTTCTTATTTTTTTTTATTCTACGTAAAGTACTCGATAGATTTGTTCTAAAAATTGCAGGGAAATTATTTGCAACTGCCAAAAGAAGGGAAATTTTCAAAAATTGATTTTCATAGTGTAGTTTTAATTTTAATGCATTTTTAAAATTTAGAAAAAGAAATTTTGAAAAGAAAATATTATTTATTTAACCAGTTAGATCTCGAAAATTACTCGATGGATTCGTTTCAAATTTTGTATACCATCTATGTTTTTGTATAACTAGACGGGAAGCTATTGAAAATTGGTATTCATAGTGTAGTTTTTTTTTATAGAGCCATTTTAAGAATTTGAAAAAATTTTCGATTTTTAATTTTTTTTTGTATTTTACGTAAGTTACTTGATGAATTTGCTTTGAGATTTCCATGGGAACAATTTGCATCTGCCAAAACAAGGATAACTTTTATAAACCGATCTTCTTAGCGTAGTTTTCATTTTAGAAAATTTTAAAAATTTTCTTAAAAAATTTTCATATTTCAGTTTTTTTCCATTTTACGTAAAGTACTCGATAGATTTGCTCTAAAATGTGTATACAAGTTATTTGCTACTGTCTTTATGAACCAAGTTTAAAAAAAATAATTTTCTCAGCGAAGCTTTTTGATCACTTCTTTTGATTTCTGAGTAACTCTTGAAAATTTATAACAGTACTACTGATTTAGATGTTGACTTCGTTCTTTTAAAGTACAAATTTATTAATAAATATTAATGTTAGATAATTTTTTTATATTAAAATCATATTTAAATAAATATAAAAAAAATAATGAAACTCAAAGAGCTCTATGAGAAAGCATTCCGCCAAAGCACTTGGCAGCGTTTTGTTAGTTTGAGTCAAATTTTCTGAAGTGGGCCACTCAAAATCGAGTAGTTGAATTAAATATAATTTTTCACAGATAATTGAAGGTTTATATGTCAAAATCAATGTCTTAAAATATTTTTGGAAAATTTCAATTTTTGAAATAGTTATAAACAAATGAATTTTTTTTCGCTATTTTGATAAAATAGTGATTTCTCAGAAACTATTCGATAAAAATTAACGAAATTTGGTTTACATATGTATTAATACTAATAGAATAATATACTAAAAACTTTTTTTATAAAAATCGAAAATTATTTTTTAAAAAACCATTTTGCAATAAACTATTGAAAATTTATTCAACTTCTCCTAAGGCTAGGAAATTTTTTCAGGGGGGTTTGATTTTTAAAGCATAAAACTAAAAATACGTGGAAGAAAATTTTAGTGCACTTAATTAGAAAAATAATTATGCATTTTTAAATATTGGAGTATGAGCGCAGACTTACTGGTTTTTGGCTTGTAAAATGAAAACTACTAAAAGAATTACCATGGTGTCAATAGAATATTTGTAGAAAATTAGAGGTCAAGCGATCTGATCGGTTCATTAAAACCGAAAAAAATGCCGAAAAACGAAAGAGTTTTTCGTTTTTTTCAAAAATTCATAACTTTGTTATTTATGAAGATTAAGAGCTGAAATTTGACATCGAAGTAAATAATTATATCTTCTTTTAACGATCCGAAGGCAGATACTATCGGATTATTAGTTTCTGCGCATTTGCAATTTTAATTTTTCTACGCTTTTTTTGCCAGGTTATTACTGTTTAAAATCGTTGTACATACTTTTCAAAAGCGGTTTTGAAAACTAGAAATAAAATACCATTAAACATTATTCCAAGTTTTCATTATGAAATATGCACTATATAACATTTATGTAAACGGCCGAGCATGCGATGGACAGTAAAAGGTGGGGATGTACGGGGAAGCAATATAGATATACAGGCGCGTGCCGTGAAGCGTTTAATTTTAATTTTTTACACTATTTTAATAAAAACTTAAAATTATGTTTAATAGTATTTTATTTCTAGTTTTCAAAACCGTTTTGGAAAAGTATGTACAACGGTTTTAAAAAATTAATAACAACCTGACAAAAAAAAGCGTAAAAAAAATTAAAATTGCAAATGCGCAGAAACTAATAATCCGATAGTATCTGCCTTCGGACCGTTAAAAGAAGATATAATTATTTACTTCGATGTCAAACTTCAGCTCTTAATCTTCATAAATAACAAAGTTATGAATTTTTGAAAAAAACGAAAAATTCTCCCGTTTTTCCAAATTTTTTTCGGTTCTAATAAACCGATCAGATCGCTTGACCTCTCATTTTCTTGATAATTTAATTTTCTACAAATTTTCTATTGACACCATAGTAATTCTCTTAGTAGTTTTCATTTTACAAGCCAAAAACCAGTCAGTCTGCGCTCATACTCCAATATTTAAAAATGCATAATTATTTTTCTAATTAAGTGCACTAAAATTTTCTTCCACGTATTTTTAGTTTTATGCTTTAAAAATCAAATCCCCCCTGAAAAAATTTCCTAGCCTTAGGAGAAGTTGGATAAATTTTCAATAGCCTATTGCAAAATGGTTTTTTTTAAAATAATTTTCGGTTTTTGTAAAAAAAGTTTTTAGTATATTATTCTATTAGTATTAATACATATGTAAACCAAATTTCGTTAATTTTTATCGAATAGTTGCTAAAAAATCACTATTTTATCAAAATAGCGAAAAAAAATTCATTCGTTTATAACTATTTCAAATTTGAAATTTTCCAAAAATATTTCAAGACATTGATTTTGACAAATGAACCTTTAATTATCTGTGAACAATTATATTAAATTCAAATACTCGATTTTTAGTGGCCTACTTCAGAAAGTTTGACTCTTTATTTAAAATAAGTTGATTATTTTAAATAAATTCAATAATTTAAAATTAATAAAGATGACTCTAAATTTATTAAATTGAATCTGTTTATACTAATTTCAGATAATAAAGGCAATAATGCATCTTATCTTTAAAGTGCACACTATCGCACGTTCAATGGTAAAGCATCCAGCGAACGTCATCGATCACTGTACTTTTATAAGTTGCATTTATGACAAGGATATAATATCGCACTTTCAATAGTAAAGCATCTAGCAGAAGTCGTCAATTACATATCCTTGCATAATTATTAATATATCAATTATCGCATCTTCGATAGTAAAGCATCTAGAGGAGATCGTCGATTCTGATGTTTTAATCCTTCCTGCTGTATGGATTATGTGACAAATGCAAATCAAGAACTTATTAATGTAACTCTAATCTATATTTTGGTAATTTATTATTAAAATTATCTGGCGACTCTGCATCCTGCAAAACGCGCTTGTTACAACTGGCGACCGTGGCAGAGCTTACACTCATAATCATACGGTATTTAAAATATTTATTAAAATAATAATTTAATAAATGAATTAAAATAAAAGATAAACTAAAATATTTTTTAAATAATATCTTTATTTAGATCTTCGAGGACATGAGTTATTATCAAATAGTCTCATTAGAAGGAGTTAGAGCCCTTATGAAGAATTTTAAAATTAATTAATTAAATAAATTTTGATAAATGTTTATTTAATAATAGTCATTTAAATAATAGTATTTAAAAATAAAACTATTTTTTTCTTTAAAACAAAGTGTAAAATTTAGCGACCTCTTACGGCAGAATGCTTGCTTACTATAATATAAAGAACTTCATGTTATTTATATAGTCTATTATTCATCTTGTTACTATATGTTAGTGGCTCGTGATTTCACGGTCGAGCACTCTGATTTTCTATGCATCGTATTGAAGCATCAAGTATTGAAGTGTAAACTTTCAGAATATAAGGTGAATCGCCGAAATGTGCACTGAGAAATCAAGTGCACGCATGCCCAAGAAACGTTCACGTGAATGAAGACTTTGCGTGAAGGAAAAGCACTTCCAAGAACGAACCCTTCATTCTATTACAGTGTTCTTACCCGAATTTCTAGATGTAAATGTTTATACATATACGTAGTAAAACGTACACTGAGTTTTAAAGAAAAAATCTTTTCCCGTGTATAGCTTGTATTGAATGAAGTGCATTAAAAGCCACGTTAGCTTAATGGCACAGCTATTGCTTGGCACACAGTGATCGGCAGTTCAAATCCACCTTAGAGCATACCCTACTGAAAAAAATCACATGGGATCCCTTATGGGATTTCATATGTGATCCTTTATGGGGTTTTAGCGCGGGATCCTATATGGGGTCTTATAAGAGGTCCACAAACTAAATTCTAAATATCATATGGGATCACATATGGAATCCCATATAGGGTCTCATAAGAAGTCCACAAACTCACACTGAGAGAAAAGTGGAGTCACACGAACTTGCCGCCGGAGTTGGAATGACGGTATAAAAGGAATAAGTGGGGTCGGAGTTATCACAACTAAACAAGCAGAGTAGCAGCTACTCCGCTCGCGGAGTCAATATACCGCCTCATAGGCCAAGTGTATATCTATCTATTTTTGGGTTTAACCACCTACAGCCTATTTGGTTTACTAGGAGAGTATCACAACTCCGGATCACGGATTTTGCTCAAATTTTGGAATAAGTTTTCAAATGTCAAAATATGAAAGGAAACAGAATTTCAGACACCAACGCTCGATATTTCCCTAGTTATAGGCAATTAAAGAAAATCACTAAAAAAGTTACTGGATTTTTAAACGCATATAGCTCCTTAGCATTGATAGCTAGAAGCTTGAAATTTTTTTAAATGAAAGTTGAGCTTAAATTCTTTTGAATTAGTAGTTACAGCATGTCAAAATATTATTTTTTCCCAAAGTAAAACATTGATTAATAACAAAAGCTGAAATTGGATCTAATGTTTATTACGTTATAAGTTTGGGAAAAAATAATATTTTGGCATGCTATAACTACTAATTCGAAAGGATTTGAGCTCAGCTTTCATTTAAAAAAGTTTCAAGCTTCTAGCTATCAATGCTAAGGAACTATATGCGTTTAAAAATCTAGTAACTTTTTTAGTGATTTTCTTTAATTAACTATAACTAGGGAAATATTGAGCGTTGGTGTCTAAAATTCTATTTCCTTTCATATTTTGACATTTGGAAACTTATACCAAAGTTTGAGCAAAATCCGTGATCCGGAGTTGTGATACTCTCCTAGTTAGTAAGTGACACCTCGACCACCTTCGTGTTCAAGTGTTTTCGCGTTCGAAACCATACCTCACGATTTTCCCTAACTTTGGTAGGTGGTGCTTGATCGTGCAGGCCTACTTAGGCGGGGAGTATCGCTCAACCCATCCTTTTTAGCGCATCGGGAGCTCAAAACCTACCCGGCAGAACGGTCCAGCTCAACTACAATAGTGGAACAGTCGCATTCTGCCTTACTGGCCCTCGAGTGACTTTCGACGGTTTTTGTTAAAACCGAAAAAAGTCCTTCGGGGGTGGTCCACCACGGTGTCAGTGAGCTCAGGACACTCTCCACTTTCAATATTTAAATTAAAAAATGGAGGAAAAATTTCCAACCTCACCGGGATTTAAATTCCGGCCCTCTGCGTGAGAGTCGAATGTTCTAGCCCCTGAGCCACCGCGGCTCTGGCCAAGTATATATAAAGGTTACGTTAAGCGGGAATAATGCTGTTAATGATTTTTTTTCAAGTTTCATTATTTTTTGAGATTAGGCTAAAGACGATTGTAGAATATATTATTAAAGATAAATATTTATTTATAAATATATTCATTCAAAGAATTTTAGTTAAGAATGACTTTTTTGATTACGTTACAGTATGATATCATAAGATGGAAGTATATTATTCAAAGTAAAATTATTAATAACATTTTATTTTGATTGAGCCGTAAATTTCATTTAAATATTGTCAATTCCTGCCTCTGTAAAAACACAGACTGCAAACAACAAAACGAACAAATTCTATTTTTCAATAATGAAAAATGTTTTCAAATATGAAATTATAAATAATTTTATACTATGCAACATTCATTTTCAGAATATTTGTAAAAATACTTATAAAATATTATATGAATATATTGATTATATAAGTTATTTACACATAAAAAAAAACTCATTCAAATTTGTATTTGAGGTTATGTTTGAAATTTTTTAACTGCAAATGTATCGATTAATTGACTCAGGTTCCATTTCATCAAAAGATTTTTCACAAAATCATCCATTTTGCATTCCAATATTAAGGCGACTTCGGATTTTAGGTAAGGTTTTATTTTTGAGTTTACAAATTACTCTTTCAATACGTAAAATTTTTCAGATCTTTTAATTTTTCACCATTCTACGGATTATAATAAATGGTGGAAAATTAAAAAATCCAAAAAATTTTAGAAACTGAAAGAGTAATTTGTAAACTACAAAATGGAATTCAACCGAACTTTCGTAGTCACCTTAATAATTAATTGTTTCATTAACAACATTAATTTTCAAATTCAACTTTATAAACTCTCGGCAATCAAAGACAAATAGATCGAGTTCGTGCGTCGTCTATATACCGCAGCGAGGAGTGGGGATGACTCGCCTCGTGAAGTAAATGCAACTCCTTTAGCGCGAGTCAAGACAACGTACGTTAGTCTCGTTGGTATGACTCCGCTTTTCTCTCAGTGCAATTCTAAATATATGGGAACACATATGAGATCCCATATGGGGTCCCATATATGGTCCCATATGTGGTCCCATATATTTAGAATTGAGTTTGTGGACTTCTTATGGGACCCCATATGGGATCCTATGTGTGGTATATATATTTAGAATTATATTTAGAATTTAGTTTGTGGACCTCTTATGAAATCCCATAAGGGATCCCATGTGATTTTTTTCAGTAAGGTAGAAATGTTTTAAATCATTTTTCTGTATTTTTTCTGTTTAATTAATGCTATAAAATTTAATAAATAAATTTTCATTTATAAAGAGTATAGCTGAATAAGAACGTGAAAATGGCCTGTCCTTTGATTTTGCTGAAATTTGGTCTATATATTTTTCGTGTCAAAAAACTACGATCCTGAAAGTTACAGCTCCCTAGACTCAAAATTGGCTTCCTAACCTCAAAAAATGTGATTTTCAGTTCGATAAGCATATCTCTGCGAATTTTTAACCGATTTGGGCGATCCAAAATCGAGATTAAAGGGAATCAAAATGCGCACATAACTTAATCATTTTTAAAGCCTTTTGCAGCTAAAACATAACCTAAAAATGGGTTTGAAAATTTCAAAGTCACCTAGAACGAAACCTGTTGTTTGCATTTTTTTTTAGTTCACTTATAAGTCTTCATTTTATTTAAATTTATTACCAAAAATTTTTTCAGATTGTTTGAAAGGGTGGAAAGTAGTTAAAATGATAAAAAACTCAAATTTTTATTCATTTTCGGGATTTTTAGAGTATTTAATCAATTCCAAAGTAAAATTTATGATAAAAAATGAGTTCAGCGACTCAAAATACCCCTCATTATGAGTTTCTGGTTATATTTTTCCTAAATATATTACTCAAATGTCGAAAACTAACCTGAAAAACGCGTTTTGATACTACATACGACATAAGAACTCACATTATCTCGATAATGATCCAAGGTATTGACTTGATGTTTATTAAAAAAACAATTTTTTTTCGAAAATGCTATATAAGTAATACCAATTACTATAAATGACATAAAAACTCCCATTTTCCATATTTGACGCAGTGCTTTTGATGTAAAGCTAGAAACTAACCTTTGAAATGAGTTTAGCGACCAACAAAATCGTTTAGATATAATGGTAAATCGCGTTTCTGTTGAATAAGCTGAGAGTATATGCGCGAAAAAAATTAAATAAAAAACGGTGTCAACTGCCTTAGCGCAATGCTTTAGAGCTCATTGAGTTTGAGTGATTTGACTTTATTTTTTTAAATGTAATTCTAATATAAAAAATGATTCATTAGTAATATTTCCCAATATTTTTATATAGCTCATCTTAATAAAGTTTCTATATAAAATTCTAAATAATAATAAAAATAAAGCTTTTTTAATGAATGAAAATTAACAAATCAATAGAACATGCAAATTTTAAAATATATCCATCGAGTACTTTACGTAATATAAAAAAAGGAAAAAAAATCCAAATTATTTTAATTTTTCTTTTACAAAAATTATTTAATAACAATTAATTAGTTTATTATAAAACCATTTAAAAATTTCAAAAACCCTTATGTTGATATAGTTATTTCCTTGTTGTAAAAATAAAATAATTAGAATATTTCATTTTCAATCATATACAGTAGGTTAGGACCACTAAACATATCGTCGGGTGGGCGAAAAAATATCGTGACTCAGCAAAGATCTTAAGAGTTGGCCGTATCATTCTGTCCTTCTCTAATCTAATTTTCGTTATAATTAATAAATTAAATATTTATATACAATTATAAGGGATAAGCGCCGTAGAGCAAAAAAAAAGCAAACGATTTTATTCTATAAAAAAAATATGTAATTTTCATTATTTTTCAAGTAAAAAACGAAACGGAAAACACAGTCAAACTCAACTTAATTTTTTCCGTTTCGTACTTTGAATTGAAATAATGAAAATTTCATATTTATTCATAGAATAAAATCGTTTGCTTGTTTTTTGCTCTACGGCGCTCATCCCTTATATTTGTATTTAAATATTTAATTTATTAATATAATGAAAATTTAGATTCGACAAGTACAGAGCGATACGGCCGACTCTTAAAAACGTGACAACTCGGCTTTGTCCACGAAAAGGTTCTAATTTAACCTAGCGCACAAAAAAGTAGTGATTATAAATAAACGTTATTACTTCTATGTTTAAGCTTAGAAGTTATAACGTTTTTATGGCTAAACCCGAGTTACTACTTTTTTGTCCGTTAAGTTGAATTACAACCTTTGACAGCCCCTCTACACTACGTACTTTGTGCCGTGCTCCGTATGCTAATACTTTCAGACGAAATCGCTGATTGGGTGATTGTTTAAAAATGACAAATCAGCGACTCCACCTGAAAGTATTAGCACAAGGAGCATGGCACAAAGTACATAGTGTAAAGGGGCTCTTAGTGGATGAAGCCGAATTGTTGCGTTTTAAGGCCCCGGCCACATAGACGCGTATGCACGCGCAGACATTCTGGTGATTGTCATTGTAAACAACCTGCAAAATAAAATACTCATATGAAGGAAGAGAGTTCATTCTCGGGGTACTTCATTTTGCAGGTTGGTTACTATCAAAATCACCAGAAAGTCCACGCGTGCAAACGCATGCTAGCACGTGCATACGCATGCTGGCGCGTGCATACGCGTCTATGTGGCCGCGGCCTAAGAGCTTGGCTGAGTTAAGATCTGTTTATTCCCACCAGACGATATGCACAACTATACCTAACGACAACAGCGCCGTTGTTCCTTCTTGTGCCTTCTTGTTCCTCATGGTTATGGTTTATGCATGTTTAGTTGTCATAACTCTGAACATTTTTGATTGCGGTCAAAGAATTTTGTATTAGTAGAATATACAACGATATTACAAATAATATTTTATATTAAAGTTGAAGAATATTTCCATTGGTAATATTTAATATTCCTGAATACAAAGTTTTTTTTAAATATTTAATTACAAGTATACAAGTATATACATTTCCTACATTAAGCATAATTATGTAACTTTTAACTTTTGTTTTTGTTTGAAAAATTATAAATGATAGTTTAATATCAGTAAAATGCTTTGCTGTAGAATAATAACAAAATAATACAACGTAATAAGATAATATTTTTTTTCAGACTTTAATACATAATAAATGAACTGATTTAATGAACTAAAACATAAGTTGTTGATTTTTTTTGATTAATCGAATGGAAAAGTTTTTTTTTAAAAAATGCCTTAGAATAAAAATCTTATTCTGAAACAAAACTTCGCTCGTTTTATAGATCAAAGAGCCAACTCTTATAATTTTGTTGCGTTGTTGTAAACTCAAAAAATTCTGCTGTGGATGCTGATTCAACTACTTGCGCTGGCCTGGAAAATCAATTTTGCATACATACAAGTTTTTGTTGCTGTATATACCAGTACGAATTTTCTTTAATTTCAATAACTTTGTTCTTGCTTGTCCTTTTTGAATTTTGCTGCTTATACTCTTTTACATAATAATTTAATGTTCATATATTAATAAATACATTAGATAGATATTTACTTAAATGATAATCTAAGTTTTCAATTGTTCTATATGCAAGATTATATAAAAGGAAAAAATAATTTATTCCTCTGCGTTGCTATTATTATTTTACTTCGAATATCTTTTTACAATTAAATCTTGACTCATCTAGTATGCACAATAAAAGTATATATAATATGCATAACCAATTTAAAAAAAAAAACTTTACGGTTACTTATGTGAATTTCATTAAAAATAAGATTCGTGCTGAAAATTGTTGCAATATATACTTAAAATCATTTTATTTTAATTGCTAACAATAAGCGATTTGGTAACATTTATCTTAATTAATTATAAGAAAACATACTTTCAACACATTTATAGAAAAGAGTAAAACTTCAATAAGTAGTTTATATTAAATATGTTTGAAAGTTATCCAAAGGTATTTTTTAGAAAATTGTATTCAACAGTAACATAAAATTATAAAAATCCTTTAGATGCCCTTGTTTTGTATGGCATTCAGTACACGAGTCTCCTTAAAGGTTTTTTTTAATGAAATATTTTTTGGTTAAACTCAGGTCTGATACTAATAAATCAACGATTAAATTAATTCAAACACTTACCTATGGTTTTTTTATTTAAAGTTTCATCCAACTACTACATAAACTCATTGACTTAATTTTGATTTCTTGTAGAATACTTTAACTTGAGCAGATCATGAAAATCTTTGTTTGAAATGTCTTACCTTCTAAGTGAAATGATTGGGTTGAGATTTCATTATTATATTTTAAAGTATAGAGCTGTTTTGAATGTAATTATTTTTCATTCAAATTAATTAATTGATTCTAAAAAATATTTCTAAATATATATTTAATGTATAAATATAAAATAAAAAATAATGTTACAATATAAATGAGAAAAATTTTTTTCTAGCACAACATGGAAGCTCGTAAAAATGATAAGTGTCCAAAATGCAGAAAAAACTTCAAAAAAATGAAGAAAAAAGATCAAAAAATCATTAACTGTGAAGAAGATGCTATAGAATATTCAGATATTTTAAAAGTTGAAATTAACGTAGGTGACATTTTATGTATTGCATGTGTAAATGTTGTTTATAAAGAACGCCATAAGCAAAAAACTGCAAGCAATACAGCATTCACAAATAGTCAGGGTTCTACATCTTCAACAACAACTGCAACACAATCATCAGAAAATGATATTATACAATTTGATTCTCCTGAAGAGATAGCATTAAAAGAATTAATAGAGTTTCCCATCGAAAGATCTATTATTTCTCATACATACTGTTGTGTGTGTGGTAAAAAAATAAGCCAAACAAAAATTGTGCCTCATGATGCTCGCTTGCAAGTTTTTAAAAATAGAAGGATATATATACCTAAAGGTAATCGATGCTGTAGAGAACATTTAATAAAAAAAGATTTTATGAAGAAGATGTACAGAAAATACGAGTATATTCAAATACATCTGAACTTGAAGTGTCTGAAATCACTAATTTGCTTGGGCACATGACAGTGGAAAGTAATTTTGAGTTGCATGATAGAGTTGGATCTTTTGAATTATCCGATGAGAGAGTAAAAATATTTACTGGATTGGAATATGAAAATTTAATTTTTTTGGAGAAACTTTTATTATCGCTTCGGGAGACGCATAATAGAAATAACATCCAAGCTATATTTGTATTTTTATTCAAATTAAGAAATGGAAGTTCTAATGAGTTCATAGCAGCTACTTTGGGACTCAGGAATCCTCAACAGGTATCAGAGTTTTCGAGCTCAGTTATAAGTGCTTTTAAGAAAGATATATTACCTACTTATTTCGGAGTTGATACTATATCTCGAGAAGACTTGATAAAAAATCATACGTCACCTATTGCTAAACAATTATTTAATATTAAGGATGATCAGTTGGCATTAATATGTGATGGAACATATTTACGCCACCAGAAAAGTAAGAATAATGTATACCAAAGAGCATCATATTCTGGTCAAAAGAACATTCCTCTATGTAAACCTTTCACTATTTGCACAACAGATGGCTATGTAGTTGATGTACCAGGACCATTTGAAGCTAATATCAATGATGCTGAAATTCAAAAGCTTGTTTTATCAGATGAAAATGGCATCCGAAAAATACTCAAGGAAGGCGATATTTTTTTTGTTGACAGGGGATTTCGAGATGCAAAAAAGTGGATGGAAGATCTAGGTTACATTGTATATATGCCCGCTTTAAAAGGAAAACGACCTCAATTAACTGCAAAAGAAGCTAATGAGTCAAGATACGTAACGAAAGTTCGATGACCAGTTGAAGTGGTACATGGGATGATTGGACAGAAATACCATCTCCTTAAAAAAATGGATAATAAACTTCTTCTAAAAGCCAAAGATTATTGTAAAATTGCCAATTATTTACACAACACATTTGGAAAACGTCTGAATTCTGATAAAAAAAACCAACAAGAAATAGTTGAACAAATGAAATCAAAAAAAAATGAAGAAAATACTTTGGCTGCCGAAGTGGAAACAGAAAGATGGAGCAGAAAAAAGTTACCTTTTGAAACTCTTCTGTCAGAAAATTTAATGGATTTCCCAGAAATGACTGAGAATGATCTGAAAATTTTTTTTACAGGAACTTATCAATATTCACAAGCCATCTCATATTTAGCAGAATTATTAGACGATAATGATAATTTTTACTTAGAATACGTGAGAGAAAAACCAAATATAATAAAAATTAGAGTTCGATCTCGTCACATTAATAGAAGAACGTACATTTGTTACATTGAGTATAAGCCGAACAGTATTGGCCTTGGCAGTATCTCGCGTTACGCCTGTGACTGTGCAAATGGCCTCCGTACGATTGGGTGTTGCTCTCACGTGGCTGCAGTAATCTATTACTTAACATATGCAAGATATCTATCTAAAATAGTAAAACCCGCTGAAGCATTAGTAAAATTATTTCATGTCCAAAAAGTAGAAACAGTGATTCATGAAGATAGCAATGAAGAGCGTAAATTACAGTCAAATAAACTTAAATGTGAAAACATTTTTCCTAAGTAATTGATATTAATAATATAGAATTTTTGAAAAAATATTGGGAAATATTACTAATGAATCATTTTTTATATTAGAATTACATTTAAAAAAATAAAGTCAAATCACTCAAACTCAATGAGCTCTAAAGCATTGCGCTAAGGCAGTTGACACCGTTTTTTATTTAATTTTTTTCGCGCATATACCCTCAGCTTATTCAACAGAAACGCGATTTACCATTATATCTAAGCGATTTTGTTGGTCGCTAAACTCATTTCAAAGGTTAGTTTCTAGCTTTACATCAAAAGCACTGCGTCAAATATGGAAAATGGGAGTTTTTATGTCATTTATAGTAATTGGTATTACTTATATAGCATTTTCGAAAAAAAATTGTATTTTTAATAAACATCAAGTCAATACCTTGGATCATTATCGAGATAATGTGAGTTCTTATGTCGTATGTAGTATCAAAACGCGTTTTTCAGGTTAGTTTTCGACATTTGAGTAATATATTTAGGAAAAATATAACCAGAAACTCATAATGAGGGGTATTTTGAGTCGCTGAACTCATTTTTTATCATAAATTTTACTTTGGAATTGATTAAATACTCTAAAAATCCCAAAAATGAATAAAAATTTGAGTTTTTTATCATTTTAACTACTTTCCACCCTTTCAAACAATCTGAAAAAATTTTTGGTAATAAATTTAAATAAAATGAAGACTTATAAGTGAACTAAAAAAAATGCAAACAACAGGTTTCGTTCTAGGTGACTTTGAAATTTTCAAACCCATTTTTAGATTATGTTTTAGCTGCAAAAGGCTTTAAAAATGATTAAGTTATGTGCGCATTTTGATTCCCTTTAATCTCGATTTTGGATCGCCCAAATCGGTTAAAAATTCGCAGAGATATGCTTATCGAACTGAAAATCACATTTTTTGAGGTTAGGAAGCCAATTTTGAGTCTAGGGAGCTGTAACTTTCAGGATCGTAGTTTTTTGACACGAAAAATATATAGACCAAATTTCAGCAAAATCAAAGGACAGGCCATTTTCACGTTCTTATTCAGCTATACTCTTTGCAACGAATAAATATTTAAATAAGGTATTGATTGTTAAAAAGTGTGAATTTTAAAAATAAAATTTAAAGACCGCAAAATAAAGCAGATATAAGTGTAACCACACATATAGATACGTGTATTAGTTGAAATACAATAAAGGTTATTTTCTACTTAGGGAATTTTTATTAGAAGTTAAATTCTTTAATAGTAATTGTTAAAATTAGCGAGAGGTGACCTGAATGAAATAAACGAAATTAAATAGTAATAAATAATTTATTATAAAATACACAAAATTATAATACAACTTGACTGTCTAACGCCTTACGGCGGCGCCACATACTACACACACGATTGAGCGTGTCTATATTTTTAACACTCCCTCCCACGTTCAATGTTATTTATCATACATAAATAATTTTTTATTAGAATACATAGATGAAAATGTATAAAAAGAAATGAAATTTTTAAGGTTTTCAATCTTGATATAAAGATGACTGTCATCTGCTCTGTCGTTTGTTGTTTCATTTAGGACCTGTAAAACATACAAAGTAAAGAATATTAAAATAAAAGTTGAATAAATGAATGTAAATATATATATATATATATATATTTTAAAATTTTTGTCAGTATTAAATACTATTATTAAATACTATTATTAAATACTATTATTAAATACTATTATTAAATACTATTATTCAATACTATTATTAAATACTATTATTTAAATATTATTAAATGCTCTTTCAACCATTTTTTAGTCTTAATCTTTCGTCATTCTTTATTAGTGTTCATCTTCAGTGGGTTTGATTTGGTGTCTGCTTAGAACATTAACATCATAGGCAATATTTGGCCTGCTTGCATTGGCTAGATATAATAATGTGCCAACTGCTTTGTAATAGGGTTGATTACATTTACTTTCTGTCATTAGTTTTTCACTCACTTTATCCTTTTCTTCACGCTGCTTTTTCTTCCACTTGATTGGTTACCATAGGTATTCGTTGAGGAGTTGATTAATCAAAACCAAACTTCTTTAGCATTTTGTTTATGTATTCTTCTTGTTTAATGCTCAGTATCCTTTTTTTGTCTTACTTTATTTTTAAGCCTAAAAAAAGCTTTCAGGCTTGTCAATTTCTCTTATTTCAAATTCTTTTTTCAAATTTATCTTCATTCTCTTCAGCATCTCTATATTGTTGCAAACTAGCAGAATATCATCTACATACAATATTAAGATGAGAAATCCGTCTTTTTCTTGCTGAGTAAATAAACAAGGCTATCTGTTGAATTATCTAAGTCCATATTTCTTTACCGCCACTTCAAATTTTTCATTCTAACATTTTAGACTGACATTCAAATAGTATAAAGCCTTTTCCAATTTACAAATCTTGTTTTGTCTGATCTTTTCATGAACAATCATCCCTTTAGGTATTTCCATATATATTTCACTGTTTAAATATCCATTTAGAAAAGCTGTATTCACGTTCATCTGATATATTTCTAAACCCCGTTTGTTTACCATTGCCAGTATTTACCTCATTAACGGTAGGCCGGAGTAGAACCTGATACCGACCGAGTAACAATTGAGTTGTTTGTTATTTACTCAATTTTTAATCAGTATATCTTCAAATTAAAGGTTGAGCGCAATAGATATTATTATTATGAACATCTATGCACAAAAAAAAAAATATCTACCGGTTTGTTTTTGAGAAAAGTAAGTAACGCGAAAATATTATAAATATAAACTTTTACTTTGGCGTTACTTACTTTTCTCAAAAACAAATCGGTAGATATTTTTTTTCTTGTGCATAGATGTTCATAATAATAATATCTATTGCGCTCGATCTTTAATTTGAAGATACACCGATTAAAACTTGAGTAAATAACAAAAATGCCAATCAGACAAGGACAGCGAATCCGGCCTGCTCTTAAAGGTAATCGTCAAACCGGTGCATATATTTTTGCAAATCATACTCATTTTTATTTTTTAAATCACGAATTACTAGTCTGGGTTTATATCTTATTTTACTGTCTTTTAAATACTCATCTTGAATGTATAATGTTTGATCTTTTTCTGTCATTCATTTCAGTTGATTGACAACTTATTTCCATACATTATTCTTATACATGGATTTTAAGTCTTCATTAATAGTTTTGGTACATTTTTATTTATCTTTTGACTGTACAGCTTCCAAGTATGTAGTCAGAACAGTATTCATTTCAGCTAATAAAACATGAATTTCTTTGTCCATCTTATTTTCTGTACTTGTCTGTGTTTCCATTAGTAATTCGATTTGTCTTTTTGTTTCTTCTCCCTCCAATTCTTGCACTTCATATTCAGTATTTTTTCTTAACTTTTGTCGGTCGTGCTACTGACATTTTTTATTCTTTATTTATTTCCTCTCCCTCCGGTTTTTGTATCTTTTCATCAGTCTTATTATTTTCTTTTCTTGGTCGTCCAACTGATCTTTTGACTTTCTCTACCTCCGGTCTTTATATTCGTATATCATTCTCTCTGTCTTCTTTTTCAAAATTCACAAACCATGTATTTTTATCCGTTCATCAATTTGTTTCCAATCTTGTATATCATTTGTTGCATATTTGTCCTTGTAGAATAATTTTATTCGTTGAATCGTTTGTCTCTGCTTTTGTATAATTTTCTTTCTTTTGGTTTTAGTAAGATATATCCAGTTTCTTCATATCCTATTAAAATAACTGTCTTTGCAATAAAATGAAATTTTGAACCAATCTTCCTTTGGACTTTCGTGTAAGCAAAACATCTTCTTTTGTACAGTTTGATAAAACCTTTCTGCGATTTTATTGTGCTGAGATGTATCCAAAACTTCTTGAGTATATCCACCTGTGTACTTAGTGCCTTGATCTGTCCTTAAAAAGCACACTTTTGATTATATTATTTACAGAGGTTCAGTCGCTCTATGCCTAACTATCTTAAATGGCAATAAGTTAAACTTTACAATCATAACTGACTTCAATGTCATGTGGCTTAGGGAGATTTCTGTCTGCAATCATGTTTTCAAAATCTAAATATTTTTCTTTTTTAATTATCTGATTTCTTCTTTTTCATTAAATTAATTATTTTCTTCAATATTCTGTTCTTCATTAATTTTTCTTGTCGTTACATATGCTAAAACCTATCTTTGTTTTAAGTTATTTTCCATCGCATCTATTTCAAATTAAATCTATTTATATATTTCTATCAAAAATGATTCATTCGAAATGGAGTCATATATTTCTATTATTTTATTGCCTAATTAAATCCTCAGAACCTTATTTGCAAACCTACGGAAGGATAATTTTCATTTCAGTTTTTCACGCAGATTACTCTGTCTAAAGTAATAAATTTTCTACCAGCCGTATTTAATCGCACGGTTCCTTCTCACTCGGATTTAAGATTTGCACTGCTATCTTTATTTGCACATTGGATTTCGTCTGGTTGTTTAATAAATGTCTTGAAAATCAACTTTAAATCTGTCAAATGTTCTATCGCACCACTGTCAGCACTCTGTTCATTAGTCTTCTCGTTTCTAGATTTTAATTGGTTAGAATTGCCTTCTTTTTGATATTATCTTCTGTTGTATTTTACATCATTTTCTTGTCTCCTTCCATTGTCAGATTTCGCTCGTTTTTGATTGTCATAATTAATTGGATTAGTTATCTTACGTTTGAATGCTGTCCGACCTGTACTTTCTTTACTTTCATTATTATAATATTTTAAATCATACCTTTTTCTGTTGTTCTGTTTTGGGTCTCCCTGACATTTAGGAAATGTCGAGATCACTTGGTCACGGGTAAATCTCTGATAGAAGAAACACTTATTTATGTTAGTTTCCTATCGTGGGCAGTCGGTGGCATAGTATCCATAACCGTGGCATTCAGAACATCACACTTTCTGTATCACCCCTGACTTGGCAGTCATAGCTGTGACTGGATGTATGTCTTTCGTTTGGTGGCTTCCAACCTGCATAATAAGTAACTTTAGTTTATCATATGGTAACCCTTTCCCCGTTACACTACTTGTCATAAAATCTAGTCCTTCCACTTGATGTACTTTGCTTATGATAACATTATAGAAAAAAATCTCTTTCGTCTTTTTCATTTGACGTTTGACATGTTATTATAACCTCTTACTATTTCTTTAAATCTGTCTAAAATCAACTGCCTTTTCTTTCGCTGGATTATAATATATACTGTATGTTGTACAATTTCCTTTATACTAGATGGAGTTACATTTACCTCACTTAATTTAATTTCTTTAAATTCTGTTGAACAATTTAACTGGATCTTTAATTTCCATAAGTCTAACATAATAGTCTTTATCTATTCTACTTATTAAAATATTACGAATTTTATATCTATGTATTTTATTTATACTTTCAAATAAACTTTGATTTGTTAAAATAGCACTATCAACAACATACAATAAGTCCATCGAACTTAATTCAGACATAAAATAATCCAAAAAGTTTTCGAATATAATTTAGTTTAATTAAGTCATTAATTTATAATTTATAATCGCGTTTTACTGATGCGTCTTTTTTAGTCAGTCCGATTTTGATAGTTTCTGTCAACTGTTTAGGAACGTCTAAAATACTGTCGTTTTCTTTATTTTATTAAGCTTTATTTGTACTACACACGATATTTTCAATTTATTTACCGTCCTAGGTGTTAGTCTCAGACTGTCGAGTTCCCGAAACCTTCTGCTTTAAGTGTATAATTTTCAAAATCATTGTTTACCTTTATGTCGTTTTGCTGCCTTTGGATTTACCTGTCCTTTCTGCCTCTTTACCTTAGTCATTTTTGTTTAAATTCCTCCTCTATCGTTTCCAGAGTGTGGTTGTTGAAGATTTGCATGGCGTTTCTTTCTTTTATTATCAAAATCGTTAAAGCGTCATCTCTTTTCTGCTTTATTCTTCTTCTCTTTTCTTCGTCTCTTTTGTTCTTTGCCATTTCTACCTTAACTAAATTAAGCTTATTCATTACCTTGTCCAATTTGTCAAATAGGTATAAATTAAACTTTTCATTATAATAATCATGCTTAAAAATCTTACTCTCATCGTCAATTTTTCTGTCGTAATTTTCTATTGGTTTTATTGACGAAATATCGAAATGTTTATTTATAAATATTTTATTTTATTTTTTTATAGCACTGCAGACTTTAAATCCGCGTATTCCGGACGCTTTTTTTTTTTTTTTTTTACAAAAAAGATTAATATATAAAGGATATTGTTATCCTCTATATAATTAACCTTTTTCTATGGAGATGTCGAGGGAGCCTAGCCCGGAACCGTTTAACACATTACATCAGGCTAGACTGTCAGACACCGCCATACCGACAACTTTGACTACCGATGGATGGTCAGCCACTTTTGTGACCAACAATCAACCGATACTCAATGAGGTCAGATTTCTTAAGAGTCGCGATATGGGTAGCACATACACTAATTTTCTTTCGAAAAAAAGTCAGAGGTGCCTGGCCAGGATTCGAACCCGTGCCCACCGCGTTGAAGGCAAGAGCTCTATCCGTTACGCCACCGCGCTCCTATATTCCGGACGCTTTAGCGGACACTAAATAGGCTATTATTGGACTGTACAAAAAAGTATTGTAAGAAATTCCTCAGTGTTTTACACTGTTTAAAACAATATTTATATTGAATTTTTTCACATCAGGTACTTTTAAACATTTTTTAACACGAAATAATACGTGGAATGTTAAACAAAATATAAGTTAAAAAATACGAATAATTTAGAAATGTTTGAAACATAAACAAATACGGCGTGCCATGACTTGAAATGTACAATGTATACACAAGCGCCGCGTATGCGTGTCCGACGTGAGAAATATTAACAGAGAGAAAGAGATACACATATATCTTTCTTCGGGTTGAAGCGAGAAATATCAACAAATAGAAAGAGACGCACATATATCTGTCTTCAAACGTCTTGTTCAAGAACGAAAAACTTTATGCTGTTGTCTTTTTCCAATATATTAATAACGTATCTTCTGTCCCTGTCATACAACGTTTTATAACTTGTAGAATAGGGTTTCGAGTCAACAGTTTTCGCAGAGTGCGCACCTTTTGCTTTTTTTATGAATTATCGTTCGCGAAGTGCATGGATCTAGTTTTTTATTGATTTATTTGCGCATGGATTTCGTTTGGCGGATTTATGATCCACGTGCTATAAAATAATATAAGATACGTGAACTCTAAGTGGCACTTTTGTACGGCGTGCTTAGCGTCTTCGCTTCGTTCAGACGCTAATTGCACGCCGTACAAAAAAGTGCCACTTAAAGTCCGTGTATCTTAATGTACTATTATTAACTTTTTTATTTGACTTTACTATTATTTGTTTACCTGCCAATTTTGCTTCAGCCATTTCATTCAATTTTGCTGTCAAACTTTTAATTTATTTTTGTCTTTCCTTATCTGTCGCAATTTGACATCCTGCAGTTACTCTGACTACAGCTTTTACACTGTCTCATTATATAGCCCCTCGGTCTTTTCGGTCTCATAACTGTTGTTAATTCTGTCTTTTCTCTCTTTCTTATCAGTCATAGTGTGTCCACCTGTCGTACAATAGGGCATATATAGTCTGTCTCCATCTCTGTAACTGCCTTTATCACTAGGTCAAATTTTTAACTCGTAACGTACTTCTCAACTATAAAGGAATAGTAAACCAATATAAATGGAATTCATAGAATTTTGCCGAACACAAGCAAAACTAGATAATTTAAGTTAGAGTTAATTATATATATATTATGAGCTTAACAGACCGAACACAAGCCTTTCAAGCCCAATATATCAATCACATATTTATTAAAAATAAAGAGAATCAACCCAGTATGCTGAACACAAGCCATATTAGGTAATTCATATTTATGACAATTAAAGAGAATCAATCTAATATGCTGAACACAAGCAATGTTAAATGAATCAAATTTGCCAGTTATTTTTGTATATTTTTATATTTATAATTATACATATGTGCAATTATCCCAATACATAATATACTGAACACAAGTATTACTATGTATGTGAAAGCAGCAACTATGATCGATTAATACTATTTTAAAACCATGGATATTTCTTTAATTATTTATATACGTTCAAATACATTTTAGTACTATTATACGTTCAAGCTTGATTAAATAAAATTTTTATATATAGAATAATTATTATTCAATACTTAATTTATATTTAATTTCTGTCATAGTTTTAAGTCCAATGCTGTCTTAGATGACTATCACATACATCTCCTCATGAGAATGCTTCTTTTCAAAATCATTTACCGTCTTTTGAGTTTTGAGGAACAGCAATAAGCTGCTCTCCTCTGTACAGTAATAATTATAAATTAATATTTTAAAATATAATTTTCTTTCAATTTATTTTATATATACTCGTTCGTATCAGTCAGTTAATATTTAAATTGCACTATCATAGTGTTACTCAAGACTCCCACATGCGCACGTATATGCATCCGCATATATGCCTTCAGCCGTGCGCACACTGCTACACATTCACGATACTGCTCACATACAGACATACACACAAACATGTACACGTTCGTATAGTCCCATCCACCATTCCTTACGTTTATCAATTCCTGTAGCCGTCCAATATATCTATTCAATTAATTTTAGTTTTTACTAAAATCATTCCTCTCTTATTCTTTTCAATCGATCCCTTGCACGCATCTACGTAAACTTTATTGTTGTCCGCTTTGCTTTAGTTCGTTTCGCTTCGCTCATTCTGTCTTTTTCTTAAGCTGTCATTTTTATCGCAACGACGCGCACACTATACACATACTCACATACTCACACGTATATACTGTCTCTTTTGTTTATGCCATTGATATTCTGTTTTTTTACATTCATGCGTGTACGCATACATACATACACACACATACATACATGTCCGGGTGTTTATTTTCGCCTTTAGTCAGTCGCCGTCTTTCTGTTTTTTTTAGTTGCGCGCGCACGTCTTTGCGGTCTTTTTATTACACATGGCGTGGACATTTCTTCGTCAACTAGTTTTGTACCTATGACCGCCATGTTTGCACGCGCCTCCGTCTACACATTTTTCGGAAATTAAGCAATCGCTCTTCTTTCTACATGCATCTACACTTCACATTTATACATAGAAATGCGTCCGCTTTTACGTTAATTTTTTTTTTATTAAAACGAAATTTCACCAAATCAAAGCAGCACTTATTTACAAAAAACTAATTTTCCCGTCTTTTCGCAAACATCCACTTTTAACCGGCCTCTATTTAACTTCCCTTATTTTTAATGAAATTTGCAAAATACACCCTTTACAATCGTACGATGATTTTACCTTTCATAGTCGTTTACATGCATAATCCGTCGTTTTACTCAAGTCACAGTCGCGGCGTTTTTCTTTCTTTTTACTTGTAAGAACCCGCACTTCTCTGTTTTATTATATTTTTATTTTCCTACCAACTGTTGTGCTACTGGTGCTGTTCCTTTGTTCTGTGCTACACGAGATTCTGTCTCTTATGTTAGCCTTTTGTATAATTTCTTTTACGTACTGCCCAAAACCTTCATAATTGCATTACGCACAACACAAAGAAGCAAGGAAAGCAGACAAGAAAAGTGTTTTGTAAATTTACTTTTAATTAATAAAATCTATTATGAACGCGGTGATAATGAGCTGCTCCAAACTTTACAAGCCACGAGAAAAGTAAAAAAAAAAACGCGCAGTCAGAATTGCTCTGAGCCCATAACCTGTTAAAATTAGCGAGAGGTGATCTGAATGAAATAAACGAAACTAAATAGTAATAAATAATTTATTATAAAATACACAAAATTATAATACAACTTGACTGTCTAACAGTCATCCACGGAATAAACAAACGCATCTCGCATTCATCAAACATAACCCGCCTTATGGCGGCACCACATACCCCACACACGATTGAGCGTGACTATATTTTTAACAGTAATACCAAGTAAAGTACATTTTATGTATAATTGAATAAATGTTAATTTCCATTCAAGATAAATTAAATTCTTTTAATAGCATGAATTAAAAGAATAAAAAAACATAGAATATTTTTCTTTTTTGATAGATTCATGATTAAATCAATTTAAAATGTCGAAGAGAAGATCAATCTTGAAATTGCATGAGAAGACATCTGGAGAACTTCTAAATGAGATTGATCAGCTTTCAGATGCAAGTTCTTCTGAAGCTATAAAAATGTGGCTCATAGAGAAGAGCAGTCGCAGAGGAATTAAAATGCCTCGATGAAGATCAAGATGGCCTAGAAGCTAGGATAGTAAACATTGAAGGAGATGTAACCAATCGAAGTATTTTGCAAAATAATAAATTAACCAAGATTCACTTATAGAATAATTAAAACTTTTAGAAGATTTAATGAATAAAAAATTAGAAGAAGCCAAAGCCAAATGACAAAAAGAAATTAAAGCTTTAAAAAATGAAAATAAGATTTTCAAAAAAGAAATAAATGTTGTTAGAATTAAAGTCCAAGAGTTAACGAATAAAAACGAAACATTAACCAAATTGGTTCAATAAAATGAAGATATCATTGCTGAACTTAGACATCAAGAGATAGCTGAACTCGATGATGCACTAAGAAATAACGAACACATGACACGAAATTTACAAGAACAGATAGAGAGTTCTGTACTGTAAAATACCCTTCGTTCCTTATCATTGTAAATGATTGCACCAAATGCACATATAGTAGGATATGAGTAAAAGGGTGAAAGGTATTTTAATTTAGACCCGTTTACGGTACGAACGTTATCTCGTACTTACTCCGGGATCTCTTTATATAAGGTGTTAGTTGTTAGTAAATGATTGTCCTCTTATAGGCCCAAAAAACTCTCAAGACTTTCAGTCTTATTGAGAGCATTAATCAATTAAATTTTACTCATTTAAATTTCTTAAGACACAGCATTAAACGTTTTACACTATTTAACACACAAAGTTTCAGCAATAGTTAATGAAATTATTATTGACTCTACATCTATTTACTTTCAACTTATGAGTTTTAATATAAAATTTTCTTGGTACATTTACGAAAATAGAATATAAATAAATGTTTAATGTAAAAATAACTTGCGATTTCTACTACCGGTGCAGAGTTGCGATTTTATACCGAACTCCTTGCGGACCTGCAGAAATTGACGAAAAGAAAAGCACAGATATACGACTTATTCAATTTAAATGAATCTTTATTTGTTGAGAGCCGACCCAAGAGTACTGTAAAAAATTTATATGAGCAACTAGATTGCTTTTGATTGAGCCGCCGCACTATAGGCCCAAACGATTTTTTATTGGACAAAATTAAGTAGCGCCTAATAGGATAGGGTTACGGGGGTCTACCAAGGCTCATTTTGAAGGTCTTGTGATGTACTTTTATGGAAAAATATTTATGAAAAGCTTTCTGTGACAAAGACATCTTAAACAACCCACCAAGACCATGGTTTTTCAAATTTTTCGCTTATTTCTCCTTAGACGTTAGTACGAACGAAATGAGGACGAAAATACATCACAAATTATTAAAGCAGAGTGAAAAACCTTTAATTTGCTTTTTTGAAAACGTTTCTAGGTGCTATAAAACTCAATTTACAATGATTTTAAGTAAACAGTCTCCTTAAAAATAATATTTTTCAACATATTCCGCTTGTTTCTCTTGAGGATTTATTGGAAAGAAAATCAGGATGATAATACATTATAGACCATTAAAGTAAAGTAAAAGACTTATTTTCTTGGTTTTTAAGTGCTATAAAATTGGTTTCACATCTATTTTAAATGAAAGTAGCGAGTATATTCAACCATTTCCACTTGGCTTTAAGTATAATAACCCGTGTTAGCCCAAATGAGCATAAATTTTTTATGTTATTTGACTGAATATTTTTCTATATAATCTAAGTAGAAAAATTTGCAAATTAATTTTTTTTAAGTATTTTTGTCCGTACTTTTCAAATCTGCTCTTCTTCTCACATGACATCTCATGTCATTTTTTTCAGTAAGGTAGAAAAATGTTCTGACAAAAGTCGGGCAACGTGAAATTTACGGCCAACGGTCGGTTTAGAATATTGAATTATTGAATGATTATAATTTTACAATCAAACAAATAGATAACAGATTTGGAAAATGAATGTAAGAACTAACAAATTAAGAAATAACAATATATTGTATGCAAAAACTTGTAAATTTTTGAAAAAAAAAATCATCATCGTTGCATATCACGCGCGAATTTTGAATTTACATTGTGATTTCCTTTTCTTTTCTATTTAAAATTTTTATTTTTACATTTCCTTTTCACTTTTAACTTTTACATTTTAATTTTTATCTTGTTGCACGCTTACTTGCCCCTAAAATAAAATAATTTGCACTATAATATGATACTTTTAACTAGTAAATACATTTCTCTTTCAATTACAACTAATTACTGTACAATTTATTTTATTTTTTACACAATGTGGATAATAAGTAATTCTATTTGACAATACTTTAGCTATTTACAGTATCTTTTAATTTTCTTTTCAACAAGTTTTCTCACCCACTCATCTATATCGGATTCGTCGCCGCTCACATCAGATCTAGTTGACGGTACGCCGATTCTTTGGAGACGGTGACGGTATAGGGCCGTTTCTTGAAGATATATTATTCTCCTTTTTGTTTTTCCTTCTGGGAGATATATGTCAAGTATCTCATCTATTTTTTCTTCTTTCGGCTTAATAAATACTGTTTTTTCAGCTTTTTCGACCTTTTTTATTTTTCTTACGCTTTTGTTTGATCCTGTTCTCATCGTAACTATTCCCATTTCTTTCTCCTTGCACTTTGCTATTACGGCAACTCCAAACTCTGTTGTTGTTAATGTTGTCGCTTCATTAAAACTAGTTGACGTGCCCTCGAGTTTTTCCTCATAATTTATCGCTCTGTGTAAGGCCTCATCCCATACTACATCCAATCTTCTTTCTTTTATTAAATCTTCATCTACTTGGGATGTAGTATATCGCATCCCAACATATTTGTCTGGGCTGGTCCCAGCATGCCTATATAGCGTTAAATAAGTTTTAAAGTTTTTTTTTTATTCCTTTTATCACTAGCACTCGTGACCTTGTTCTTTTTTTTAAATTTCTTATACATAAAACTATATTCTTTTTTGCTTTAAGCTGCTTTTGTTGTAAGCTAATAGCTGTTAACCGCACGGTCTTTGTGTTAGCACTGAAACATTATTTTTCCAAATCATCGAATACTATTACTTTTAAATTTACTGATTTATTATTTATTGTGTCAGGTACCTACATTCTATATGTATCTCTTTTGTTTCCATTTATCTTTCTTACTTTCTTTCTTTTCTTATTGGGAACTCACACATTTGCGATGACCTCTCGTGACAAGGCAGTGAAACAATCTAAAACACAACTTTGCATTGAGTAGCATAGCAATTGGTGTTTAATTTGTATTTTTTAATTAAAAAGTAATTACAATGGAAGAAGGAAAGTTCAAAGAACGTGAAAAAAATGGTTATAGAGATTATTGTGCAGTAAAAGATTGTGAAAGCAAAGCAGCCAAGAATTTAGATGTTAGTTTTCATCGCTTTCCGAAACCTTATCAACGTTATGTCAACAAGCAGAATATATTTGGTAGCGATGAAAAGATAGATTTGTTTAAAGCATGGACAATCGCTTCAAAAATCAATAACATCACCAAAAGGACAACAGTATGTTCACTGCATTTTCTCAAGAGTGATTATTTATTCGCAGGTAAGATTTTATTCTAAGGTGTGAAAAAGTAAGGTTAAATATTTTCAATTATTATAAGTGACTGAACTTTACTAATTATTTTTGTAGATGTTCTGGCACGCAGAAGAATCTTGAAAAAAATGCAGTTCCTTCTTGTAATTTACCGGTTGATATAAGAAAGAAAATTAATGAAAAAGAAAATAAAGCAAGATGGCAAAGACTTATGAGACGTAGCAATTTAAAGGTAACTATAAATACTTCAATCACCAGCATGGACAAATCAGCAAAAGCAAAAGTAAATAAACAAATGGAAAAAATCAATTGGGAAATAAATGAGAATCAAGAAAATCATGACAATATCAACATAGAAAAAAATCAAATTCATGAAAATAATACTGAAATAAATTTAAGTGTTGAAAAGTCAAAGGAGTGCGTTATTTGTGAAGAAAGTGAGATGCAAAATACAAGTGTCACAGATGAAAAAAATGAAATTCATAATTCAGAAATGAATGCCTTAGAACAATTTTTAAAAGACACGTTGGTAAAAATAGGCAGTACAGAGCCATTATTTAAACATCAACAAGTGCAAGTGAATACAGATTGTTTTGTGCCAAGTGTTATGAAAAATATACATAGCAGTGAGCGATTAAGTACTATGACTGGTCTTGAATCTTTTGAACTTTTAGATACTATTGTAGAAATGGTAAAGAAAGTATCTTCTAATAAATTTGAACATTATAATATGATAATGGACACAAGAGAAAGAGTGATTTTAACATATGTGAAGTTGAAGCAAAATATATCTTATAGTTTCCTAGCAGCTCTTTTCAATTGTTACACAGCAACACATTGTCAGAGAATTTTTCATGAAACCATAAAAATACTCAGCAAATGTTTAAAAGTGGCAATACCATGGCCATTAAAAGAGGAAATATCCAAAAATTTGCCAAAGTGTTTTGAAGGTTTCAAAAATGTCAGAGTTGTTGTAGATTGCATAGAAATTTACATTCAAAGACCTGCGAATCTCTGTTGTCAAGTCTTAACTTACTCGCATTATAAAACTTCTAATACGTGCAAAGTTATGACAGGTGTGTCACCAGTTGGCCATATAATATTTGTTAGTAAAGTATACGGTGGAAGAGCAACTGATTCAGCTATATTTAAGCAAAGCAGTTTGATGCAGTTATTACAACCTGGTGATGATGTAATGGTGGACCGTGGATTTTTAATTGATGAAGTGTGTGCAGTCAATCAATGGAAATGCATTAGACCACCTTTTTTAAAAGAGAAAAAATAATTTACTAAAGAAGAGTCACTTTTAACTGCTAAAATAGCTACAGCTCGAGTGCATGTAGAGAGATCAAATCAACGAATCAAAACCTTTAAAATTGTTGGAGCAGTTCTACCTGCTATACTCGTGCCAACCATAGAAGACATTTTTACAGTAATCTGTGGTACAATAAATATGAGTGCATCAATTTTAAGTGATGATAAATTTATGAATGTAAAATAAGCAGAATATTTTATATATTTGGTAAAATAAATACATGATTTTCATTAAACTTTCTTTTTATTGAACCTATTATCAATATCTTTACATTATTAAAAATATTTGTAACAATATATTTTTAATATACTTTTTAATTGGATATAACCATAAATAATAATATATTTTAATTAATATGACTTAGTGTGAACATAACTTAATTAAATTGAACACTCGTAGATTGAACTTTTAATAATTTATCACAAAACTTACTAGGAGAGTGTCACACCTCCGGATCGCGGATTTTGCTCAAACTTCGGGATAAGTTTTCAAATGATAAAATATGGAAAAAGCTAAAGTTGTAGTCATAAATACTCAATATTTCCCTAGTTACAGGCAATTAAAGAAAATCACTAAAAAAGTTACTAGATTTTTAAACGCATATAATTCTTTAGCATTGATAGCTACAAGCTTAAAACTGTTTTTAAATGAAAGCTGAGCTCAAATCCTTTTGAATTAGTAGTTACAGCATGTCAAAATATTATTTTTTCCCAAAGTTAGAGCATGATAAACATTAGACCTGATTTTTCTTTTAAAAACATTAATTAATAATAAAAGCTGGAATTAGGGCTAATCCTTATTACGCTCTAACTTTGGGGAAAAATAATATTTTGATATGCTGTAACTACTGTTTCGAAAGGATTTGAGCTCAGCTTTCATTTAAAAACAGTTTCAAGCTTGTAGCTATCAATGCTAAAGAACTATGCGTTTAAAAATCTAGTAACTTTTTTAGTGATTTTCTTTAATTGCCTGTAACTAGGGAAATATTGAGTATTTATGACTATAACTTTAGCTTTTTCCATATTTTATCATTTGAAAACTTATCCCGAAGTTTGAGCAAAATCCGTGATCCGGAGGTGTGACACTCTCCTAGTTAGTACAATTGTTTTTCTATCTATTTTCTTATTTTTTAATAATATATTTTTATTAATATGACTTAGTGTGAACATAACTTAATTAAATTGAACGCTTGTACATTGAACTTTTAATAATTTATCAATCTTAGTACAATTATTTTTCCATCTATTTTATTTTTTTATTCATCTTATTTTTCTATGAAAAACTGAACAATATATTTTTAATATACAAGTACTTTAATAACTATCAATAATATTTCAATCAATATGATTTAGAAAGAATAAAATTTAATTTCTTTGAACAGTCGTAGATTTAATTTTTAATTATTTAATCTCAATCTTAATACATATATCATCTAATCTATGAGCGAACAATACATAAATACTTAGATAGGAATAATATTTTAATTGATATGACTTTTTATGAAACAACTTAATTTACTTGAAAAGTCGAAGACTTAACTTTATTTGATTATTCATCATCAGTCTTAGTAGCATTATTTTTAATAATGCATATATCATGTAGTCTAAAACTAAAGTAAACTTGTTTTAAAGTTTTCAACATAGTGGTCACAAATAAACAATTTTTAGAAACGTTTAATATAAATAACTTTTTGACAAAAGATGAATAAATCACAAAGTAGGCTAATTCCACATTAAGTACAGCCATTCCCAATTGAATTTGTCCATAATATGCATGTTTTTGCTTCATAATAATATTTTCTTTTTCTTTTATAAGACATTTCTTTATCTGACTGTTTACAGTTTCTGCTATACCTGAACTTTTTCCTATTATGGGGCATTTTATCTCGAGTAAAGCAAATGGTTTATTATTCCTTGATAATATTCCATCAGGTGAGTACGCTAACCATGGATTTAATCTGGAAACAATCAATCCTACTTCATGGACTTCACAGTTTACCACCTTTCTGAAAGCATCACGAGCTTCACTTTCCATTATGTTACCATACTCCATAGCTTCAGTCTTAAAATATTTGGGAGCAAATGTACTCTCCAATTTTTTTTTCCATTCAATGTCACTTCTCTTTCATTGTGGATATGTAAAAATTTTGTAACAGATAGATCCTGTTATACGATAACTCCTTTGACGAATCCAGTGAGCATAATAATTTTTTGTGTTCTCAGATAATAGTTGCAGATTGTGAGAAAGTTCATCGATGGTTTTCAGACAACATTCATGTAGAACTGTAACCTCAAACATTTGTATGAATCGCATCAGATCACTGTCTTGAGCTTCCAAAATCATCTTAATGATTTCTTTTTCAAGCAAACTAACTTTGCTTATTGCTTTCTCAATGACTGGTTCATGTCTTCTTAATCTGGAATGTTAAATAATTTAAAGTATTTCAAAAAACGTATAAATAAATGAATTAATAAAATAAATTGAATTAATAATAACTTACTGATGCTTGGCTAAGGCAGACATTGGCAGTCTATTAACAATTAAACATGCAATCTCATCTAATTGCGATTGTGATACTTCTATATCTGATGTGAGTTTTATTTTACTTTTCACTGCAACTATCTCTGTTGAACCAGAAAAGCTTTGAATGGACTGTGTTCTTTGAATTTCTTCAGTTTCTTTTTCAACTTCCTCCTCATATCCTTTATGCTCAAAGCAATCTTTGATAGATGATGGATTAATAATCTTTTTGAATTTAACAGGCTCAACAAAACAAGAATGTTGCATCAAAGGAACTACAACATCATACTTTTCCAAAGCCTTGGTATGATCTGGTTTCCAAGAACATTTTTTATCTGTACAAGATAAAACTTCTAACTTATCACCTTTTCTGCAAAAAATATTTTTTGTTGAGAAAAGGCAAATATACAACATGAAATACAGGTTAAAAAAGTTCAAAGCTTACTGATAAATATATAAAAGAGCAGCTATAACGTGCTTACACTTCTCTCCGAGGCCTGCTTTACACGTGCAGGTGCAATGTGAAATATCTTTAGTCGCAGATATCTCACCGTTTATTTTGTGAGGATATTTATTTTTTATAGCAGACGTCTGCATGCAATAAACTGTGAAACTAACCTTATCGCCGATTGGACTTTTTTCATTTATCCCACATTTTATTAGGAATTGGGCCCGATGAACTCTTTCTCCTTCGATAAATTTACGTTGGCCAGGATTACTACCAGCGTAATCGCAAATATTTTTCATTGAAATCATATTAAGACTTAAAAACTAATTTCATTGCATTTAAGCCCTGCTTGTACTGGGGAATACAGTCGCCATGTTGGTATACTATATATATACATCACGCCCCGTGTGAGTTCCCAATATTATATTTAATTTTGTGATTTCGTCGAATAATATTTCAGTGTCACTCAATTTTTATTTTATCAGCGTTTCTCATACATTTTCTTTCGCATTTTCTTTTTGCTTTTTTCAATTTTTTTGTTGCTCTTCTTAAAAAAATGGTTTTAAGTTGTTTAAATGGAACTTTCCTCGTTCTTGTTGATTTGTATCTGCTAACAGGTATGTATCTCGGTTTATGATATTTTTTATTATAAAAGGTCCTTCGCATATGTCTAGGAATTTTGAAATTTTTTCATTTTCTGTATCTGTGACTTTTAAAGCTTTTAACAGTAATTTATCCCCTATATTTAATTTGTAATGGGTATGTTTGATATTGTTTTTTACAGCTCGATCTTTGATCTTTTTGTGCATTCTTTCTCTTGCCATAAATATTTTTCTTTCTAGATTTATATCTTTTTTATTTAATTTAAAGTATTTTTCCCATATTCTTATGGGTTTTTTCCCCACGTGTAGTTCTATTGGTGTAAAACCAGTGGTTTCATGGTAAATTTCATTCATGATATCTTGAATTTTCGGAACATATGTAGACCATGATTTATGAGATTCTTTTATAAAAGTTTTAATGAATCTACCAAGTTTTCTATGTATTCTTTCGACTATGTTACTTTAGGGGTGTCTTATTGAGGAGAATATTATTTTTATGTTTTTTTCTTGCAATTTCTTTATCCGTTTTTTTAGATGTAAATAGCGTTCCATGATCTGTCATTATGGCTTTGGGGGTACCATATTTTGTGACATAATCATTGAATATTTTTCTTATTGTTGTTAGCGTGTTTGCCTTTTTAATGGGGTACATCACTACATATTTTGAAAAGATATTAGAATATATTTTACTTCACTTACAGACGTTGGTAGGGAACCATAGAAATTTATATATAATATTTCGTTTTTATTATTTACTATTATAGGTTGCATTTCTGCATGATACTTAATGGTCAAATTCTTTTTTTTTTGGCAAGTTTCACATATTCTTGATGAAGCATAAACTTGTATGCGTAGTTTTGGAGCAATAAAGTCCTCTATAATTAAATTATGTTTTTTGGGTCCTATGTGACCATAGAATTCATAGGACTATTAAATTTACTATTATATAACTATTAAATTTACATTTATTCAGAAAAGTAATCGCTTCATGATCAGTTTTTAACGTTATTTCTTTCGCACCTCTTAAATATGTGCCTAGTTTATGTATTGATCATATTATTGCTAGCGATTCTTTTCCGGTTGTAAAATAGTTTAATTCAGCCCCTTTAAGTGTTCGGTTTCTGAAACATATGATGTTCTCGTAATTAAAGACTTCTAAGGAAAAAGGGCGTATCTCAAGATACGCCCTTTTTTCGCTTATTATTCATTTATGTTCTTTAGTGTTAACTAATCATGTTGACACATTATTGCATTATAAAACGGTAAATATTGAAAGATAAAGTATTATAATATACTATATCATACGTGATTAAATGATAAAAGGGCGTTTTTCGAGTTACACCCTTTTTAATTTATTTGTTTATTTATTAGAACATGAAGAATTTTTTCCCAAATGAAAAATTTTATTCAAAGATTTAATTTTATTTAACTATAGTTCCGAAACATTTTCTCTGTTTATATTTTGATATATTTATTTGATATTCTATCCCTCTCACTTTCATAGTGGTGGGAGAACACGAATACTTAAGCCCACGCTCATATTTAGGGGAAAGAGCTTGGATTCTCTTATATTGCGATCTCTTGTATCGAGAGTCCACTGTATAGATTTTAAAAAATTTTTGATCTGCTTTCATTATTCAGCAACCTATTAAATCAAAAAAAGGCGTATGTCAAACATTTTGCTTTTTTGTTAACTTATTATATGAGCTTCATTCTAACATTGAAAAATATGCTTTATTATTTGTTGATTAGTGTACATTGAATCCATATAAGTATTAAGAAATTTCGTTAATTTATCTCAATAGTATACTAGCATAAAATTTTAAATTGAGTTTACTCAAAATATGATTTTTGAAGATGCGCCCTTTTTCCTTAGAAGTCTTCAATTGTATTCATCTAACTGTGATAATATCGCTGCTATGGCGTAATCACTCGCATCAGTTGTTAGAATGAATGGTCTATTCATATCTATGAATTTTAGAATTATATTCTCAGTAAAGAGGTCTTTCATATTATCGAAAGCTTTCTGCTGCCTTGCCCCCCATTCGTAGGGCACATTTTTTCTTAGTAATCCAATTAATGGTAGGATTTCATTTGCATAGCCTTTTGCGAATTCCGTGTAAAAAATTACAAAGCCTTTCACACTTACGAAGTTCTTTCACAGGGTCTGGTGTAATACCTTAACTTGTTATAAAGTGAGCCAAGAACTCTATTTTCTTTTTTTATAAATTTTGATTTTTTAGACTTAAATGTTAAGTTATATTCACTAGCTTTCTTTAATAATTTTTCTAAGTGTTTAATGTGTTCATCGAACGTTGTAGATCTTACAAGCAAATCGTCGACAATTGTTAATAAAAAGTTTTCGAAGTTTTTTATTACTTTGTTCACCCCGCTTAATAGGGCTGCACCACTTGTTTTTATGCCAAATGCGGCTACGTTGAATTCATATATTTTATTATCAATTTTAAATGCAGTGAATTTATTACTATTTTCTGTTAATTCTATCTGCCAATAGGAGCTTGTTAAGTCTAAGCTTGATATATATTTTTTTTCTTGCGTCTTATGAATATCTCTTCAATAGATGGTGGTGCCTCATAATCATTTATGATTTTTTGGTTTAATTTTCGGGCATCTGAGCACAGGCAAACTAAACCGTCTTTTTGCTTTCTCATAGAGAAAGCATTGTATCGATAAAAAAAAATTTTTTCTATTTTTTCATTAATTTGTACATATTTGAACTCGGTGAGTCGAAAAAAGTGGTTTCCAGAAAATGTCTGTATGTATGTGTGTGTGTGTGTGTGTGTGTGTGTGTGTGGATGTATGAATTCAGTTAGTAAACTGTATCTCGAGAACTACTCGATGGATTTACTTCTAATTTTGCATGGAATTCAGTTTTTTGACTAACTTGCTGGGAAGCTATTGATAATTGGTTCTTCTAGCGTAGTTTTCATTTTAGAGTTTAAAAAAAAAAAAATTTCGATTTTTCGTTTTTTGGTTTTTTTTTTGTTTACTACACGATGAATTTGCTTCAAAATTTGCCCGGGAATTATTTGTGATTGCCTGGATGGAATAAATTTTTAAAAACTGATTTTCTTAGCTTAGTTTTAATTTTAGAGCATTTTAAAACTTAAAAAAAAATGTTTCTATTTATTAAGCCAATAAAATCTTAAAAACTACTCGATGGATTTACTTCAAATTTTCCATACAATTCAATTTTTCGATCAACTGGTGCGGAAGCTATTGAGTATTGGTTTTCTTAGCGTAGTTTTTTTTAAGAATCATTTTAAGAATTTTTAAAAAATTTCGATTTTTCATTTTTTTTGTATTTTACGTAAACTACTCAAAGAATTTGTTCGAAAATTTGTATAAAACTTAATTTCGACTGCCAAAAATATAAAAAATTTTGTAAACTAATTTTCTTAGCGCACTTTTAATTGTATAGCATTTTTAAAATTTTTTAAAAAATTTTTATTTTTAATTTTTTTCTATTTTACGAAAACCATTTGATAGATTTGCTCCAAAATTTGTATGCAATTTATTCGCTACTGTCTGAAGAAAACAAGCTTTGGAAAACTAATTTTCTCAGCGCAGTTTTAATTTTAGAGCACTTTAAAAATTTTCAAAAAAATTTTTATTTTTCATTCATTTTCTATTTTGCGTAAACCATACTACAAATTTTCTCCAAAATTTTTATACAATTAATTCGCTATTGTCTGAAAAAAATAAGCTTTTGAAAACTAATTTTCTTTGTGTGGTTACAATTTTAGAGAATTTTAAAGATTTAAAAAAAAATTTCGATTCTTTTCTTATTTTTTTTTATTCTACGTAAAGTACTCGATAGTTTTGTTCTAAAAATTGCAGGGAAATTATTTGCGACTGCCAAAAGAAGGGAAATTTTCAAAAATTGATTTTTATAGCGTAGTTTTAATTTTAGAGGATTTTTAAAATTCTGAAAAAGAAATTTTGAAAAGAAAATGTTACTTATTTAACCAGTTAGATCTCGAAAATTACTCGATGGATTTGCTTCAAATTTTGTATACCATCTATGTTTTTGTATAACTAGACGGGAAGCTATTGAAAATTGGTATTCATAGAGTAGTTTTTTTTATAGAGCCATAAACATGAACTGTATTTATATATAAATATGATTTTATTTTATAAAGATTAGAAATTTTGTTGAAAATAAATTATAAATGTTGAAAAAGCAAACAGCTAGCATAAATGTTCGAAATTTATAAAGTACAATATGAGTAAATATTAATGTTAGACAATTTTTTAATATTAAAATCACATTTAAATAAATATAAAAAAATTAATGAAACTCAAAGAGCTCTATGAGAAAGCATTCTGCCAAAGCACTTGGCAGCGTTTTTAATGACTGTTACTACAGCATTTATGTATGGGCTCTTAGATTTTCTTATTATTTCTAATTCTATCATTTTTTCTAATTCTTTTAATACTTTTTCCCTATGGTTTATAGGTATTAGGTAAGGTTTTGAGTAGAATGGGGTTTCATCGGTTACCTTCAACTCATGTTTGTATGACTTTATTAAACCAGGTGCTTTGCGAAATACATTTTTGTATTTATATATTATATATTTTAATTTTTCCTTTTGTTCATGTGTAATATTTTCACATTCATTTATTTTTTCTTCAATCTCCTCTTTCGTGATCATTGTTAAAGTAATTTTCAGAATTCAGAAATATTTCTTTCTCATTTTCTGTATCTAGATTATATGATTCTTGGGCTATTTCGCCTTTGTCATATATCTCTTGTAATTGAATTTATTCATATTAATTTTCTTTTATTTTATTTTTGACGTAAGATAAGTTTATATCTACATAATTTATTACTAGTAGTATTTCTTGCAACACGGTATTAATTATCATGCGTAACAATCTTTGTGTATCTTAACCGATGATACATTCTCTTATTTATTTTGGAATAATTAAATATATTAGCTGAATTTTTTCTTCATTGAATTTGCTAACAATCGTTATTTGTTTCTTTATTTTTGTTGCTTATTTGCACCTGTTGCTGTTTTGATAATTTTACCTATAATCGGTAATTTAAGGCACATTTTTAATTTTTCATAGTGATTAAAGTAAAATTATTCCGATATGCATATGACTTCGCTACCCGTATGTATTAAACCATTTACTGGTATCTCCTCTAGATATGTTTCTATCTCTGAAAATACTGTCATATTGGTTTGATTAACGTTGTTTTCTGGTTCAATATCATATAATAATTCTTCATTTCTTGATTGTTGTATTGATGCTATTTTATTTTGGTGATTTGTATTTGTGTGGGTGAGAATGAGAGTGGCATAAGTCACATTTTCAAAAAAATTTAGTTAGTGGTATATTTCATTTCTTTAAAACTAAAACAACTTATTTTAAAAAAATAGAGTGGCTTTTTTGGTTATTTTTCTTTAATATTATAAGTACTGTAAAAATCGCACTCAATAGAAATGTATATTAATTTAAAACTTCAATATCGAAAATCTCGAAATTAGAAGTATGTGACTTATGCCACTCTCATTCTAACCCACACATTTGTTGCAGCCTCACCCCATGAATTATTGTTTTTAGGTGCAACTTTTATCGGTTTTCCTGATTATTATTATTTTTATTTTCTTCAAATTCTGTGTCTAATGGATCAATTGAATCATGGCTTCTCCTAATCGTTTTATTATCTGTTGGTGTCTAAAATTTTTCGTGTTTAGGTTTTTTTCTATTATTTCTATTTACCATTGATGCTGCATTTATTTATTCATATCTGTTGTACGGTTTCTTGTATCCGTTTCTTTTAGTGCTCATGCCCGGTTTATTCCATGATGAATCATTATACCCTTAATTCAATTTTCCGTTTTGAGAAACGTTGTACGTCATAGCTCCAAAATCTTTCCGTAAATAATTCTTTAAATTTGTTAAATGTAGTTACATCATCTTGATGGACGTACCACCATTCGTTGGCTTCCTTCTGCAATACTGTTTGCAATATTTGAAGTTGTTGTTTTTCATTTAATTTTTTTAGTGCAATATATTTATCTAATTCGTTTAAGAATTTTATGGATCTCTCCCCTTCAGTGCCTTCGAATTTTGGTGTTGGGATTTTTATTTTACTTTGTTGTGTTTCATCATTATTGCTATTTCCATGTTGACTATTATAGCTGTTTGTGTTACTTTTCTGCTCGGTAGCAGGGTTGTGAATGTTTCCAGTTACCGAGTAAGCAACAGGTAAATGACCGGATCATTTCCAGTTACGCACTCAGTAACTGGTAAATGGTCCGACCATTTTCAGTTACTCACCCAGTGACTACCAACTGGTCCGGCCATTTACCAGTTGCTCTGTAACCGCTCCGACCATTAACTACTTACCCACGTGGTAACTGCAAACTGGTTGAATGATTTATCATTTACTTACCCGCTTACTGCCAACTGATTCGACCATTTCCCAGTTACCAGAGTTGTAAATAAGGAAATGGTTTTTCATTTGAAATGGTCAAGTAATTGAGAATACTTGCACCAGTTACCAATTACAGAGCAAGTAACTGGTAAATGGCCTGACCAGTTACCAGTTATAGTGCAAGTAGCTCATCTAATTAAAAGTATGATACGTTGGCAATGTTTTAAAGCAAAAACAAATATAGTTATTAAAAATTTTTATGTGAGAATAATATCTTATGCCATTACAGCTATAGAATGGAATGAAATTGAAGAAATTTTATTGCCTACATTTGTAGTTAGTGAAAGTAATATAATGAATAAAAGATTAGCATGTCATAAAAGGTACCAGTGGCTAATAGAAAAAATAAAGACTTTTGAGCGTACAATTATTAGTAATGTGAAAAAGGATAAAAAGTTGGAAGATAATAGAGCTACAGATGATGGTAATGCAGATGATGACCATGGAATTAGCATGCCAAATGAAGAATTAATGAAATTACAAAATAGTGAAATATGTATATCAGAGTTAATGGAATGCAGCGCAGTTGCTTATTATTTAAATGAAATCTCTACCAAAGCCGAAAACTTAGTAAATGAAAATAAAAGACTTATATTCTATGCCGAATGAGTTTTAGTGTTTAAATATAAAAAATGATCTGATGTATACATTTGCGCAATTTCCTGCTTGGTTTAATGTAATGCAGTAAAACTTTTAAAGTAATAATGATATCGAAAAGTTCAGTCGGACAAAGAGATTATTTTAGAGATTTACGTTGCGTGCATGGTCTCCAACATCCTCATAATGTTAATAAATTTATTTTACTTCATGAAAAGATCATTGAATCCCAAATCAAATTAGCTAAAACTGGATTAAAAAGTTTTAAAAAGCAATTCAAAAATTTTAGTGAGTACATTAAAAATAGTTGCTGAATATACATAACCATAGAAATAAATTTTATTATTAGATTTTTAAAAAAATCAAACTTATAGGTGATTCAAGGTATGGTCTTTAAAGGAAAGTTGAGGAAGATGTAACAAAAGCAATAAATTCTAAAATTGCTGTTTTTACTTGTGCTCTTGACACTACTTAAACGGAAACTAAAGGAACAGTACTTATAAAATCTGCTGATGAATCAATGAACTTCTCTAGAGATGAAGAATCTCTATTAGAATCACAAATTAAGGCAATTGCTGAAACATGATGGATGTACGCTTACCCAGTAAATTTGACATAAGACGTCTTTGGAGCAACTGCTCTGCCTAAATATAAATTAATATAACTGGCAATGTTAAATCAAAACTAAAAAGTCTGATCAATGCATATCTAATTATAATTTTATTATTTTATGATAGATAGCAGATACATTTCGTGCAAAAGTTAATATTGAAGTACAGTTGACTTCAGAGCCAGTCATAGCAGCTATAGAAAGAAATGAAGTAGTGATAACTACAACATTTTTTGACGTGAATAGCGTTTTCGCAGCGGTTGATCCAGTGATATGTTTCAAAAAAGGTTTATTAATATTATTTGTTCTCAACTTATTAATATATTTTTATTAACTTACAAATTAAAAATCAAAGTCAGATTTTAAACATGCTTTAAAATAAATGAAATTCAAATATACGTTAAATAAAATCTTATAATCAGATAGATTTCAATATGTGTAATATTTTTAACAATAAATTTGTGTAATTTAGATTAGATTAGATTAGATATTGTTTATTCTAATCTAATCTAAAGTTTTGTGTCATTATATGTACTTATATGCCAATATTTATATGCAGAAGGAGATAAGATTAAAAGATCAATATCGTCAACTGATTTAATTGATGAAAACCTAGAATAAATTTTTGTAATTATAATATTTAAAATTTTAATTAATAAATTGTGTTATAACTATTTTACCTATGTGATTCACTCGATAAAATGACTACTCTGAGATTTCTGCAATTCTTTATTTCTTGCTCCAAAAGTAATGTGAGATAAAATTGTGATAAATGATTTACTTGAAAAGTCATTTCATAGCCATTTTGGGTTGTTGAGTAAGGACTAGCGAAGACTCAAACATTGAGTATTAAAATATCAAGAGTTCTAATAAAAAAATTTAAAAAAATATACTTAAAAATAGTTAAACAATTCTTACTTGCATTTTTGTTTGAATTTAGCAGCAGCTGCTTTAACACTGAGTAATGAACACAAGTCCAAGTGTAATATATCCCAACTTGTATTTTCTCTTTCCTTTTGTACCTTATCCACAGCTGCTTGAACTTTTTCTAAATTTCGACAAGTAAATACTGAAGTGCATCCGTGTAAAGCTAGAGATCTTGCAGTTTCAAAACCTATATTATGAATCGTCTGTTAAATAATTATCAATTCCTGTATAAGCTTCTGTAATTGGATCAACTTTATATCTTAAATCTCTACCATGAAGTACTGCTAAAGCTGTTTAGCAGTACTTAAGGTAAGCCATCAAATTCTACCTTGAAAGCTCGACCATTAAGTAGAACCGTTTTTAAAGAATCAATAAATTCTAATGTGCAAGACTTATTTTCTATATTGTATATTGAACCTGCAAAAGTTTATTCGTGTTTGTGAAACAGGTATTTGACAAATAAAATTAATATTTATTGAAACCAAATTTAGTATAATTTTTTATTTTTTACTTACATTTCTGGTTTGGAATTAAGAAAAACTGGCACCCTTGTTGCGTTGATGACCAAATTGATTTTACCAGCTACAAGATCAGTTCGTTTAGTAATACCAATTTTTAGTTCTGGAGAAGTACTCTCTAATTTTACGCTGACTTTTTTATTTCCCAACCCAACCATAATTGGTTGACCACCGAAATAGCACTGATACCATTTATTATTTATGTACAACTCTTTTGTTGGAGCATCGCGTCTTATGCTAAAAAAATTTAATGATAATACAAGTCAATTAAAGTATGAAACTTTATTCAAAACAAATATAAGCAGTTTTAGTTTCAAGAGTACCTATGAACTTGTCCATCATAAGAGAACTCTCTATAATCATCATTAATGAACAAATCACTGCTTCTTTGTCATCAATGAATATTCTTCTGGCTGCATTCTGAAAGCCAATGTCTCTAGGGTCATCTCTGTTATCATTATCTTCATCTAAATTATTATTGCCACCTTGCTCATGCCATTCCATGATTTTTTCATCAAATAAAATATTAAATATCATAGAAAAAGTCTAACAAGTTTATGGTAATATAAATTCTTGATTGGCACATGCAACAACGTCTTGTATGACTCGTAAATAATCTTCTTGAGCATTTTCAGTTTTCATATAATTAGTAGCTATAGGCATAAAATAATTTAACATTGTTTTTAATGTTCTATGATAATAAACGGCTTGAGTTTCAGACTCTACACTAGAAATACAGTGTAAAGGTAAATTTAGAGTTCCTTTGATACAATTATATGAAACTTACTGAATACTAACATTGTAAGCATATCTTGAAGAATTCATTTCTAAAATTAAATTTTTACACAAGTTTATGTTTTGGTAGCCACGTTATAAATTTTCGATAACCTCAGATAACAAAGTTTCATTATTATCTTGAAAAGCTTGTGGCACTGGTGAATCTCTCATTGATGGTGGAGACTAAGCAGATGAAAAGATGAAGATAATGAAGCATCTTCATCGTCGTAATCAACTTTGTAATCACTATCAGCAAGTAAATTTATAAAATTTGAATTATTTATATCTGAATGACGTTCTACTTTTTTATATAATAAATTAACACCTTCATCTATTACTACAATTTTCAGTTAATTTAGCATTTTGTAAGAGTAGACAATAATCTAATTTTAGATCTTTTTGTAATATACAATTTTCAAAGATAATACTATTTTTATATCACAAGCATCTTGAATTGCGACTCCTGCCATAATATAAGATTTATTGTCATGTAAATTTGCTCCTATTGCGCATTTAGATCCAATAACAGATTTATTAACAAATGAATTTGCTCATTTTAGGCAAGGATAGACAAAAGTACGACGGTGAGAGTGAATTTACATTACAAAATGACGTCTTCATTTTCAACACAAGTTCAAATGCACCATACTCAGTAATATAAAAATCTCAGTATTAAGCTTTTCAAAATAGAAGCCTTCATCACGGGCATTTAAATTATTCAAAAACATATGAAATTTACTTTAAGTACTAACTCCCAAGGTAATATAAAGATTTTCAACACGCTTTCACATAATTTTATAGTTTAAACGCTAAGAAAGCCGACTTTTAAAATCTATAAACACATTTTTTTAGGCACGACCGCTATACGGAAGTGCCTTATATTTTCGACATCGCGAAAAATGTAACCCTTTAAAATATGTTTTTTTATGATAAAAAACTTATTTTTATAACAAAATAAGACTATTACGAGGCTTCCTTAAAATGTATGTATGGATGTATGTGTGTGAGAAATCAAGTTTATGAATTTTCTCGACGAGTTTTTATCCGATCTGAATTATTCAAACGGGAAATTGTTTCAAATAATAACACAAATATACGTTCCTATTTTGAAAAAAATCGTTGGAAGCGTTTTTAAATAGGCGCCTTTTAAATGGCCAAAAAAATGGATTTTTGAAAATAACTTGAAAAATACGATTTTTTTTCAAAAAGTATATTTCATAAAAGTTATAGAATATAAAAAAATAAATCTTTTTTATATTATATATTTTTCTCTAAAGTTAATATTTTTTAAATTGTTCATGAAAAATGTTGAAATTAAAGGCTTTTTAATGATAATTTGATAAATATTATTTTTAAAAAAATATATATAATATTAAAAAGATGCATCTTATTTTTTTCTATAAATTTTATTATATATACTTTTTTTCAAAATTCGTTTTTTTCAAGTTATTACCAAAAAATCATTTTTTTAACCTCTAAAGGAATACTGTTTTAAAACCGCTCGAACGATTTTTTTTAAACTGCCAATATTTATTTGTATTATTGTTTTAAATCATTCTCCGCCGGAATGATTCAGATCAAATAAAAACTTAATACAAAACTTTACTTTTAAGCTACTGAACTATTTTTTTTCTTATAACTTTTGATAGATTATCCTATCCAAAACTTTAAAAAGTATACATTAATGAAAATATTTCTTTTTCACATAACATAAATTTTTTCGAAAACAATCATTTTAATTCACAAGAAAAATTTAAATAATTATAAATTTGTTTTTTCAAATAAATACAATAAATTCAAACCTCCTGTTGAAAGATGCGGTAAAAAATACAATGAAAAAAAGAAATAAGATTAACTTTTAAGGCGTATGCGTTTGTAAATGATTTGTTTTAATATTTTTTAAATATCAAATAGCGAGTGCGAAGCGCGAGTGTTTTCGGTCGTGCCTTATATGCAAGAAGCGGAGCTTTTTGCATGCCTTGCATCGCTTCGCGATGCAAGGCCCGAGGGCATTTCAGAGCTGAGCGAAGCGAAGCTCTGAAAGGACCGAGGTGTGAGCCACAGCGGCCCAAAGGGCCGCTGTGGCGAGCTAGTTTTAAATTTATTTCTTATATTTATATATTATGATTGAGATGTGACATTATTTGATTTGAACTATGTTTTTGGATATCTCTTATAGTCCTCCAAATAATCGGAATTATAGACAAAGTTTAGTTTATCAGAAAAAATAGTTTAGCTATAGAAAAATTCTTAAAAACTTGGGCAACTTTTTTTTTTTAAAGAAAATACACCAAATGCAAAGAGAAGTTAATTTTCTAACACTGGCATTATTTCATTAATTTTAATCAAATTTTTTTGTGGCAATAATTTGACATTTTAATAATAAAATTGTTGAATTTCAAATTATTTTTAATTTACATAAGTTTTATAGTCTTAAAATAACATAATTTAATGTTTTTTAATATTCTACCCAGCTCGTATAGAAGATTTATTTGACAAAATTTTTAAACTGCTTACACTTGGGTAAAAGATATTAACTTTTTTCTGGTTAAAATTGAATCTGTGAATAACTGAAAATAACTAAAAATATATGTCATTAACTGTTTAATTTCAGACAGGAATACCAGTTATTTCCTGTTATTCTTAGTTATTTCTAATTATTTCCAGCTATTGACAGTAACTCACTGTAGTGTTAAAAAATAATTTCAAAAATCAGAACTATAAATAACAATTATTTACAATTATTTCCAGTTATTTACACTTATTTATTGTTACTTGTAATTATTTTCAGTTATTCCCACTTATTCATAGTTATTTACAGTTATTTACAGTCATATTAACTGGTTATAACAGTTATTAAACCTCTAATTTTCAATATTATTTTCTAACTAAACTGGAAATAACTAAAAATAACTACGGATATCTGAAAATAACTGGTATTCCTGTTTCGAACTGAACAGTTCATAACAGTTGCTTCCAGTCATTCTTAGTTATTTCCAGTTATTTACAGATATTCCCAGCTGCTTTCATTTTTTTCCGCTACGGTTAGTATATTGTAGTTTTTAAAACTGGTAAGCACCAATTCGTTAACGGTACTGAGGGTTGCAAACGTTTGCAGTTACTTACACAGCAACTGAAAATTGGTTCGGCCATTTTTAAGTTATCTACCTAGCAACTGGTAAATGACGAGACCAGTTAATACTTACTGAGTAAGTAACTAGAAACTTTTGCAAATCTATATTTTACTAACCTCAATTTCCTCACCAGTTATTAAGAATAACCATTATTAATGCTTGATTAACAAAAATCCAACTGTTGTTGCAGACCAACACAAGCAATTACCGGGTGGGCGACGGGTAAATAGTCGGACTATTTACTAGTTACTTCCACTGTAATTGGTAACTGATCAGACCATTTACCAGTTACTTGCTCTGTAAGTGGTAACTGGCGCAAGTATTCTCAATCACTTGACCATTTCATCAGGAAAACCATTTCCTTATTTACAACTTTGTACGTAATTAATGACTAATTAAACTAGTTGTCATTTACCGGGTGCGTAACTGGTAAATGGTCGGACCATTTACCAGTTACTGGGTGAGTAACTGGTAAATAGTCGGACCAGTTGGTAGTTACTTGGTGAGTAACTGGTAATGGTCAGATCATTTACCAGTTACTGGGTAAGTAACTGCTAATTGATCGGATCAGTTAGTAGTTACTAGATGAGTAACTTGAAATGGTTGAACCATTTATCAGTTACTGGGTAAATAACTGGTAAATGGTCGGATCAGTTAGTAGTCACTGAGTAAGTAACTGGTAAATGGTCGGATAAGTTGGTAGTTACTGGGTGAGTTACTGGTGAATGGTCGGACCAGTTGGTAGTCACTGGGTGAGTAACTGGAAATAGTTGCACTAGTTAGCCGTTACTAGGTAAGTGACTGAAAATAGTTAGACCATTTCTAGTTACGCACCCAGTAATTGATAAATTGTCTAACCATTTTCATACACTCACCCAAAAACTGCTAACTGGTCCAACTATTTCCAGTTACTAACCCAGTAAATACTAACTGGTCCGACCATTTCCAGTTATTTACCCAGCAATTACCAACTGGTCTGACCATTCACCAGTTACTCACCCAATAACTGGTATCAGGGGTCAAACTTTTGTTTTTGTCATTTTTTATTGAAGTAACATTTTTTTTGTCGAAAAACACATTATTTTCGAATGCGAATATTTACTTAAGTAACAGAAATAGAGAAACGTTGTCCAGAGGTTGTATTTTACAAAGTGAATCGATTGTAGGTGAAGGCAGCACATTGAGAGAAAATTCATTCGTTAATAAATCTGTTATTTGATCTAAATGTGCAATAGGAGCAAATGTACATGACTCTTACGCTGCCTTGGATCAGGAGGTGGCTCTATTTGAGCAGAATCCTTGCCTGAAATGGGAGGGGGAAGCACACTAGAAAAACTTTTATTTAACTTCAGTTTCACTTTACTCAACAAAGAAATTAAATCGTTTAACACTTGGTCGTAATAAATCTTGCTTAGATTTTACCTATTCGCGCTCTCTCATAGCCACACAAAAAAAAGTAATTACACAAAAAAATTTTCTCATTCTTTTAATTACACTTTATTGAAGTTAATACTTCTCTTGGTACGCCTTGAAAATGTGCTGGGGATAAAAATCTAAGTTGCCTTCACGTAACATTTTAATATGTGTTGTGTACGTGTGACCCTATCTGTGCGCGCACACACAACTAAGTTATAAGAATAAGAGGGAGAGGGAACACTATACTATACCAAGCAATGTATATTCAAGCCTGATTTGAGAAAGAAAGAGAGATAGAGAGAGAGAGAGAGAGAGAAAGAGAGAGAGAGAGAGAGAGTATAGCAAGCTAAGTATATAAGAGAGGAGAGAGAAAGCACATCGGTACATCAGCGTACAAATCGTTGTGTATATGCTGTTTGGGTATTCGGTTACCACATGAGCGTTTAGCATGTATAAAGCGCGCACTCACACGCAGATACATCTTTAACGGCCACTTAATGATTTTTATTCAAATGCGTTAATTATTAAAAACTCCCTGTATGTTTGTATTATGTACGTTTTATGTATGTATGAACGCTATATATATATATATATATATATATATATATATATATATATATATATATATATATATATATATATATATATAGCGCTCCTTCAAACAGTAATGTCTCTGATAGTCGCACAACAAATATCATAAAAACAAATGAAATTAGATACAAAACACTAACTTTTTATTTTTTTTTAAATTGATGATTAAGAAAAAATTCAAACGGAAAACGAAAGAATTTTCAAAAATCTAATATTCATTACGTTCTGTTACGAGATTTTTCAATAAAGTTACAAGTGTAGTTGAGCATGTAAGCAATCAAATTCAAATCAAAATTATTCAAAAATTTTTTTCGAATTTCTTCAAAAAACTAAAATTATTTCTAGGGAAATGATGATGATATATATAATAATATGTCAAACGTAATTTATTAATCAAATTTTTACTTTTGATGTTTCAATTGCTTATAACTTTATTAAAAAGCATCAGAACAAAAAAAATCAGAGTTGAATTTTTTATTTTTTTCAATTTTCTTTATTTCCGTTTGAATATTTTAGTAATTACTAAAAAATATACAACTAAAAAATTTTTTTTCAATTTGAAATTTGTACAAATTTTAATAGAGGATAAAACTAGAATAAAATTTCATTACTTTTTTTTTTAATTTTTTTTGTGTGACAAGTAGAACCAGAGATAATACTATTTGAATGAGCGCTCTTCATCTAAATTTTTTTTGTGAATTCCTGATGGTCTGAGGTTAGTTGTCAGTAAGGAAACGTAAGCAAATCGCGTATAAGTTTATAAATAAAAGCCATGTCATCATGCTGCTTAGACCTAAAGTGTAGAATAGTCTTGCGAATAATTTCCGTCATTGATTAATTGAAATTGCTGGTAGATATACTAAAAAGCTAAATTTTAATATTTTAAAATGCCCTCCTGAAAATGATCGTGGAACTTATGATGCAATATTTTGCGTCACTTTTTGTGTCACTTTTTGCGTAACTTTTTATATCACTTTTCGTGTCGCTTTATCGAGCCAAAAAGACACAACTAATTGCGCAACTTTTCCAAAAATGTTATATTAAATAAATTATAAATATTTTTTATAAATTTCATTTTACATAATTTAAAAGATGTTAAAATACAAAATTAAGAATATTTGGAGCATGATTTAATGGTCCACGTTAAATGAATTAATTTTGAAAAAATCTCTGAATTAAATTGAAAATTCTTTATCTAAATTATTAAAGGAGTATTAATAGTCCAATCAATATAGCAAAAAAAAACTATTAAAAGAAAAAACCTACAATTTCAGTACTGACGCAATTATTTTCGTCAATTAGTTATTATAAAAAGCCAAAAAAACCATCAAAAATGGCCATTTCTTGGATACCATTTATTTATTGCAAAAATAATTTTAAAATATTTTTAAATTTTCAAAAGGAATCCTACATAAATACGAACAGAAAGAGAGGTTGCAACAGCAAATTGGTTCATTTGTTGTTGAGATATTCCCTATTATTTATCCCAACACGCCTAATGTTTATTGCCATAATTTTATTTGACTGAACATATTAAGTTGCATAAGGGCTTAAACTCTTCATGGAAGTTCACATTTTCGTATTTTGTTAAGAGCAAATGAGGAAATTGAACTGCAATATTTTTAATAACGCTTTAAAAAAGAAGGTGTTTTTTTTATAAATAAATGAAGCTGGGACTTTAATTTATAACTTTTACGAATTAACTATTTGAATATTCTTTTAGCTGTGTTCAAAACGAAGATTTAAAAAAAAAAGAACTCCCCAAGGCGAATAGGAGCCAAGGTAAGATTTTTTCATTTTAAATCACAGCCACTTTATATTTAGTTTATAACAATTAAGAAACGAATCAAGCGTCATTTTTTATTCGAAGACTTTTATTAAAAAAATCTATGATTAGATTTTTAGAAATGCGACTCTTTATTATTAAAACCAGTGCTGGATTTAGATTTGTTGGACCCTGGGGCACAATTGATGTGGGGGTCCTATGTAAGGAATTCAAAATTGGAAAATAAATTGTACTAGTTAGTAAATAAAATATTTTTATTCATAACTCTTAACTTTAACCAATTAACAATTATTAATTTGATGTACGTAAATTTGCTGAAATATCTTAACTATGATAAAAAATCAGTATGAGGTGAAACATATTCTTACAAGGTACAAGTTATACATATAAATTTTTAAATAGGTATTCTCATTTTTAGTAATTTTTTAGTGTAGCATATACTATTCTCAAAAGTTTTAATCTTTAAATTCAATGAGTAAAGAAAAAATCAGATATTTATTAAAGATTTTACGAACAAATCTTGAAGAAAAATTATTTTTAAAGAATCTCCTGATATAATGACTATTCTGTTTTTCTACAGAGCTGAATCAAAACCAGAGAAGAAAAAAACTAACTTCGAAAAGATAAAAAAAGTATATGTTTCGATCACGAGACTGTCTGTTAGCTCATCATCAGTAAGATATTGGGATTTAAAGTGAGTAGATAGAGGGGGTACCGCATTCAATATGGTGGATATATGCTAACCCTCTTGCATCGGTTTATATGGACAAAATTTTTAATTTTTACTTAATTTATTTTTTAAATGAAATATGGAGCAGAGTTGTAAATGAGGAAATGGTTTTTCATTTGAAATAGTCAAGTAATTGAAAATGCTCGCACCATTTACCACTTACAGAGCAAGTAAATGGTAAATGGTCGGACCATTTACCAGTTACTGAGTAAGTAAATGGTAAATGGTCGAACCATTTACCAGTTACTGGGTAAGTAAATGGAAATAGTCAAACCATTTACCAGTTACTAAGTGAGCAAATGGTGAATAGTCAGACCATTTCCAGTTTCTTGCTCTGTAACTGGGAACTGGTAAGACTATTTAGCATTTACTTGCTCTGTAAATGGTGAATGGTCCAACCATTTACCATTTACTCACCCACTAACTGGTAAATGGTCCGACTATTTCCAGTTCCTTGCTCTGTAACTGGGACATGGTGAGACTATTTACCATTTACTTGCTCTGTAAATGGTAAATGGTCTGGCCATTTACCATTTACTCACTCAGTAACTAGTAAATGGTCCGACCATTTACCATTTTCTTGCTCTGTAAATGGTAAATGATGCGAGCATTTTCAATTACTTGACTATTTTAAATAAATAACCATTTCCTCATTTACAACTCTGATACATACGATGCAATACATACTATTCCAAATGCTCGCGATATATATATACATATATATATAAATTTTGCGAATACGGCGTGCGCAAACCCGAGAAGCATCTGGAACAAAGTCGATGTATTAGAAAAGTACAAAAAAAGATACTCTTGTGTCTTTTGTGCCAAACGATTGTGAGAACTTGATAATAACGGATTTTACTTCCTTCAAAATCACCACTGTCAACTTCACTGTAATCCTTCGAGTCACAAAGGCGATTATTCTAGAGCCAACATTTTATTTCTGGCAGGTAAGATGAAAATATTCAATCCTTTACTATGAATTTTATAAATAAAAATTATTTTCATTATTTAAATAAGATTAAAAGTATTATTTCTAAATAAATTTAAAGTATTATTTTCATTGTTAAAATATGTTAAAATAAATTGCTCTGTTTTTAATAAAATTTGTTATAATTGAAAATAGATTGAAAAATAAATAAGGAAAAATTTTATTTTCAATCAACTTATTATTTCTTAATTAAGGAAATAATATTTGTAATTTAATCTATTCTGAATATATATTCCAACCATATAAATTTTTATCATCATAGACGATCTTAGGCTCCTATTCATAGATCTAACTTAAGTACCGGTTGTTACTTGAACGTAATTCTGTCTTTATCTGTCCATAATAAGAATAAAAGACAGATGATACAAACGTTACTTGATTTAATAGCTACACTGGAAAAAAAATTTATTAGTAACGAAAAAATTTGTATTGTATCGAATATATTGCTTCGGGTAATCGGTGAAATATTTTTGTTATCAATATCATTTATTCCGTCAGTGAAAATAAAATTTTTTAATATCAATATAATATATCTCAAGATACATAAGATATTTCTTGAACTTAACAATATCTCACACTGGAAATTATTAATTTTCTTTTAAATTTATGTCCCTTAATGTCAAAATGAAAATCATATTAAATAATTAAAATAAAATTTTGTTCCTTCGATAAAATATGTTAATGAATATAAAAAATATTGCGTATCAATTAATTTCTGCGTACCAAATAGAAGTAACTATTCATTGAATAAATATTATTTTTCTTTAAAAATATATTTTAATTTTTGAAGCCTGAAAAATAATTTTTTTAGAAGAATATATTATTTTGAAAACATGAAACATCATTTTGAAGCATGGAAATAATTTGTTACAAGTAAATTTAAAATATTAGTTTAAGTAAATGTTTCAACAAATTTAAGTTTCTTTTCTGCAATATAAATTTCAATTTTTTTTTAATTACTGAAACTCTTTTGATTCAAAAAATTATTTTTTTATTCAAAAAAATATTTCTTTCAAACAGTTAAATGTTGATTTTAATTAAAATTTATTTTTTGTGATTATGTTTATAAATAATTGTTGTGAAATTTTTTTTTCTACTGAAATATCCGTTTCTAATCAAGATAATAATTACTTTATTAAAATAAGAAAGTTTTATAGTTATGTTTTCTTCATTCTGACAATTATTATTTTTCAATTCAAAATCCTCTTTTTAATGTAAAGAAATTTAATAAATTACACCGCTTTTTTGCACCAACAAACATTCTGATGTTGAAAAGAGATAGCTTTATCGAAGTCATGAACTAATTTGTTTAATTTAAAAATTATGTATTTGGATTAAAAATTATTTGACGTAAGATTTTTTTTTCATTCTTATATAAAAATTATTTCAAATAAATATTACATTTTTTTAATAAAAAAATTTAGCATTGTTTTTAAGAAAGTTTTACTGACTTTCAACACTATTTTGGAAGTAACTAATTTCTCAAAGTTAAAAAGATATTTTTCTAAATTCAAATATAATATTGTATTGAAGAATATTCCAAGTTTTTTTTTGTATTTTAAAAATTATTTCATTAATTTAAAAATGATTTTTCTTTGACTCAAATGAATTAATTCCTTTGCACCGCATTTATTCAATTTAAAAGCAGCTTCTTTAAAGTTAAAAAAACTTTTTACGCTGTGTAGTCATAAAGTTTGCGTGAAATTCCGTGATAAAAGGAAGTTTTTACATACTAATTTAATATCATTTCAAAACAATGTATAATAACTATTTTTATGGTGAAAAATAAGGTTTCCTTTTTTTTAATCATTCTGCAGTTGGAAATAAAATTTCATTTCTTTACTATGAAAGGACAAAGATGAGCGACCTGCTCTAGGATAAATTTAGAACAAATGTGCCTGTATTTTTCTTAATATCTTACAAATAATACATGTTTTTGATTAACAATCATTGATTATTTTATTACTCACTAATGTCAAATTATTTTTTTCTCTTATGCTATTGGGATCTGACATGGGGGCGTGGTCTAAGCTAAGATGGCGTACCATAGTATACAATTTACATTGTCATATATGGAGCAAGTACCTGTTTTTGTTAATTATGAATATTTCTGTACTATTGGGCAGATACTAATCCTACCAAACGTTATTTTATAAAAGATGAACAAGTTTTCAGAGCAGGGCATATAATAAAATACGTTAAAAATAACAAAAATATCGGTGATATAATAACCTTTTCACGCAAGACATACAAGAACATACAAGTCGCATCAACGAACGCTTTCTGCTTGTATGCTACTATTCGTTCAGATTTTATCCACCAGAGAGCGTCTGGTCTATGTCAGATCCCAATATTATTGAAAAAATCAATAATTTATAAAAAAAATTATGTCTTTTTATTACTATATAGTTTTTGAATAACACTAATTTAAAAATTCGTTTCATGACACAATATATAATGAAGTTGAGATTTTGATTCGAAAAGGACAAAAATAAATGACCTATTACAAAACAAAATGTTTAAGGGTTTGCTTTAGACCTATACTTTATCGATCAAATATAGTTTGAAAATAAATTTCTTTTTTTTTCATACACTGAAAACAGTTTTGTATATTAGCTGCCCCCATGCGGACAAAGTTTCTTTTAAATGAAGGTTCAGCAGAAGTCCGTTGATTTAGGACGTATGTTGTCCCCTTTTAAGAAAGTAGACGTGCGACTGTGGCGCTTGCGTAGTACTGTCATTTTGTGTAAACGGCGCCTTTTTCTTTCGCGCGACTGTTATTCTTATGAGATAAGATACTGGCGGTACAATTCAGTGCAATCAACAAGTAAAAAGTATTCAAGTCAAGACTAAAACAAATAATGGAATCGTTTCTGAAAACAAATTTTCCAGATTTGTTGTCCATTTTTATGTGTAAGTATAATTGTCATTGGCACTAAAATTATTTTGTATTGATAGCTTTCAAATATAACCTCTAATATGTCTGCATGTATTTGTTGCTGTTCAAATATAATATATATGTGCATGTATGTTTTGTTGTTTGAAATTGTGCTTAAGTTTTTTTATGTATGTTTTTATTTAGCAAAAAATTATTCTGATGAAGAATTTTTTTCATTAGAAGCTAATTATCTTGCATCGCTTATTGCGAATGCTAATGGTGATATAGTTAATTTTATGGTAAAGTGGAGTTTTGAAAAAGGCAAAATGTCAAATATTAATACAGGAATGATTGATATGGTTGAAAAGATGGATGTTGAGGTTCCTGAGTTACCCTGTCACCCTGTACATAACATCAACAATGAAATTATGTTAAAGAATCCAATTCCTTTAACTATTCCTTCATCGTCCAGTAAACATATTTCTGAAGTAGATAATATTTCTTTAAAGCATTCCCCTTCAGACGCACCAAATTCATTACAAGAGCATTCTAACGTTATAAAATCATCAGGTTTCTTTTGCTTTAATACATAATTTTTTCTTATAGCTTTGTGTGCATATCTATAAGCTTACATGCATGTTAATTATAGGTTATAATGTTGATAATGAGTTATACAAGTATTTGAATTCACATTTAAGAGGTAGAGTTATATTACATAAATACAAATTAATGAAAGAACTTGACGTATCATTATTAAAAGAGATGTTAATTTGGCGTGAATTAGAAAAAGATCCTATTAATTTTAAGTAAGTTTGTTGGTATAAATGATTTTTCAAGCATTGTTTATGTATATATGTACTGATAATTATATATTCTAACTTATAAAAAATTATTCATGTTTTTCTTGATTTTATGATATGTTTTATAAACCTTTTAAGTAGTATTTTTAAATGTTAATTTTGTTTTACAGGATACCAAAAAAAAATTTTGAAGGCTTTTTAGCATCTATTAAGGAATTATTTCCAACTGTGAATCCTTCGAGTATTTTTGAACCCAAATTACAGAATGATGAAGGAGAATGTGTTAACACTCGAGGTGCTCTTTATAATTATTACAAAGTCGCAAGAGCTGATTTGAGAGACGCTGGTTTTATTACAAAAAAAAAAAAAAAGGAACAACCTGCTTTAACTGAAGAAGGTAACTAATTATTAATAATTGAGAAAATTAGTACATGCAAAAAAATTTGCTTTAAAAATATTTTAATAATTTAGATTTAATGATTCTTTTCCTAATGAAATAAATTCTTGAAATAAATAAATATTTATTGTAAATTCTTAAAGTGAGACAATATAATTAATATTTTATTGCAGTTATTGTTAGCAATGATTTAAACTGCTTAACAGATGCAAATAGAGATTTATATTCTCTTAGTGATGTACTAAGTAGTTGGGAATCAAGTTACACCCATCGTATGAAGTTGCTTGATAGGAAAGAAAAGACAGTTAAAACAGTATCTTTGGCAACTTATTTGAATAGCTTTCCATGTCTAAATTACCCTCATGGAATCTCATTGGTAAGATTATAAGAATTATTAAATGACAATAATATTATAAATTATATATATAGTCTAAATGTATTTTGTTCAAATTTGGTAAATGGACTTCTCTCAACTAAAAATAAAAGTTCTTCGAAGGATTTTGCTTCAATGAATTAATATAATAATATAGCATTTTTTATAAATTTGGCTTGTTAATATTCTAGTTTGAAGAATTTATGGATTTAAATCTTCCGAAGAACTTTTATGTATAATTTAAATGAAGATTATTAAATGACAATATAAATTTTTTACATATATATAATTTAAAGTATTTTATGAAACTTAATATTTTCTAAAATCCATCAGTATTTGAATACACTTACAATCCTCTGGATCTTTTATTTTGCTCGAACTTGGTAAATGGCCTTCTCTCAACTAAAAATAAAAGCTCTCCAAAAGATTTTTTTTTAATGAATTAACATTATAATATGGCACTTTTTGAAAATTGGCTTCTTAATATCTTTGTTTGAAGAATGTATGAAATTGAATCTTTTGGAGGACTTTCATTTCTAGTTTAAAGAAAGCTACTTAATGAGTTTGGACAATATCCATGATCAAGAGGCTTCAGTCTTTTCTTGTTACGCCTTAAGAATAAGTAGTATTAATTAATATTTAAATTTTAAAGGTAATTTTATATTTACTTAATGTCATAGTTTTTTGATTAATAGACCAAAAGGCATTTTTGACTTTTAATTTTATACTAAAGAATGACTATATTTATTTCAAATTTAACTATATTTATTTTCATTAATTTATTGTGTACGAATTTTATTAGATTATATAAATGTTTGTTCTATAGCTGGAGCAGGACTTTAAAAAATTCATATCAAATTTAGCAAATAAAGGTTTGATAGAAACAAGTGAAATTGCTAAATATTCTACATTGCTTTCGACTACTTGGCCAGACTTAGCTAAGAAAATCCTCATAAAATGTAAAAAGTTGAAAGGTCTTGAAGTGAAAAGATTGTACATTGAGTATGAAGAATTGATAAATGCAGGTAAGATAAATGTAATTTTGTATCTATAGATTGCATCATAATTTCAACTGTTTGTTACACATGCAATTTAAATATCAAAATTACAGGTACTCATGACAGTATTTTGGGCTTATTTTTTTTACCAGTAGCTATTAAAGCTGTAAAAAGTTACAAAATTGACGAAATCGCAGTAACCCTTTCAAAACAGCAACTTTCTGACAGTTTCATTTTACATGTGAAAGTACGTAAGAATAAATTATAATATATTTTAATATTATTTTACAAGTTATTATTCGAAAGTATCAGTACTTGGAAAAAAATCCAATTTAGATATAATAATAATTTTTTTTTTTATAATATTGATTAATGAAAATTTTTTATCTTGAATATACATTAGAAATCTCATCTTTATATACATTAGAAATGCTTAAAATGTCTTTCTTTGTTTTGAACCATTAAAAAAGAGTTACATTAATTATTATTATAAAAAAAATGTATCATCTAAATTTGATTTTTTTCTAGGCTTCAATTGAGTCCTGATAACTCAAATATGAACTTTAGAAACCTAATTCATTTTTGTTATATTTTTTAGGATAAAAAAGAATTATCGGCTCAACAAGATCGTTTTGAAAAGTGGGTGAAAAGTCTTGGATTCAGTATTTATCCATATCTGATATTTTGTGGTGAACTACAAAATTTAAACAATATATACTTAGTAATGAACGGGGATAGGTATATATATGAAGATCCAGTAGAAGCAGTGGAAGCGTATTATAAGTGCTTATCATCTTTACAAGCTTTTCCACCAATGTGTGATTTTGTTTGGCAGTTTTTTAATAAAGCCATTTATAATTTTAACTTTAAAAAGAACAATTCATTCGTTAGTGAATTCATTCGTAAAATTAATTCTTAAATTAGAAGGCTCAAAGACAATATTTTTAGATTTGATAAGTATTTATCGTTTATTCTATGTTTGTATCATATTATTATTCAATGCGTTTATATTAAATATTCAAAATAAATAAAGGATTGTTTTATATGCGTATAGATATTGCATTTCAATTATCGTTCTATATTTCTTTTTTATTATAACAATTTATTTATTATTATTTAAATTTTTATTTATTTATTTTATCTTTTTTTTGGTTGCAAAGAATTGGCAATCCTGAAATTATCATTTATAATTCTATTATTTCAATTTTATTATTTTACAAAACGTTAATTACTTACGGTAAGTCATAATTTTATTTTATTAATACTTACCTTTTATCTATTTATATAAAGATTAAAACTGAAAGTGCAAAATGGATTATATTTTTATTCTTAATAATATCATAACTTTTATTTTGTCATTGTACGGTGATGATTCTCTTCCAAGAAAAATTGTCGACGATGTAATAAATTTTTGTGATAATTTTTTACGCAATATTTATGTACCTCAACTAAAAGTTGATATTATTTCTATATTAAAACTTCACAATGTCGAAGACACTTGTTTAAAAAGTATAGAGGAATGTTTCGACAAACACAGTCAGGTTTTTAAATATGTGGACAGTGAGACGAAAAGATTAACAATATTAAAAAAAAAAGGTTTGCTTGATTTTCAAGAGTTTCCAGTTGGCATCCGCTTTACCGATAAAATTATTGATAACCAAATTCAGTTGGTACCAGAGACTATGACAGGAGTATATGTACCACTATCAGAAAGTCTCAAGACATTTTTAGAAATTCCTGGTCTCTTTGATAAAGTCTTTCATTACATGCAAAAGTTAATGAAAGAGTCACGCATAATTACCAACATAATTCAAGGTGATTTATGGATCAACAAGTATGCTGATAAATTCAAAGATGATATTGTCATGCCACTGTTTCTATTTTATGATGATTTAGAAGTAGGGAATGCTCTTGGCAGTCATGCAGGGACCAACAAATTTGCCGCTGTTTATGCAACTATTGCGTGCTTGCCTCCATTTATTGCTTCACGATTACAGAGCATGCTCTTTTATTCTCTCCTGCATACCGAAGATAAAAAAGAAAGTACAAACAAACAAGTCTTTTCTCGGTTAATTCAAGAATTAAATTATTTGAGCAGAGAAGGAATATCGATAACTGTTGATGATGTTATTAAACGAGTGAAATTCCAACTGGTTCTCATTTTAGGTGATAACCTTGGATTGAATAGCATCTTTGGGTTCATAGAATCATTTCATTGCAACTATTTCTGCCGTATTTGTTCCTGTACTTTGAGTGAATGCCAAACTCTTACTAAAGAAAATAAGAATAAATTACGAACAAAATCAAATTATAATATTGATGTTCATCAAGCAAATGCATCAAAGACTGGAGTGAAGGAACAATGTGCGTTTCACGAAGTAACAGATTTCCATATTACAGAAAACATCACCGTGGATATGATGCACGATGTGTTAGAGGGGGTGTGTTGTTACATCATGAGTTCGTTATTACAAACATTTATTTTTACGTACAAATTTTTTACAGTACAAACTCTCAACACACGAATTTTGAATTTTAATTATGGTCTGGAAAATTCTAATAAACCACCTCAGATTTCAATTAATAGATTATTAAAGCATCAAGACATTAAAATGTCAGCGGCAGAAATGTTGTGCTTTGTAAGATATTTTAGCGTAATTATAGGAGATTTAATTCCTAAAGATAATGTTCATTATGAATTGTATAAATATTTACGCCAAATTCTAGATATTTTAATGTCTCCAAGAATAATTCGATCTGATGCAAAACGTTTAGAAGCGGCAATAGAAAATTTAAATAAATTATACATAAAATTCTACGGGAATTTGAAACCTAAATTCCATTTATTAATACACTATGTAATGATTTTGTTAAAAAATGGTCCAATTATAAATTTTTGGAGCATGAGAGGTGAATCAAGGCATCGTCCAATTAAAGCAAATGCTCAGTCATCAAATTGTAAAAAAAATTTGTTAAAAACAATAGCTACCAAACAGACTTTAAAAATGTGCGAAATTATACATACTCTGCAACATGAAGATGATATTAAATTTGGTTCTCAAATTGAAAAAAATATGAACTACTTTCAAAATAGTGTACAAGATGAACAATGTAAATATTTTACATCTGTTAAATTATATGGAACAACATACCAAATAGGAACGTTCTTAGTTTTACATGAACAAGAATTAGAATTAGAATTTGGTGAAATTATTGATATTTTATATTTTCAACATCAAATTTATTTTTATCTTAAAGTTTACAGCGAAATTTATTTTGATGAGCATTATCATGCTTATATTATTGAAGAGAAAAATCAAAATAAATTATTTAATTTTAACGATTTACCTGTCATAGCGCCAGTGTCGTTTGTTCAAAAAGATAAAACAAATTATATTATTACTCGTTTTGGACTATAATAACACTTATTTTTAGATTATAATTATATTATCAATTATAGAAATAATTATTATGTATCTATGTGATGTAATAAAACTGAATTTTTAATTTTGTACTTAGAAAACCTATATTATTTCGTTTAATAAAAAACTTATTTTATAAACATTAAAAAGACAAGTTTTTAATCTATTCCCATATGGAAATAATTTTTGTAAATAATTGTAATTAACAGTAAATCACTGTAAAAAATTGTAACAAACTGTGAATAACTATTAAAAAATGACGGAATTTAGACATAAATAAATATTATTTACAATTATTTACAGTTATCTATATTAATTATTTACAGATATTCATTGTCATTTACAGTTATTTAAATTTTCGAAAATTTTTTTAATATAATCCATTGTTTTATATATATGTGAAAAATTTTGAAATAGTAAATAATTGTAAGAAACTATGGAAAACTGTTAATATCTGTAAAAACTGTAAATAAAGGTAAATAACAATAAATTATTAACAAACGTAAAAATTTTGAAAAATGTAATTAATAATAAATAACTATAAATAATAATAAATATCTGTAATTAACTCTTATTTATTTCTAAATTTCAATACTTTAATAATTATTTGCAGTTTACAGATATTTACAGATATTTACGAAAATTATTTCAATATGGGTTTGTATGTATATTTATATATATTAATAATTTGAAATGAAATGAGGATGTAATATTTTGTTATTGCATATTTATGTTACTATTTAATATTACGTATTCATTAATTATGAATGTATTTAAAATAAATCAATCCTCATTTGTACATAAACATAAAGTAATTCTTGTATTTAAAAAACTGTGTAAAAAAGATATGGGACTGCCCAAAGCCTACGATCCGGCGCTTGCGCTATACCCGTATTCACGCGCAGATGTTGATCGTAAATTTCGGACGTATGTTGTGCCAAAAATTGCGCAACAGCTAATCAAACATCTGAGTGCAGCATTGAGACTATGCGTGGCGCTGCAGGTACTCGAAACTGTTTTCAGTGTATGAATAAATATCAGAATTGTTTGTAATCCCTAGCGGAAATATAAAATGTTTAAAAATATTTAAAACTGTTCAAAACTGTTTAAAACTGTTTATAAGTGCGAAATTTAGGATATTTAAAACAGTTATAAACATTTTTAAACATTTTCAAACACTTTCAAAAAGTTTTGAAAATTTCGAAATGATTTTAAACAGAATTTTTTATTTTAAAATGTAATAGATTATTTTAAATATTAAAAATATTTCAAAACAATTTTAAATCAATATGAACTATTTTTTATTAACTTGAACAGTTCTGAATGGTTTTAAAAAGTTTTGAACACCTACATTTTTAAACAATTTCAAAAAGTTTCAAAAATTTCGAAATAATTTCAAACAGTCAAATTATATGAATCTACGAACAGCCAATAATGTTTTTTTAAAAATCAAATGAAACTATGGGTGATTCTGTTCAAAATACATTTATTGAATGCGACGTTTCAACTCCTCATTTGGAAGTCCTTTTCAAGCTATGTTATATTAATTATAATTTTTAATAAAACGACTTGACACTTGGACTGTTTTAGTCAACAGTCTAAACGTTTTATTAAAAATTATAATTAATATAACATAGCTTGAAAAGGACTTCCAAATGAGGAGTTGAAACGTCGCATTCAATAAATGTATTTTGAACAGAATCACCCATAGTTTCATTTGATTTTTAAAAAAATTTCAAACAGTGTTTCATAATTTTGTCTTTGTAAGAATTTTATTATATATATTAAAATTTTTATAATATATACAAGAAAATGTTAACTTTAGTTTAAAATTATTCTGTACTGCTCAAAACTGTTCAAAAATGTTGAAAACTTTTTATAACTGTTTTAAGTGTTAAAAATTTCACACTTATAAACTATTTTGAGCAGTTTTAAACAGCTTTTAATAATTCAAAACTATTTTAAACAGTAATGCACATTTTATATTTCCACTAGGGATTGGAGATATCATCTTCTCCTCTATTTTATTGACAGAGGGTCTCTTGATCGCTGTGGACTGAGACCCGTAATTTTTATTGGCCAGGGACAGTTTTTAATTGGTTTTTCCTGGTCTCCTAATTCTATTTCACAAAGAAAAATTCAGAAATATTCTTCCAAAATTTTCCCAGAGACTAAACTCCGGTCTACTACAGCATGAGCCAAGAGCTTTAGCCCCTGCGCTACCACCGATTGTACTTATAGGTATGAACTTATTTTAAATAAATGAGAATCTGAAGAGTGTAAATATGTATAAATTTCAAGAACAAGCAAAGAAAAATCATCCCTACTGAAAATTTTGTATGTGCTCTTATGTGGGATCTCATATGAAATCGCCTACGAAATCTCATACATATTCTTTGAAATTTGAAAATAAAATAAATATATGTGAGATCTCATGTCAGATCGCACATATATTTATTTTATTTTAAAAATTTAACGAATATACATTCGATTTCATATGCGATCTCATAGGCGATTTCATGTGACATCTCATATGCAATCTCGTGTGCGATCTCATATGTGATCTCACATGGGAGCTCTTACATATTTTATTCAATTTAAAAAATTTTAAAAATATATTTATTACTTTTTTAATTTTTTTGTCTTGTTCTTTAATATTTGACAAATTTTGACATTAGCTATATTAGTACAATCACTTTAGTTAAAATAAAAAATCCTTTGGAGCTGTTATTTTTTTATGAACTTAGATCGCAATTTAGATATCAAAGTTGATAATCCCAACCTTAAAATACTATAAATTGAAAACTTTTATATAACTTTTTCAGTATAAGATTTTGTTAGATTTCTTTAGTTGTCCGCACTGAAGTTGAATCCTACCGATTTTTTTTTGAAGTGAAAAAAACCCGATTAATTTCACTATTTACTCATAAACTTGGATTAGAAATATTATCAGAAGGGGAAGCTTTATTATGCCCTTATAATTACTCTAATATTATGAATACGTCTTTAAACATTATAATATTATCATACTCGATAAATTTAGTGGAGCCATTACACCCCAAGCATCTTGTCCGGGGTCAGAAGTTCTTATTTTGGCCACTTCATTTAATTTGCATTGTTTTTTATGGTGACACTTTCCAATTAAAGATCAGCTTTTGACCAACTTTACCGATCGAAAATAGCTAAAAAAAATATTTAGTTTTTATTTATTTTTTTTGGCTCGTTCTTTAAATATTAACAAATTTACACGCTTCTATTACTAATTTGTTAAAATGAATAGATATTTACAAGTAAAAGCAATGCTGATATACATTTTTATTGAAAATAAACGAAATTACTTCTTTCGCTACTTTCGATCAGTAAAAAATGTCTAAAACCTCGTCTAAAACTGACCTTTAACATAAAGAATAGTATAATAATAAAATGCTGCCAAGTGCTTTGGCGGAATGCTTTCTCATAGAGCTCTTTGAGTTTCATTATTTTTTTTATATTTATTTAAATGTGATTTTAATATAAAAAAATTGTCTAACATTAATATTTATTAATAAATTTGTACTTTAAAAGAACGATGACAACGAAATTCATTCTTCTTCTTCAAATATTTTTTCCATTTATTAAAAAACAATTTAATTTATAATATTCAATAATGAATATATTTAAATACTTTATTGAATGTAATAATACAAGTCAACATCTAAATCAGTAGTACTATTATAAATTTTCAAGAGTAACTCAGAAATCAAAAGAAGTGATCAAAAAGCTACGCTAATAAAATTATTTTTTTTAAACTTGGTTTATAAAGACAGTAGCAAATAACTTGTATACAAATTTTAGAGCAAATCTATCGAGTACTTTACGTAAAATGGAAAAAAACTGAAATATGAAAATTTTTTAAGAAAATTTTTTTAATTTTCTAAACTGATAACTACGCTAAGAAGATCGGTTTATAAAAGTTATCCTTCTTTTGGCAGTTGCAAATTATTCCCATAGAAATCTCAAAGCAAATTCATCAAGTAACTTACGTAAAATACAAAAAAATTAAAAATCGAAAATTTTTTCAAATTCTTAAAATGGCTCTATAAAAAAAAACTACACTATGAATACCAATTTTCAATAGCTTCCCGTCTTGTTATACAAAAACATAGATGGTATACAAAATTTGAAGCAAATCCATCGAGTAATTTTCGAGATCTAACTGGTTAAATAAATAACATTTTCTTTTCAAAATTTCTTTTTCAAAATTTTAAAAATGCTCTAAAATTAAAACTACGCTATGAAAATCAATTTTTGAAAATTTCCCTTCTTTTGGCAGTCGCAAATAATTTCCCTGCAATTTTTAGAACAAATCTATCGAGTACGTAGAATAAAAAAAATAAGAAAAGAAGATCGAAATTTTTTTTTGAATCTTTAAAATTCTCTAAAATTGTAACCACGTTAAGAAAATTAGTTTTCAAAAGCTTATTTTTTTCAGACAATAGCGAATTAATTGTATGAAAATTTTGGAGAAAATTTATAGTATGGTTAACGCAAAAAAAAAAAATAAATGAAAAATAAAAATTTTTTTGAAAATTTTCGAAGTGCTCTAAAATTAAAACAGCACTGAGAAAATTAGTTTTCCAAAGCTTGTTTTCTTCAGACAGTAGCGAATAAATTGCATACAAATTTTGGAGCAAAACTATCAAATGGTTTTCGTAAAATAGAAAAAAATTAAAAATAAAAATTTTTTAAAAAATTTTAAAAATGCTCTAAAATTAAAAGTGCGCTAAGAAAATTACTTTACAAAATTTTTTATACTTTTGGCAGTCGAAATTAAGTTTTATACAAATTTTCGAACAAATTCTTCGAGTAGTTTACGTAAAATACAAAAAAAATTAAAAATCGAAATTTTTTAAAAATTCTTAAAATGATTCTTAAAAAAAAACTACGCTAAGAAAACCAATTCTCAATAGCTTCCGCACCAGTTGATCGAAAAATTAAATCGTATGGAAAATTTGAAGTAAATCCATCGAGTAGTTTTTAATATTTTATTGGCTTAATAAATAGAAACATTTTTTTTTAAGTTTCAAAATGCTCTAAAATTAAAACTAAGCTAAGAAAATCAGTTTTTAAAAATTTATTTTACCCGGGCAATCACAAATAATTCCCGTGCAAAATTAGAAGCAAATCCATCAAGTAGTTCTCGAGATACAGTTTACTAACTGAATTCATACATCTACACACACACACACACACACACACACATACATACAGACATTTTCTGGAAACCACTTATTTCGACTCACCGAGTTCAAATATGTACAAATTAATGAAAAAATAGGAAAAAATTTTTTTTATCGATACAATGCTTTCTCTATGAGAAAGCAAAATATGTGTATTACCTTACTTTTAACGTTTAGACTTACATTGCATACAAATATAATTCTTATTATAAAAACTATGTGAAATGTCTGTATGGATATGATTACATATCATGGTTTGAAATTATATTCCAGCACGATTTAACAATTTTTCTGATTACGTTGGATTCACAACAGAATTAGTAAAACAGGCAATGAGATTGCGATAATACTCTAAAATAAAAGTAAAATCAATAATCCTTGAGTTATAAAAACCTATATTATTTAAATCTGTATGATGCAATTGTAAACGATATGTAAAAATAATTTATCATTATGATAAAAAAAGGTATTTAGTACTAAGTCACTGTCGGTTCATTGAAGGTAGTTTGTCATAATGTTCTAAGACAAATAAAGCTGCAACTGTTTTTGCGGCGACATGCAAATTGTATAACAATTGGTAAGACGTGTTATGCCGTAAATCTAAACCAGATTCAGCGTGCGTCATAGAACGACGCTACCTATTGATTAGAAAAACTGTCATTAATCAGTGAACTGACCCCAAGCCTCGTATACATGATTTCGTCTGTGATATGAAATGCGTAACTCAATTTGTGAATACGCAAATTTTGTACAAAGCTTTGTATACAAACGGCATCGCTCCAGACCTCACTGAAAAGTGATAGCCTTCTCGAGTGTAAAAGGCGATATATACAATTGTAGTGACTAGTTTCTCAACTATTACTTGTAAACATCGTCTGAATCTTTGTAAAAAATTAGATGGTTTTATTATTATTTAATCGCCAAGTATAATCATGCTCGAATATAGTTTGAAACCATTATTCATAATAGCATGTTTTAGATAACGATTGTTTTGTAGATGTAAAGTAGAATCATTTAATCGTAATGTTAAAATATTTAAAAATTATTTGAAATATAGACCAAATTTCAGATTTGATGATTCCTAATTACCTGCTCTGTAACTGGGAACTGGTCAGACCATTGACCATTTACTTGCACTGTAAATGGTAAATGGTCAGACTATTTACCAGTTACTTGGTCTGTAACTGGGTACTGGTCAGACCATTTACCAGTTACTTGGTCTGTAACTAGGAACTGGTCAGACCATTTACCAGTTACTTGATCTGTAAATGATAAATGGTCCGACCATTTACCACTTACTTGCTCTGTAACTGCGAACTGGTCAGACCATTTACCATTTACTTGCTCTGTAAATGGTAAATGGTGCGAATATTTTCAATTAATTCACCATTTCAAATGAAAAAACTATTTCCTTATTCACAACTCTGGTAACTGGTAAATGGTCGAATCAGTTCGTAGTAAGCGGGTGGATAAATGATAAATGATTCAATCAGTTTGCAGTTACGACCTGGGTAAATGGTGAATGGTCGGAACAGTTACAGAGCGACTGGTAAATGCTTGGACCATTTACCAGTTACTGGGTGAGTAAATGTTGAATGGTCGGACCATTTACCAGTTACTGAGTAAGTAAGTGGTAAATGGTTTGACCATTTCCAGTTACTTGCCCAGTAACTGGGAACTGGTTAGACTATTTATTATTTACTTGCTCTGTAAATGGTAAATAGTCCGACCATTTACCATTTACTCATCCAGTAACTGGTAAATGGTACGATCATTTCCAGTTACTTGCTCTGTAACTGGGAACTGGTTAGACCATTTTCCATTTACTTGCACTGTAAATGGTAAATGGTCAGACCATTTACCAGTTACTTGGTCTGTAACTGGGTACTGGTCAGACCATTTACCAGTTACTTGGTCTGTAACTAGGAACTGGTCAGACCATTTACCAGTTACTTGATCTGTAAATGATAAATGGTCCGACCATTTACCACTTACTTGCTCTGTAACTGCGAACTGGTCAGACCATTTACCATTTACTTGCTCTGTAAATGGTAAATGGTGCGAATATTTTCAATTAATTCACCATTTCAAATGAAAAAACTATTTCCTTATTCACAACTCTGGTAACTGGTAAATGGTCGAATCAGTTCGCAGTAAGCGGGTGGATAAATGATAAATGATTCAATCAGTTTGCAGTTACGACCTGGGTAAATGGTAAATGGTCGGAACAGTTACAGAGCGACTGGTAAATGCTTGGACCATTTACCAGTTACTGGGTGAGTAAATGTTGAATGGTCGGACCATTTATCAGTTACTGAGTAAGTAAGTGGTAAATGGTCGAACCATTTACCAGTTACTGAGTGAGTAAATGGTAAATGGGTCGACCATTTCCAGTTCCTTGCTCTGCAACTGGAAACTGCTGAGACTATTTACCATTTACTCACCCAGTAACTGGTAAATGGTTTGACCATTTCCAGTTACTTGCCCAGTAACTGGGAACTGGTTAGACTATTTACCATTTACTTGCTCTGTAAATGGTAAATAGTCCGACCATTTACCATTTACTCACCCAGTAACTGGTAAATGGTACGATCATTTCCAGTTACTTGCTCTGTAACTGGGAACTGGTTAGACCATTTTCCATTTACTTGCTCTGTAAATGGTAAATGGTCTGACTATTTACCATTTAGTCACCCAGTAACTGATAAATAGTCCGATCATTTACCAGTTGCTTACTCGGTAAATGGAAAAATTTACAACCCTGATATGGAGTCAGTAAAGATTTGTGAAACATCTAAAAAAAAATACAACATGTTGTGTAATTGGTGTGGTTTCTGGATGCGGTAGTAAAGGTTCAGACACTAAATTAAGCTTCCATAGATTTCCTGCTCCGAATATGCGATCTGTTGAGGTTACATATTTGTTTGATCAAGTGAAAAAAATTGATAAATTAATAGCGTGGCAAACAGCTCAACTGCAAAATACAAGCAAATTTGATGTTGTTTGTTTTTTTCACTTCTTTGCAGAAGCTTATCATCAACGAGGTAAAATAGATTTTTAAAAACATTTAAGTTATCTAATAACAATGTATGCTTAGCAATGGATATTTAAATAAAATTAATATTAATGATGAATTTTTTTGTATTGTAGATGTAATCTTACAGAGAAGAAGATTGAAAATATGTGCTGTTCCAAACTGTAACCTACCAAAAAAAAGAGTCTCAAGACATTAAAAATGAACAGGAGTCGAAAAGAAAGGTTATTATCAAGAAATTTAACCAAGAATAACAGTGAAACAAAAAAACTTAAGGCAATTAAAACAGTACAAGAATCATCGTATGAAAGTATTTCAACTGAAGATTGTAATAGTGAAAGTGTTGATTTTTGTAAAAATGATGAATGTTTGATGAATGAAAGTTCAAGTGAATATGTTCAGTATTTTCATTTTCCAAATAAAGTTGAAATGACTACAGAAATTGTGGAAGCAGATGTTAGCGCAGATAAGAAATTCAAATTTACTGATTCAATATAGAACAGCAACAAGGACTTGAATAATGCCACAAGAATAGAATCATTGGAAATCCTTGATACAATTGTGAAATGTTACCATAAAGTTGTTGGTCATAAATTTGAAAATAATAAAACTTTGATGAACACAAGAGATAGAGTTCTTTTAACATATGTTAAATTAAAACAGAATTTGTCATATAGTTTCTTAGCTCTTATTTTTAATAGTGTCAGTGAACAACGATGCCAACAAATTTTTAAAGAAACTTTGCAAGTTTTGAGCAGAATTTTGAAAATTGCTATTCCATGGATTTTGAATGATGAAATTTAAAAAAATATACCTTTATGCTTCAAAGGATTTGAAGAAACTAGGATAGTGTTGGACTGTAGAGAAATTTTTATTCAACGACCAAAAAATTTATGCTGTCAAATACTTACCTATTCTCATTACAGAGGAGATCAAACTGTTAAATTTATGACAAGAGCTACTCCAGCTGGTGATTTATCTTTTGTAAGTAAGGCATATGGTGGCAAAGTTAGTGATTCTAAGATATTTGAACCAAGTGAACTAATGTCACTTTTAGAACCAGGTATTACCATCATGGTTGATAGAGGATTTTTAATAGAAGAAGTATGTGAGAAAAATTAGTGGTAATGCATTGAGCCACCATACTTAAAGGACAGAAAACAGTTCACTGAAACTGAAGCAGTAATGACAGCAAAAATAGCCAAGGCTCGTGTACATATTGAAAGGTCCAATCAGCGGATAAAAAACTTTGATATAATAAGTACAGTGATGCCAGTTCATCTTTTACCCTTCGTTGAGGATATAATGACACTTATATGTGGAACATTTTCAACTTAATTAAAATAATACTGAAAATTTTGAACTTTCTTAGCTTATAACTAGCATCTTGTCATGTTTACTAAAATTATGAACATTTTTTTAAATTATGTAACATTTAATATCATCACATTTTTTATTTGTTATTAACATTATCAGATGTATTTTCAGTATCTTGTATTAGTTTAAATAAACAAATCTGGTGTAACATATGAACAAAATAAACATGTTTAAGGTTTTTTAACATGTTATCTAAAAATAAAACATTTATATCCACTTCTAACTCGAACAATTTCTTCTCTTTTTTAGAATAAATAACATAATATGTTTTCTTCATGTTTAGAAAACACATTCCCAATTGTATTTGACCATAATATTGATGATTAGTTTTCATAATAATTTTATTATCCTTCATCACTAAACATTTATTTATTTGGTCTTTTATCACTTTATCGATACCTTTGGTTTTGCCTATGACTGGACATTTAATCTCTAGCAGTGCATCTTGAGATCCATTTTTCAAAATAATATCATCTGGAGAGTAAGCAAGCCAAGGATTGATTTGACTTATAATCAGTCCTGTTTATATAACAATCATTTCAGGATGAAGTTTATTAAATTCATTGCGAGCTTCTGCTTCAGTGGAATTTCCATACTTCATGGCTTCTGTTTTAAAAGTGGAGCATTTTAACAAACTTTGAGCCTTTTTAGTCCAATCTGCATTTTTACCTATACCATAAGTATAAATACCATAACATTTAGAACCTGTTATACGATATTTTCTTTCACTGTTCCATTGTGCGTACCAATTTCTTGTTGATTCACGTACACTTATACCATTAATGGAAATTTCATTGAAACTGTCCTTACAACACTGCTGCATTTCACTATTCATCTCATATTTATGAATCATTTCCATCAATGGACTATCTTGATTCCTAAATAAAATTTGAAATTGCTCTCATTCAAATTCTGTAAATTTGTTCTTTTGAATGTCAATAGTATTATGCCATCCATGTTGAGATTTAGTCATTGCTGAATTTGCCAAATTTTTTTTAAACTCATTAAATATTTATGTTTTTAAACTATTCACTGAATCATCAAGTTTTAACTCCAGCTCCTTTTTTTCATTTTTTAAATTATCTAACTCTGCGTCACTTAATTTTCTCCTTTTTGACTGAAGAGAAGTAATACAAGAATGTATGAGAAGTGGTAAGGGATCACAAGTTTTTAATATATTTACATGCCTGTTTTTCCAAGTACACGTTATGTCCGTGCACGATAATATAGGCAGTTTATCACCTAATCTGTAAAAATTATATTTATAGGTGAGATTACATTTAAAAATAAAATATTGTTTTAGTTTTTTATAAATGTAGACATAACTTTTTTTCACTTACTTATAATAATACAATAATGTTGCTAATGTATGTTTATACTTGCCAGATTGTCCAGCTGGGCAAGAGCACGTAAACTCTAATATTTCAGCAGTTTCTGTTATCTTCCCATTTATTTCATGAGGATTACTGCAAGGTTGTCGTGTTTGTGCACATAAAGCTTTGATACGCGAATTATCAGAGCTCAATTTCCCGCATAAAACTAGCATGTTTGCGTCCAAAAGTCGCTCACCTTCTCTGAAATTTCTCTGGTTCTCATAGTACCCAGCGTATTCGTTTAAGAATTCTTTTTCTAAAATTTTTAATAAAAAAAAAAAAATTTTCATAAGAGCCTACGTTGAACTGCTAGCATATGTCCGCCATATTGATTTCGATACCCCCTCTATGCACTCACTTTAAATCCCAACAGACAGCTCTATCTTAAACACATTAGATGTTATAATCGAAATATACTAGTACCAAACGGTACATTTTAGTCAAGGAAATGGTTATATTTATCATTATAGATTGTAAATGTTGCTTGCGAGATGCGATACTTTCTCTAGTTGACAAAGCAACAATTAATAATTTTAAAATAATTTTTCTTCGGGTTTTTGTTCGAAAAACCAGTAAAATCTTTAATAAACATATAAAATAATTCACAAATAGTAGATTCAAAGTATTAAAAAAACAGATATATTTTATGGGGGCCCTTGACTGGTGGAGGCCCTGGAGCCTGTGCCCCAAATGCCCATAGGTAAATCCGGCACTGATTAAAACTAAAATAATAATAACATACAAATAATAACGTCAAGGTGGGAGTCGTAGTACGGATGCTTATCTTTGCGTGTGAGGGAAGTTAACGAAGGACCCAGTTCCAATAAAATTCGTAAAAATTAACCATATCTCCGTAAAAAATGGACCGATTTTTTTATAGTATCAATGAATAAAAAAATAATTATCAATAATTGCAAAAATTTTAATAGTAATAATAAAAATTGTTATCTCGTTTTTTTTTTACTTTTCTTTGTTTTTCATGCAAAAAATTTTTTTTCATTATTATGTTACGTCACAACGTATCTTTTATATTATTTTTAATTTACAATTTTTAAAATATCTTTTTATTAACATAATATTGATGAACTAATTAAACAGTCATCGAACAATAAAAGAATATGTTAACCTAAGCAGTAAAGAAACTTAAAGTTGATATTGAGCAACGAAATTCTTCGGTTCAAAATTACAAAATCAAAATCACATTTTGAAATTATTCATAAGAAGAACAAGATTCACTTTTTACTTAATAAAATTATGTCAAAGATAAAATCTTATCTTATTTCAATTATAAAAGCCGACTGAAATTGACGACAGTGGGCACTATCCCAGGATTATTGTTCGTACCAAGTCATACATCCTGTAATTCTCGCACTTTAACCTCAAATCAAATTCAAATTCAAAGTCGAACAAAGTTATTATCATATTCAATATTAATTATTTTACAAGTGTCTAATAAATTCCTTAAAAGGTACTTATACATTTGACTCGAGTCTTATTTCAATCGTGCCTATCCATAAACTGTCTGAATATAGCCAGCCCTTATCTATTAATTCTACAAAGGTAAGAATATTAAACATACTTTCATTCTGATTTAAAAATCTTCATAAATAAACTTCAATACATTTAATTGTGAGAACGATCTCACTCAATTAGAATATTGGTGGAGTTTAATCACCACTAGATTTCATATACTTTCGTATTTTTAAATATTATTATAATTAACTTTGAACATTTTGGTTCCGGTGTAAATCGTTTTTTAATTGAGAGATCATATTGAATGTATTGAAGAGAAAACTTATAATTCTCCATTCATATACATATCTATGTGGATTGCATAAAAATATAAGGGACTAATAATAAAGTGTTTTAAAAGGCATTAATCAAACGCAAAGTGAGTCTAAATAAAAATATTATATATAAAACGGCACAAATCAAATACAAATTTTACGCAAAATAGCGTCTATTAAATAGATTATTTATACGCGAAATGCAATATTTAAAGTGAATAGCGTCATTAAAAATAAACGTGTAGTGTATCATTAAATATGAATAATGTTATCTAAAATAAAAAAAAAATATATACGCAAAGTGCATTATTAGAGAATTGCGTCAATCAATAAAAATATATATATCATATGGAGTGCAAAAATTTAAATACATATATCATACGCATAGTGCGTAATCAAAATATACAATCGTGAAGTGCACGATTAAAAATTATATTCAATTAAAATAATTGAATAAATAAGTTTATACATCAATTATTCTTAAAAATTGTAAAACTTTTTTTCATTTTTTATCAATTATCTTAAAAAGTTTCTTGCATTAATCATATAATATCAGTAATCTGATACATTAACAATTCATTAAAAATAGAATTTTCGCAAAAGTACAAAAGTTGCACGTTCTGCAAATAAAAATTTAGATACAAAAATCGAAAATAACACCTCAAATGTAACGAATATTTCACAAGAAACAATTGAAAATAACACCACAGATCCCTACTAAAAAGTCTCAGGTGAGAAATCACCTGATTTCTCAGGTGATTAATCATGCCAAAATCTCATGTGACGATTTTTTTGGTTTTTACACGTTTCAAAGCATACTTACTAGGAGAGTATCACATCTCCGGATCACGGATTTTGCTCTAACTTTGAGATAGGTTTTCAGATGTCAAAATATGGAAAAAGCCAGAGTTATAGACCCCAACGCTCAATATTTCTCTAATTGCAGGCAATTAAAGAAAATCACTAAAAAAGTTACTAGATTTTTAAACGCTTATAATTCTTTAGCATTAATAGCTAGACGCTTGTAACTGTTTTTAAATGAAAGCTACGTTCAAATCCTTTCGAAAAAGCACCTATAGCATATCAAAATATTATTTTTTCTCAAAGTTACAGCGTTATAAGAATTTGAGCTGAATTTCCTTTTAAAAATATTAATTAATGATAAATGTTAAAATGTAGTACAATTTTCATAACGCTGTAACTTTGGGAAAAAATAATATTTTGATATGCTATAGGTGCTTTTTCGAAAGGATTTGAACGTAGCTTTCGTTTAAAAACAGTTACAAGCGTCTAGCTATTAATGCTAAAGAATTATAACTGTTTAAAAATCTAGTAACTTTTTTAGTGATTTTCTTTAATTGCCTGCAACTAGAGAAATATTGAGCGTTGGGGTCTATAACTCTGGCTTTTTCCATATTTTTACATCTGAAAACCTATCTCAAAGTTAGAGCAAAATCCGTGATCCAGAGATGTGATACTCTCCTAGTTAGTCAATTGCGAACTATTTTTGAAAAATTTTGAAAAATTTGGTCTCAGAAAAAATTTTGACTTATTTTACAAAAAATTTTCTAAGTTCAATTTTTCAAAAATTTTCAAAAATAGTACGCAATTGATTAAGCATGGTTTGAAACGTGTAAAAACAAAAAAAATCATCACATGAGATTTTGGCATGATTAATCACCTGAGATTTTTTAGTAGGGATCTAACAGAGAACACAGATTTTCCACAAGAAACAAGTCAAAATAATATTTCAAATATAAGCAGTACAGATCCCTTCTTAAAAAAAATGATGAGATGCCATGTTAAAGCATCTAAAGATCGAATCCTGATTGGTTGATATAGAATAGGCGCCAAAAATTAAATTTTAAAGGGTTTGGATTTTTTAAATAAATAAAAACTAATTTCTAGGCATTGTTTTTTAAATATAATAGAAGTAGCTCAATTAAAATAGAATAAGAATATTTTACTTTAAACCAAGCAATATTATTTATGTATATAACCAATGTATAGTTTAATGATAAAATATATAATTATAAGCACAAGCAAGGTGACTACCTTTTATTTAAAAATTCCAGTAAAAGTAATGTTTTAAAGATAAATTTATGTGCACATTTTAATAAAAAAAATAAGGTTGGAATAAATCAAGGTCAAAATTTACTGATAACAATAGATGATACAATTGACGAACAAACTGTATGTCTATTTTTAATGAAAATTTGAAGAATCTACTTATACGAGTGTGCTATTTCATAATATACAATACTATTTAGTTAAACTTATTATATTAAATATTAATACATAAATGAATAGATAAGAATAAATAGTATAAAATGTGTGTTTTCAGTAAATGTAGTTTGAAAATAATTCACACACTGAAGAAAATATGATTACGGTAGACAGCTTTGTTATAGATTAACATATAAAATTTGTATTACAGTTGACGAACAAGCTATATGTCTATTTTTAATGAAAATTTGAATAATTTACTTATATGGGTGATTCTATTCTAACGGGTAATCACATGTAATCGTTTAATAAACTATCAATACAAGGTTCAAATATTATTAACCACAAATTTTTCATATACTTTTAGGTTGTAACTTTATGATCCGTTGACTTTCTAATCGCAAATTTCAATGTTGCTTTTGTAGGGACCCTAAAAAAGTATAAAAAGTAATCTCCTCTGTCTGTAATCATATATAAAATTTTTTTTAAATGTTGTAGAGATACAGGATAGATGAATTAATACTTCTGAAAGATCAAAAACTATTTTTTTCCATCCGTACATACATTTCAGCAGAATGGTTGAAAAAAAAATTTTTTTTGACCCTCTGTTATTATAAAAAAAATGTATATTTTTTCATAGATAAAAAGCAATAATAATAAAAAATGTTATATTTGAATCTTATGAAAATAGAAGCTATTCCTATCACATGGAAATATTGTTATTTTATGTTTATTTCGCTAAAAAATTGCTTTGTTGATCATAGAATACATTTTTGTTTACGTGTAAACATCATTTCACTTATGGATGCTAAGTTACCTTTTCTACGATAATTCCCCTGGCTCTAAACATTTAACTGTTACAGATGATATAAGCGCATATTAAAATACGTAATAGACGTTTGAGAAAGTAGTAATGTACAACTAAAAAAGTTTGTATAGCAGTAAATGTTGGAGACCGTTTACTCGGTAAAAATTTAATTCAAATTATCAGGTAATCTCCCCTGGCATATAATTCCCCTGCCTTTTTTGAGATGCACTCACAAAATTCTAATAATAAAGTCAACAATTTTATTCATGAATTTCATACCATAAAGTATTAAATTATTTGTACACTTGAAATTTAATACATATTATACTGCTTATAATTTTTATATATTCAAAATTGAATATATATATATATATATATATATATATATATATTTGTGGAGAATTTCCGAGTAAGCACATTCTCAAATCTTTTTGTAAACAATCACTGTAGTCATATTTACATACTACACTATATACTACGTTTATGTTATAGTATGTCGTATTCGGTAGAATACCCGTGGAGCTAGCTAAATGGGTATTGGGGTGTCATACCGCCCTGCTCGTAGCTAAAGTATATTCAATTAGCAATACATTATACAATGTCGTATACGACTTTAAAATACTTTATAGTATGGAATATTATTGCATACGCCACACTATATTGAAGTGTATTGGCAAATATTCTACAGTCTTGTTGAAGAACGTTCGGAGCAAAACACTAAAATATGTTTTTAGAAGGGTAGTAGAGTCAGCGCGCTGCTACAAGTAAGACAAAGACAGATAAAGAAGAGCGCAGTTAAAAGTAAGCTATAGTTCTCCGTCGGCGTCGTTCGGTCGTTTCCGTAATTCGTCGTCGGCTCTCTCTCTGTCGCATTGGCAGAAGTATACCGGCACCGCTCAGTTCTTTGTGCGCATTCTTGAAATAAATAGAATTTCAAATTCTTCAATTAAATAGTCTGAAAATTTATATTTTATTATAATGTTTTTTTATTTGTATTTAATCTTTTTATAGTCCCTCATACGACCTACGATAACATAAAATCATCTACCCAACTTGGGCTAACGAAGGATACATATGATCTCGACTAATGTTTTATAGCTTGAACAGCAGTTAGTCTCGGGCTAAAGCCCTCGACCGACTACTGCTCAAGCTAAAAACATTAGTCTCGCTCATATAAATCCTTCGTACGCCCAAGTTGGGTATATAACTAATATACTACAAATAAATAAAGCGAAATCAAAGGTTACATCGTAGTATTCAGAAAATAAAAATATCAGTTTGTCATTAGCCTTGATGAAGAGTTTGTCGTTGATATCAATGTAAGTATATAATTATTTGAATTTAAATGAAAGTCTTTGAAAAATCTGAATTGGAAAATCTATAAATTGATAATATATTATTTTAGATTGTATTGGTAATAAAATGGTTTCTACACATGGACGTGGCGAACTTCCTACTAATCCTTTATCATCAAGTACACTTAACTCCACTCCCAAACACAAAAATAATGTTATTATATATTTTGAAAAAGCAAACTTTCTCAAGTATGGATATATTTGTTCTTTAACTTTCTTCTAATAATGTTTATAAATACATATTTTTGTTGTAACTCGTCGTTTTTTATTTTTAAAAATTCATCCATATATGGTAATAGCTAATTCTAAAGCATTTCAGAAAGTTTAGAATCTTTGTTCAACATAAATATTATTAGAAAATAATATATCAAGTGATGGTAATAAAAAAAGTAATTCCCCTGGAATAAAAGTAATTCCTCTGTATCAGTATATTTTTTATCTATCAGTTTTTCTGGGAATAATTTATGGACAGCTTGCTACTTTGGGATATTGTTCTATTAGATATAACCATAAAAAAACCTGAGTAAAATTTTTAAAATGAACACCTTTATTTTCTATTATTTCAAAATTTGAATTTGACCCGTTCGAATAGAATCACCCATATAAGGGTGCTATTTTATGATATACGATGAATTAATATTTAATATAATGTATTTAACTGAATAGTTTGCTTGTACAAGTGAGTTATTTTATTATATACATTACTATTTAACTAAATATTAATGCATGAAATTAAAAAATGGAAAAACAATTTATGTTTTAATGAATAAAGCTTGAAAATAATTAACATGCTGATAAAATTATAACTATAGTAAGCATCTTTTTTATAGATTTGTATATAAAATTTGCATTACAGTTGACAAACAAGCAATATGACTATATTTTCAATAAAAATTTGAATATTTACTAATATAGGTGTGCTATTTTATAATATATAATGAATAATTATTTAATATAATATATTTAACTGATTAGTTTACTTATACATGTGGGTTATATTATAATATACAGACATAAGCTGAAATAACTTGGGCACCTATGCACTTTCTACTCAACTGTAGTTACTAGAGCTATCAGACCTGAGTTTCAGCCTGAAAAAAAAATCAGATTTAAATTTAATTGATAATTTTTTGTTATTATAATATTAACTAATAAAACTTCTTTGTAGCTTAAATATACATTAAGAGCATGACGAAGCTGTCCGCCTTCCAATAATATTTCCAATCCTTACTTATGAATAAACGATGCGTTTAATCGAGTTTTTTTACTACAAAGAAAAAATTTGTAAGATTAAACTCTAGTGCGGACAACCCAAGAAATCCACCAAAATATTATACATACAAAGTTATAACAAAAACTTTCAATGTATCGTATTTTAAGGTTAGGTTTGTCGAGTTTAATATCTAATTTCCAATCAAAGCTCATAAAAAAATAACAAGTCTAAATGATTTTTTATTTTAACAAAAATTATTGTACTAATATAGCTTTAGTGCGGACAAGTCATTATATTTGTTTAATTTATGAATTTAAAAAGATATTGATAAAATAAAAAAAGCAAAACTCAATTGCTGCAGCTCCGACATGCCATTAAGGGGGCCAGATACTATTAGAAGCTGAAATATATTGCTGAGATATATTGATATAAATTGCTGATGTTTAAAAATAACTAATTTCATATAAAAATACATTTAATTTCAAACATGTTTTGGTATAAAACATTTTCTATATCTTGAGAATTGAAGTAGTGGTGCTCGTTGAAAGTCTGGAACAAAAAACCCTTTACTGCAAGGTTTCTTCATGAGTTTTCATTGGATTTACTTGAAATTTTATGAAGATATTCAAAATTATAGTAGGATCCATATAAGTGTAAATCATTCATAAAAAATTCAAATAATTAAAAAATTTTGGAAAAAAAAACAATTTCAAAAAAAATTTTTTTATTAATTATTATAAATAATAAGTTGATAAATAAATAGAAATAAATTAATTCAAAATCTGCTCCACTTATATGGATTCTACTATAATTTTGAATATCTCCATAAAATTTCAAGTGAATCCAATGAAAACTCATGAAGAAACCTTGCGGTAAAGGGTTTTTTGTTCTAGACTTTCAACGAGCACCACCACTTCAATTCTCAAGATATAGAAAATGTTTGAAACCAAAAAATGTTTGAAATTGAATGTATTTTTATATGAAATTAGTTATTTTTAAACATCAGCAATTTATATCAATATATCTCAGCAATATATTTCAGCTTCTAATAGTATCTGGCCCCCTTAAATAAAAAAGTTTGATCCATGAATAGTTTTAAAAACCCTTTTGTTTATTGAATAACACTATTTAAAATGAAATAATATTGTATGTGGATCATGTCTTAAGATTTATAAGTTATAAATATATTTTAATACACTTCTACTTTCTCATAGAAAAAACATTGTATCAATAAAAAAAAATTTTCTATTTTTTTTATTAATTTGTACATATTTAGACTCGTGAGTCGAAAAAAGTGGTTTCCACCCTGTTAAAAAAAATCAGGCGAGAAATCACCCGATTTCTTAGGTGGTTTATTATGCCAAAATCTCATGTAATGATCTCTCACCTGATTTTTTTTTGTAGGGCAGAAAATGTCTGTATGTATGTGTGTGTTTATTCATTACGTCAATTAGATCTCAAAAAGTACTCGACAGATTTCCTTCAAATTTCGCATAGGTTAAGTGTATGAGTTATCGTGCCTTTAAGGTTAAGGCAGACACGTTTCCGTCAATTAAACGAATCTCATTATTTTTTAAAAGTTGTATAAACTGTTTATTTAAAGTAAAGCACATTATCTACGAATAAAACAAATTCCCTAAGTGAAAATTTGAAAACTATTAATTTGCTGATTGAATTTACAAAGTTTATGCGATGTGTCAGTTTATCGTGTGTCGTCTGCTTACCATATAAATGCATACTTTTATTATCGTGCTTTGATTATCGACATCGCATGCTTTAACATAGGGCACGATAACTGGGAAAGGCACGTTAACTCCTACACTTACCCTACAATTTATTTTTTTGTCTAACTGGTACGGAAGCTATTGAAAACTGGTTTTCTTGGCGTAGTTTTAATTTTAGAACAATTTAAAACATTTTTTTTCAATTCTAATTTTTAATTTTTTTTTGTATTTTACTTTAAGTATTCGATGGATTTGCTCTAAAATTTGCTTGGAAATTATTTGCGACTATCAAAAGAAAAACTTCTGAAAACTGATTTTCTTAGCGTGGTTTTAATTTTAGATAATTTTTTTTTTAGCAAAAAAAATTCATTTTTCTTTTATTTTACGTAAATTACTCGATAGATTTGCCCCAAAATTCGCATGCAAGTTATTCGCTATTGTCAGAAGAAAAAAATTTTTTTAAACTAATTTTCTTAGCGCAGTTTTAATATTAGAGCATTTTGAAAATTTGGAAAAAATTTTAATATGAAACCACTTTTTTCGACTCCCTGAGTCTAAATACATACAAATTAACGAAAAAATAAAAGAAAATTTCTTCACTAATACAATAATTTTTCTATGAGAAAGCAAAATGAAATCAAAATACTCTAACACAATGAGCTCTATGAGAAAGCATTACACCAAAGCACTTGGCAGCATTTTTGTAAATGCTCAAGTTCAAATAAATGTAATAGATATATTTATTATTACCTATAATGCGATTATGAAGTAGCTAAGTAAAGTCATTTATTTAATAGTCATTAAATATATAAAGATGAAAAAGATGCTTTTGAAATTTTAAATAATGAGGGATTTTTAAACTCTTATTACCAATAATAGTATTTAAAAATTTAATTTACTGTAATATTTAATTTAATTTAATGCTATCCAAACTAAAGATATAACGCATATAATAATTTCTGAAAACAATTTTATATGAATAAGTTGAAACAAAATTTAATGCAAAAGTAGAAAATAAAATATTTTTTTTGTGAAAAACTTTTTGATCTTTTATTGCAAAATTTATAGAATTTTCATACATTATTTTAAAACTCGGAAATTGATAGTGATGAAAATCATTAATGAATCAGATGAAATGTTTCTTCTAGAATATTTAAATTCTTTTAATCTTTTCAGTAAATTACATTTGAGAGAAAAATTTATTGTAATGCTTATAAGAAATATAAGTATTAATAAAGGTTCATGAAATAGTGCGAGATTGCAAATTTTAGAATTTTCTAATCATTTATTAAAATTTTTAATTTTGACGGGTGGTATAAGATAATATTTTTCCAAACCGTAGTAGATTATATTGTGAAAATGAATATTCCTTTTACATTTAAAAGGACGTAATTTCCATGAGAATTATCTTTTGCTATGACGATTAATAAATTACATGGATAAACGTTTGGTAGTATAATTATTCTTTTAATGAACTGAACATGGTTAAAAACAATTGTGTAGTCTGTTAACTTTTTTTTCTGTTACTAAATTGTCTGTTGAAGTAACAAACAAGGATGTGACGATTTAACAGACTTTATGTCAGTTGATTCTGAAAATGTCCGTAATAAACGACTAGAACAGATAGACCAGGGGCAAACTACATAAGTCTTGGTCGATCGAAGTCCTCGATTCTATCCAGGTATTATTTATGTATTTTGACCAGCTTAATCCGAATTTTTTTGGGTAGAAAATCTGAAAATGGTGCATTTGAGAATTATTAACAATTTTTATAAACAAATTATAAAAATGCGCTTAAAAAAAAAAAATTTTATCATATTTTTTAGTTCGTTTTGAGTGAAAAAGGTTCTCATGAACATATTGCTAAAATACATTGAATCGGCAGAAAACAAATCGTAAAGTTTGAAAAAACGCGATTTTTCAAAAAACGGTACTTTTTTGAGCGATTGAGAAGCAGTCGGAACCATTTGCCGCTTGGTGGCGCTGCAAGTGAGAGAAGAATATAAAATATTTTGTATACACGGATTTACAATTTATTAAGACAATAATATACCTCTAATGTTGTCAATAACTCTAGCCATATATATGTAGAATAATTATTGATGCTAATCTTGTTTGAAAAGTCTAAAATATTTTTGTGAAGCGAAAAATTCTGCGCATAATAGAGTCGAAGTAAATATGTGTATTTTTCTTTAGTGCAACAGAGAAAGTAATACCAAAGAATGATGAATACATATGCTCGCTTTACAACAATATTTTAGACTTTTCAAACAAGATTAGCATCAATAATTATTCTACATATATATGGCTAGAGTTATTGACAACATTAGGGGTATATTATTATTTTAGTAAATTGTAAATCGCTGAGTAAAAATTATTTTACATTCTTCTCTCACCTGACCGCTGCGCCCCCATGCGGTAAATAGTCCGAACCGCCTCTTAATGGGTAATGTAATCATTATAAATACGGTTGCTAACTAATGTACTCTTTAAGTTTATATTTTAACAAACAATTTAAGCTATTGTGAGTTAAAATGAAATTAGTAGAAGCTGAGCTATAGGCTTTCAAAGTTTTGAAAAATCACGTTTTTTCAAACTGCGATTTTTTTTGCCGATCCAGTTGATTTTAGCAATATGTTCATGAGAACCTTTTTTACTCAAAATGACCTAAAAATATCATAAATTTTTTTTTTTTTTTTAAATGCATTATTATAATTTTTTTATAAAAATTGTTAATAATTATTAAAATTATATCATTGTAAATGTCACGAAAGCTATTCATTAGACAATAAATATCATATTATAAACGAATATAATATTGTATAAGATATAATAAAAAACGTTCTTTCTAATATTTCTTGAGTTCTTGTACATTTATTAATTTAAACGTAAATTTGAAAAAAAATAAAACTATATATAAAACGTGATGTATGTATGTATCTATGTATGTGTACGGAAAACAAGACCAAAAAACGTTTTAGTACATTGACAGACAATGTCTGTAATTTATAAGTAGAATTTTAACAGACATTTGTTTGTTAAATTCTTTAAAGACATTTTGTCTGTTAAAGTAACACACATTTTTGTCTGTTAACTGGTTTTAACAGACTTTGTCTTTAATATTTAACAGCTGTTTCAATTTTTCTTTAATTCTATAACAGAAAAAACGACTTTTTTCCTCTATTTTTTAGAGAGGCTTCTTCAGGTGCTAAAACATAAATTTTAATAACAACTGATAACAGTTTCTTAATGATTAAAAATTTCTAAATTCATCAACAATACATTAAAAAAACATCACCTAAAACAATACATTTTAGGCGTAACAATAAAAATAAAAAATGAAACTTACAAGTATTAAACATGTGGTATTACATAACTGTCAAACTATTTTTGTCTTATAAAAATATATAATAATAGATATTTCTATTAATAATAAAAATTTTCGCAAGTTATACAAATCTTTAACATAGGTAATTTAGGTTAGTTACGTTTGTACAAAGTGACTAGCAAATGTGTTTCTTTATGTACTTGGTATTTGATTCAAGATTTTGACTCACATGAATGAATTTGATTTAATTATATTTAATCTAATTTAACAATTATTGCGTTTTATTGTAATTAAATTATTCTTGAAACCGTTTTATCAAAAAAATTAATTTCTTTTTAATAATTCAACTATGTATTTGTTATATACGTTGTTTAATTTTTCAGTGTCGTGTATTATTGCAATTTTCATATTTTTTAATATGTATCATTTCTGATAGCAATCTTTTTTGATAATTGCATTCAATGTCTAATATGTTTGAGGTTCCTATGTTTGTATCAAAGCCATGGCCAGAATTTTTACAGTGTGTAATAAACGCAGATTTGTCTCTTTTATGTTTTAAATCACTTATATGTTGTAAATAAAGAAAAATTGAAATAGATACTGCTATTAGTTTATTCAGTTCCTTAAAAAAATTTTTAGTTGTTGTTAGCTGCTCAAGAATAATATAATTATTGATTGATGAAGAGAAGTTTTTGATCATGGTCAGTTGTATGCTACGATGTCTAGAGTTTGATCTTATATCCAACATGCCAAAGAACTAATATAAATATTGAAAATTACGTATGTGAAAAATTATATTAAAAATTTTTTTTTAATTAATTTTTTTATTTTTTGATGACATATTAAAGGCACTTCGTACTGTTCGATTTTAAGGTTCATAATTTTAGTTTTTATTTAAAATTAATTTTTGATGGATGACCACTCATTATTTTTTTAAAAACAATAAAATTGCTACTAAAATAATTTCGTTTATTAAAATTAATTATCATGTTTATAGATGATATTATATCCATAGTTGACCCTGGAGTATAAATTTGTTGCGCGCTTCGCGTGCATGAATTTCACTAGTATTTTAAAGAAACAAAACACACTATTACGTAAATCTACAGGAACGATTCCAAAAATAATTTCCAAATGTACTAAAACAACACAAAAAAATAATCAACAAGACAGTTTTTTAGACAAATATACTTTACCGAGAGAAGTGACGATATTTTCAGAAAATAATACAACAACAGACGGAATATTTAACAAAACGGAAAATTTATCTGTTAAACAAGAAAGTTATCAAGATATATACGAAGAGAATATTCTTGTGGGTACTAATAACAATTCGATTGTCGAAATTGAAAACTTACTACCCTGGTAGAAAGTTGAGCATATTTTCAGTATATCATCCCGTATTTTATGGGCAGTCGCGATCATATGCTTTTAGATATCGCGATAAACCTCCATTACTCTTAACGAATTATCGCGATGGTATCGGGAGAATATGGTCAATGTTGAATTATACTATATTCATAAACAGCATATTACAAAGTGTGAGTGAGCACGCATATGGGAACACAGTAAGTGAGAAAGAGAAAGGCTGTTCACTCCTTGTTTCCTTTTCAGTTCCTAAACGGACAGTCTTACACTGTAAAAAAAATAGCAGAAAATCACGTTGTTGGTCGACGATTTCAATGCGACCATGCACCGTCGAGGTTATTTAACTTCGTTCAACGGCGACATTTTAACGTGCTCTGCGTGATTTCACGTAAACTGAACACAAGATTTTTAGATTAAATCAGTTAGATTTTGCGCTTCAACAATGTTAAATAACATCGACGGTGCATGGTCGCATTAAAATCGTCGACCAACGACGTGATTTCTCGCCATTTTCTTTTACAGTGTATTCTCTCACACTAAGTTTACATATGCACTCGCTCACTCGCACTTCGCACTCACTGATTTTACATGGATATTTTATTCATAATCATACTGTATATGTTCGCAAATATATGTAAGTTATACAATAAAGAACAGAAAATGTTGACACTATTACAATAACAGTATATGCATCTTTAATAATTTTAAAGTTAAGTCAAGTCAATCTAACCTGCACATATAGTGATGAAGATAGATGCTTATAGAAGACGAAGCGTCGAGTGATGCGCGCGCAACTAACATTCAGTATTCACAACTATAGGATATATTTTACGATTGTACAAACAGGCGCCATCGCGGGCAGCATGTATATATACAGATTCGCTTTCTATAAACGATTTTAATTGCAAAATTATTTACAACTCATATGAATTGTAATAATGAATATTATAATATTTATAATTTATTTCGAATCAGAAGAAAAAAATTTTAATTATTTTAATGATTATATTTTATATCAACTCTGTAATCTTTAATATATTATCGTGTATTTATCGGTCACTTATCGCGACTGCGTAGCGACGAGATATAGCCAACAGATAGTTATCTGAGCATATCTTATCCTTAATTTTCTACCAGGGTAGATAACACAAATATGGCAAATACATCAGGATACTCACTGAAAGAAATTTCAAGATTAGTACCCGAATTTGATGGAAAAAATTTACCTTTAGAAGATTATATAGTAAAATTAGAAATTGAAAAAGATATATTAAGTGAAGAAGAACAAGCGAAATTTATGAATTATTTAGGATTTAAGGTATCAGGAACAATTCGTACTGCTATAAAGGGTAGTAGAATTGAAACTATAAAAGAATTTATTAGATTTATAAAAAAAATTATATCCTAAGATTGATAATTTACACTCTTTACATGCAAAATTAGAACGAATTCAACAAGCAAAACATGAATCAGTGGTCAATTACATAGAAAGAATAACAAAATTAAGCTTAAAAATTAAAGATAAAAACGAAAATGAAAACGGCATAACAAGAGATGCGAAATTTGGAAAAATATAAAGATATTAGAACACAATCGGATCAAAATACAAAAGGAATTATGGTTAGTGATATTTTTGAAAAATCACCGAGACAAATAACATGCTGCCAAATATGTAAAGATAAAGGTCATGAGGTGTTATGTTGCAATATTGCAAGTTGTGTATATTGTAAAGAACCAACTCATTCGTCATATCAGTGCACTAATACAAAAGATAAAATAAAATTAATATGCAAATTTTGTAATCAACTAGGACATTCAAGAGGTATGTGTACACTGTAAGATGATAATGAATAATATTGTCAATACTGCTAAAAAAATAGTCATCAAGTAAGTCGTTGTCCGATCATAAAAAAATATGAATTATGCTGGAAATGCAATAAGAACGGACACAACTCTGAATTATGTAATCAAATCGAAGAAAAAATTAATATACCCACACAAACTTGTGACATTTGTAATCAGAATCACACCACTACTAATTGTGAAAAATTCAAGATATTTGTAAATCAAATTAACTCAGATGATCAAATAAGATGCCAATTATGTGACAGATGAGGTCTCTCAGGTAGAGACTGCAGAAATAATTATAATGGAAATAATCGAAATAATAATGAATATGGATAAAGAGGTCAACATAAATTTTGTAGATACTGTAAAACTAAAGGATATAATATAGAGCAATGCAGGAAAGGAGAATATCAAAATAAAAAAGCTTAAAACAATAATCAAAATATACAATATCCATATTGTAAAAAATTAGGACACTCACTTGATACATGTTTTACAATTAAAAATTTAGAAAGAAAGCAAGAGAAATTTTGCACATTATGCAAAAAAACCAATCATACAAATGAACAATGTCAATCAAAAATAACTGAATCAAATAATACACAGGGAAATGCTTAGACTTATCTTGGAAAGAGCAAACAATATGAGTTACAAAACAAAAGTTGCTCAAAATATTATGAAGACATTCAATATTTTGCAAGAGAACACAAAATTGATTACGAATTCGAAACATGTGACACATTTGATAATATTGATATAAATAATTTAAGTTTTACATTAAACTGCAGTAAAGAGAAAGAAATGCTTTACGATACGATAGAATTCAAACCTCAGGTGAAAAATGACTCAAAATTAGTAATAATACATGAAAAAAAATCCAAAAATATAAACAATATAAACAACGAAACTGAAATAAGTAATTCTGAAAATGATATAGATACAAATATACCAATTTACGTATCTAAACTAGGGGATACACTGCAATTTATTGAAATAAAGAATCCATTTACAGACGAAGTATGTAAATTATCAATAGATACAGGTGCTCAACTTGAAATAATAAAAGAAAAATTAGTACCACCTAATTCTATTAATTATGATATTAAAATATATTTATCAGGAATCTTTAATACACCTATGAAAACATATGGCAAAGTTAATTTTTCTATAAACAAATCACAAACAAATTTTCATGTAGCGTCAAAAAATTTTTCGATACCCTATGATGGAATTTTAGGTATAAATATTTTAAAGGAAAATAAATTAAGACTAGATTAAGGATATTTAAAAGTAAATGGAAAAAATTATTATATTCAAACAGACTATAAAGATGAAAAAAATTCAAGTTGAAATTTATGTATAGAAAACAACGAAAGAAATGTCGCACCCCAGCGGAAAAAATAAACGAAAGTAATTCAAAATTTCTGAAAGAAACTGAAAGAAACGGAAAGTTCTTGTGAAAATTGGGACGAAACAATTGGTACATTTTAAACTGTTTCAGAAATTTTCGGAAGTTTTCTGAATGTCTCATTTTATATCATTTTCCAAATGGATATAGAAAAATCAGCTGTCATAATCATTTTGGTTCATTTTAGTTTTTTTTAAATTTATTTCAATTTTTTTAAACTGTTTCAGTTTCATTCTTTTGGTTTCAGTTTCTTTCTATTCGTTTTCATTTCTCTCGTTTTCTTTCATTTAATTTCAGTTTGTTTCATTTTATTTCATTTTCCCTTAAACTAATTCAGTTTGTTTCTGAATGTTTCCAAAACTCTTGTAATTAATCAGATTATTTCATTTTAAATTTGGAAATAAGTAATGAATTGTGAAAACTGAAACAAAATGAAACATACGGAAAATTGTTGTAAAATTATAAAATAATTGGAACATTTTGAATTTGTTTTAAAATTATTACAAGTTTTCGGTATTTTTCATTTTATTCAATGTTAAAAGTAAATATGGAAAAAATTAGATTTCATACAAATTCCGATTTTTTCAGTTTGTCTCTATCTGTTTCGGTTTTATTCAGTTTCTTTTGATCTGTTTCAGTTTGTCTCAATTTACTTTAGTTTCTTTTCACTTGTTTTAATTTATTTCAATTTACTTCAGTTTCTTTCAATTTTTTGTAACTGTCATTAATCATTCTAATTTCCTCTTTTTCCATTTTAAAATGAATGATTCATTATAAATAATAATTAAAGGGGATGCATCAGTCCTGTTTTACCATTTTGAAAAACAATTTTTCTCTGCAATGGGTGATTAGATAGGATTTTCTGTTTGGGAATAGTTTTTATTTTGAAAAATGAAGAGCGGACAACTATTTAGATCTATAAACACATCAAAAAGTTTTTCTTATGCTAAATAAAAATTAATAAATTTATTCGTATTTGTTGACATCGCTATGATCGTTGCTATGCGCGAAAACAAGGAAAACGTTGCAACCAACTATATTGTATATCTATATCGCATAGTAACGAAATTATTTTAAAAAATGGTAAAACAGGACTGATGCACCCCCTTAAATACCATTTAATAAATTTATTTTTGTCCACGTTTCAGGATCAAATTTTTGTATTTTTTTTTTATTTTTGTTTTATTAAAAATAAATAAAATGTCATTAATTTTAAGAAATTAAAATTAAAATCGTTAAGCTTGATGAGTAAAAATTACAAATATTTAAACGTGAGATAATAAACTGATTATATAATACAAAAGTGCAATAAGCTCTGTTGAAATAGTTGAGTATTAACGATTTCCCAGTCTACAATTTCAAGCTCGATTTCTTTTTTAAATGGGCTCAAAATCGAGTTTTCAGCTTGAAATTTTTTATTAAGTCGAATTTTAAATACTGAAATATTAAATTATTTAATAGGTTAAGTATATATTTTAAATTATTATTATCAATAAATGTTATTTTCTAATATTATTCGTAAAATTTAAAAAATTTTGGTAAGATTCGGAATGTTTTCGAATTTTCCCGAAAATTTCTGAAAATTTCCGAGGGTTTTCGGGAGTTTCTGAAAATTTCCAACAATTTCTTTACAAATTTGTTAATAATCTAATTGAAATACTTAAATAATTGGAATAAATCCAAAAACTTCAAAAAAATAGGGAAAACTTTTGGAAAAATTTGAAAAGTTTGGAAAAAATTAGAAATTAATTAAAATACTCTAAAATATTCTGATTATTTCAATTAATATTCTAAAAGATTCTGGAAAAATATGAAAAAATTCATTAAGTTCTAAAAAAAATTGAAAACTTCTAAGAAATTTTGAAAAATTTTGAAGCCATCCGAAAATTTTCGAGAGACTCCGAAATATTCTGAATATTTATAGAAAATAAATGTTTAATTTATGAAAGAACCTAAGATATTTTGTAAAACAATGAAAAGAAATGAAAATAAATGAAATACACCGAAAAAAGCGGAAACAAACTTGAATACTTTGAATGTCTCGTCCCAATTTTACCAAAGTCTCTCCAACCGATTTCAATTCTTACTGTTTCTTTCAGTTTCCCTCATTTTCTTTCTGATTACTTCTAAAACTTTTCGAATGATTTCAAGTGTTTCATTTATTTTTTCCGCTGGGGCAGCAATTACTAATACATTTCAATTGTAATTCAATCATTTCACAATATTATAAAATTGGGGAAGATTGGATAAATCTTTTACCAAAAGAACAACAAAAAATATTGTAAAAATTTTAAAACCAAATACTCAAACTTCATGGATACCTAAAAAATAACATCACTGGCAACAAGTGGCATCTATTCTCAAGAAGACTTACAGGAACTACAACAACATATAATGTTCCCTTTCGAAAAAGCAGCTTTATTAAATGCTATAGCGAGAGGAATCCAGGTTCAAGAAAATTCAAGGGGGGATTTATTAAGTAATTTACTAACAGAAAATACTTTATCAAATATAGTAGAAAACACTTGGAAAAAATTTATAAATAAATTAACAACATTCGAGTCAATAAGTTTAGCTATAATAATGATTTTATTCATTCTTCACATAGTTAAATTAATTATGGATACTATTATAAGGGGATATACACTTTATACAATATATGGCTGGTCTATACATTTATTAGAAGCCATTTTTAGCTCCATTACGCATTTAATAATTATATTAAATAATCAAATAAAAAAAATACCAAAATATGAAGAAGTGGAATTGAAAGAACTGAAAATAGAAAAACTAGTCATATCAGAACCCATGATTTCACAATCTCATTCACCTCGAACAACGCCCCCAATTTCACCAAATAAATCACCCTACTTAACACTATCTTCCGCAAGTACATCTACTCCTTCTAAATCAGCACCTCAAGAACCGAAAGAGATTCGACTATTCAATCTTATTCGTAATTAGTTTAAAAAAAAAAAAGAATATATAATAATAAATTTCATAATTTGAAAAATATAAAATCAGCCCATAAATGTCGTTCTTTTAAATAAGCATTATAATATATATAATTAAATACATATAAATATAGCCGATAAATTTTTTTTTGTTAGTTATAAAAACAATTAATAAAACTTTTTTAATTATAATTTAAAATAAATCACATATACATAATATTCAAATATACTAAAAATTATGCATACATCATTGTTTTGTTTTACATAAGGGAATGAATGACACTATGCGCATGTATCATTCACCTAAACATATCGATATCAATTGACATCGTAAACAATAAAAAATCTAATAATAAAAAATAGAAAGAAAACGACATATTATGAATATATGATACACATCTATATTTCAGCAATTATAAATTTCATTTTTCTGCTCGTCATTTACTTATATACTTTAGTAAGCACATATTTCACTTGAATTTTAAATATTATTCATCGAAATCTTAACTTTCTATAAATTCATATAAGAAAGATAAAGAGGAAAGGGAAACTAAGATAATAAAAAAATAGATTGCCCCCCGAGCGCAGCGAGGGGGGCGAACACGCGAGCAATTGATGGTCAACTTCTCTCCCGAGGTGAATATACGATTTTTTCTTATCTGCGGCGCAAAGTACGTCCAACTTACCCGTTGTAATAATTCGTTTTTGATGATAAATCATTAAAATAAAAATATCGCGATGAATCGCCTACTGCTTCTGACCGAGTATGTTCTATCCTTCTCTGCCCCTCTCCCACTGATGATAAATCATTAAAATAAACCATCAATATTTCACTCACATTTTATAATTTACACACTTTATAATTCACAAACTTTATAACACACTGCAATTTATAATTCACAAAATAAAACAAGTCAATATTTTAATAATAAAATATTTAAAATTACTATAAGAAAGATAAAGAAAAAGATACTTAATGCTTGTTGTAACCGTCAAATAAAGCTTAGACATGGCCCCTTCTATTCGCGGCTAACTGTATTGTACATATAGGAGAAAGAAAGAGAGAGGGAAAGAGTCAATGCTTAAAGTCGGCGGACAGAGAAGGATAGACGCAACCCTCTCTATTCTTAACTGCCGTGAAAAACAGAGCGTCAAAATGATTGCGCATCCCTAGTGCGCTGAGCCACCGTGGATAATGCTTTGTTTCTCTCTCGCGAAGTAGACGTCTTCTGACGTACTTTTCGCCAGGGGATGAGAAAAACGCTGCCAAGTGCTTTGGTGCAATGCTTTCTCATAGAGCACATTAAGTTAAAGTAATTTGATTTTATTTTTTTAAATACGATTTTAATATAAATGTCCCTATCCTCTGTATTGAAGGCTGACTTAATACCTACGAAAACTATATGAATTTTACTCTTTCTTAATTTTGCCATTTGCATAATGTGATTTTATGATGCTCTAAAATTAAAAATGCGTTTATAAAATTAATTTTCCCAAGCTTGTCTTCTCAACACTATAACCAATAACTTGCATACAAATTTTGGAACATTTTCATCGAATAGTTTACAAAAAATACCAAATAATTGAAAAATAAACATTGTTTTAAAATTTTCTAAACGCTTTAACGTTACAACTACGCTAAGAAAACCAGTTATCAAAAGTTCATTTTATTTAGGCAATCGTAAATAATTTCTATACATAATTTTAAGCTACTTCATCGAGTAGTTTACGTAAAATACCAAAAAATAAGTGAAATTCTATTCAAAATTTACAAAATGCTCTAAAATTAAAACTGCGCTAAGAAAATAAGTTTTTCCAAGCTTGCTTTAATTAGGCAATAACAAATAATTTGTATGAAAATTTTTGAGCAAATTTATCGAATGGCTTTTGTGTAATAGAAAAAAAATGAAATATGAACATTTTTTCCAAAATTTTCAAAATGCTCTAAAATTAAAACTGCGCTAAGAAAATAAGTTTTCCAAAGCTTGATTTATTCAGATAATAGTGAATAATTTGCATAAAAATTTTTGAGCAAGTTTATCGAGTGATTTTTGTGCAATAGAAAAGAAATTAAAAATAAAAAATTTTTTCAAAATTTTCAAAATGCTTTAAAATTAAATGTGCGCTAAGAAAATTGAAGAAAATTAGTTTTCAAAAGTTCATTTTATTTTGACAATCATAAATAATTCCCATACATAATTTGAAGCTCTTTCATCGAGTAGTTTACGTAAAATATAAAAAAAATTAGAAAAATTTTATTCAAAATTTTCAAAATGCTCTAAAATTAAAACTGCACTGAGAAAATAAGTTTTTCAAAGCTTGTTTTATTTAGGCCATTGCAAATGATTTCCATAAAAATTTATGAGCAAATCTATCGAATGGTTTTTGTGTAATAGAAAAAAAATGAAAAATAGAGATTTTTCCAAAATTTTCAAAATGCTCTAAAATTAAAACTACGCTAAGAACATAAGTGTTCCAAAGCTTGTTTTCTTTAGACAATAGCGAATAACTTGCATACAAATTTAGAAGCAAATCTATCGAATAGTTGTCGTAAAATAAAAAGTAAATAAAAAAAAAAATTTTTTTCAAAATTTTCAAAATGCTTTAAAATTAAAAGTGCGCTAAGAAAATCAGTTGGTAAAAGTTTTTCTTCTTTTGGCAGTCGCAAATAATGTTCATACAAATTTTCAAGAAATTTCTTCGAGTAGTTTACGTAAAATATCAAAAAAATGAAAAATCAAAATTTTTTTAAAATTATTAAAATGGCCCTGAAAAAAAAACTGAGCTAAGAAGATCAATTATCGATAGCTTCCCCCCCCCCCCAGTTAGACAAAAAAATAAATTGCATGCAAAATTTGAAGCTGATCCATCGAGTAGTTCTCGAGATCTTATTGGCGTACTGAATACATACACACATACACACACACACACACACACACACACATACAGACATTTTCTGGAAACCACTTTTTTCGACTCTCTGAGCCTAAATATGTACAAATTAATGAAAAAATAGAAAAAAATTTTTTTCACTAATACAATGCTTTTTCTATGAGAAAGCAAAAATAAATTAATTATTTTACAAATTAAATTATTTAGCATATTATTATTTAAGAAATAATCTAAAAAAGGGATATAGAATTAAATTATAATTTCATAAGAGATGAGTCTTTTATGGAACCATAATTAAAGAAATTGATATTTTAAGTTTATTAAGAGGGTAAATATACATTCATTGTAAAACAATCTTTTTGTTTAATTTGCTGAATCGATTCCGATTCAACTTTGTGCGGGAAGGAGTGAATGACACTAATCATATGTCATTCATATATATTCAAGCATGATAAAAACAGCATATTTCAGAATCATATTTTTAAAATTAAATAGAAAACAAAAGGATTGTTATAATTAAAATCATACAAATAATCTAAGTAAGGCTTATAATTTATCAAATAACTTAGATTATTTTATGATTTTTACTCATTTAAGAAAACAGTTCATAAATTATGAATCTATAAATATCTAATACATTTATTATTTATTTGCAATATAAAAATGTTATGATTCATCAAACTTGAAATGATTGATAACTAAGAAATTTGAATGTAACACTAATATTATGATTTATAAAACTTATAAATTTTAATCATTTTAATAATTATTAATTTTAGTAATAATATAGAAATATTACTACTAAATAGTGTAAGGTAAAGGAATGTAAGAAAAAAAAACAAACAATTTATATCTATATATATATATATATATATATATATATATATATATATAATGATTTATGTAACGAGTCAAAAGAATGCGAATGTATGCATATGTAGATTACAATAATATTCATTTTTTCTCGAAAAATAATAGCAAACAAAAAATATATAATTGGACTCAGTCCCATGATTCTTCAAATAGATTTTGAGGCTGACAATCGATCAAGATCCATTCAGGCGATCTTCTTACTGGCAAATCAGATATAAGTTCACCTCTGGAAACCAAATTTTCACCAATATACATGAAGAAATTGTTTTGTATCACTCTCATGCACATATAAATTCCTTGCACGATGACTACTCGTTCTTCCCAACGGAAGAGAGAGGATAGGTCCCAGCTATCAAACTCACTTTGTTCGCCCAATCACCATGCATCATTCTGACGTCGATTCATCGATCGAAATACACGTTTTCATTGCCAATCGACAATCTATATGAAACATAAAAATAAAGGATAGATATAAATAACAATAATTTAATAATAGATATAGATACTAATACTTTATAGAATAGGATTAAATCGAATATTGTCATTTTCTTTTGCTTAATTGCATTAGCAATATGTTATTCACCTTCTATAAAACACACCAAAATCATTGTAAAATACAGTTTGCTACTTTTATATTTATTACGATGGTCCATATGCAATCTTTTGAGCCCCAAGGTGTACGTAATAGAACGTACCCTTGTTTATTAGCATAAATTTAAATAGAAAAATATATATATTTATCAATTGAGTTTGTAATAATTATTTGTCAATTGTTCGATAGCTGTTTTACTTTTACGATTGCCTATCCTTTTGATATGCAATCTCTTGAGCACCAAAGTGTTTCGTCACAACGTATCTTTTATATTATTTTTTAATTTACAATTTTTAAAATATCTTTTTATTAACATGATATTGATGAACTAATTAAACAATCATCGAACAATAAAAGAATGTGTTAACCTAAGCAGTAAAGAAACTTAAAGTTGATATTGAGCATCGAAATTCTTCGGTTCAAAATAACAAAATCAAACTCACATTTTGAAATTATTCATAAGAAGAACAAGATTCACTTTTTACTTAATGAAATTATGTCAAAGATAAAATCTTATCTTATTTCAATTATAAAAGCCGATCGTACTCAACTTCAATTCAAATTCAAAGTTAAACAAAGTTATTGTCATATTCAATATTAATTATTTTACAAGTGTCTAATAAATTCCTTAAAAGTTACTTATACATTTGACTTAAATCTTATTTCAATCTTGCTTATCCATAAACTGTCTGAATATAACCAGCCCTTATCTACTTGATTCTACAAAGGTAAAAATAATAAATATACTTTTATTCTCATTTGAAAATCTTTATAAATAAACTTCAATACATTCGATAGTGAGAACGATCTTACTCAATTAGAATATTGGTGAAGCAAAAATCGGTAAGCAAAGGGTAATCAGAAAATTTAAACTTGTATTTAAATCAACATTGAATTTCAGCAACGGTTTCTCATATATAATATAGATTGAAGTTATTATTTCTAGAATTTGTAATGAGGAGAGTTGCTTCAATGTCGAGGCAATCGAAATTGAAAACGACGCATGCGAAAAAAGCGATAATATAAACTGTAATATTTTTATAGAGGAAAACGAAAGCGAGTCAACCGCAAATAAAAGAAAAATTAATATTTGATAAAAATATATTTTACACGAAAATAAACATTTTTTTATCCTTCTTCCATAAATTTTATCCTTTTATATCATAATTTTTTCGATATGTATTAATATTTTATAATGAAATAAAAAATAAAAGACGTTCCAATTAAAAAGCAATTTTCATATCAATTTTTCTATTATATTTAGGAAATATTCCTTACATAAAAATCTTAGTAGTTCAATTTTAGAATGAAAATAAAAATATATTTAATGATGAAAAAATATTTTACATGAAAAACAAAGAAAAGTGAAAAAAAAACAAGATAACAATTTTCATTATTATTATTAAAATTTTTGCAATTATTAATAATTATCTTTTTATTTATCGAAACTAAAAATTAATTATAATAATTAGTTACAATCTAGAATCGATAAGAATTTTAATTAAACTTGTCTCCAGGTGCCTAATGTAATAATTACGATGAATAATATGGTAAGTTCATTTACAACATTTACGTGAATCCGCGCATTTCGTAAATATTGATCATAATAAAACTTATGATATCTCATTTGAAAGTTCTTTCTTTCAGCTTCAAAATGAAACATTACACGTCTGAAAATATTGATTTAGTGAGCCACAACAATCATTTGCGTTTAAGGTGTCCGTATTAGGTACAGTTGTTTTAATTTGAATATACCCATATTTAGAAAAACTATTTGCAACAATATCAATGATTTTAAGGTACCCCAGATTAAAAAAAACATCAAAATCGGTCCAGGCTGATTCCATTTCAAATCGAACAGTCAGTATACACTCAAGTCACCAATTACTGCGCTAATGGAGTATGTTATTCTACCCTAAAAATAAGGGTATACGTATTTTTTTATTTTGCTGAAATATCAAAATTGCATCAGATATGCACTTTGGAAAATTGCATACAAAAACTAAATGTTAAAACTGAAAATGTTGAGAATAACTTTAGAGGGCTATCGTTTTACCAATTTTCAATGAATTTTGGTAAACCTTATTTTGTTTTATTATGTTTTAAGCCCTCTTTAATTCAGTGCAAGAAATTTCAAAAAAGACTAAAAAATGACTAAGATATGTGCATTTTACCAAAAAATGCACTTTTTATGCACATGCATTTTTATCAAAAAACCCAATTTTTTTTGCTGAAATTTTTTGTGCTCATAGAGGACCAAATTACCTATCTAATGGTACTTGGTTGATCTCGTACTTATTTGTTTAAAGCGAGAAAAAATATTCACAAATTTTATTGGTGAAAAATTTTTGTATATACGTTCGGAAATTTTAAGCAATGTAGATTTAAACACTATCCTTCTTTTAGCATTACCCAGGAACAACGACGTGGACGTAGAAGGTTTCCTTCCCTTCGGGGTGCTTTTTTAAAGTGAGTTCCCCTTGCCTCTCACTGTTGGGATGCGTCAAAAATATAATTATAAATAATTACTTTTTTTTATTTTCGCACTTATTATTTTTAGTTTTAAGTGTAGCCTTACGACGTTTGACTTTTTTTTTCTTGTCTTTCACTTTAGTCAGTGCATGTATAGCTGTTCTGCCAACAAATATATGCGATTTCAATTCCCCAAGTTGTTTTAACCACATATGACTTTTTTGAATCCCATTATATTTAGGAACTGTACTCCATTCAAAATTTTTTTATTTTCTAAATTTTTCAATTTCATTTATTGGTAATAATATGATTTTGATTGCGCTGGTGTACTTTTAAACCCAATTTATAAAATCGTCAGCATTTTGTATCGATTCTTCATGAACTCTTTTTAACTTATGTGAAGTAGCATAATGCTTTAGAAGCCCACCTATTCCATCAACGGCTCCTTCCCCATGACCAGTCGCAGAAAATAACCATTTCATTTGAAAAGAAAAATGTTTGAATTCATGTAGCTGAAAACGATTTTTAAATTGGCTTGCAGCTCCATCTGATATAATAGTGACTTTAGTAACTAAATCATTTTTCATAAGATCGATAATTTTATTTATTGCTAATAGCGCACATGCAGTATCATGCTTTTTGTTATCACTAACGATCGCAAAGCTTTGCGTTATCTCTCCTTGGTAACAGACTGCAGTAAAAATAGAAATTTGGTTATTTACCCAATGATTTCCCTGAACCGCTTTATTATTTATTACAGACCAATTTTTTGCAAAATCAACGTGGATAATTAACTTAGTAGGATCAGCTTTACCTTCTTTTTTTTCTTATTTTATAGCTTCACGTTGAATATTTTTTATGTATACGTGAGTACTTGCTTTTAGTGCGCAGATTGAAAATTTTTCTTTCAAAACTGATAAGCTTACTGTTTGTTTGATAAGATTACCATTATCCCACAAAGCAAACATAATTTCATATTCACAATTTTCTTTCAGTTTTAACAATTTCAATGTGATACCCTCACTACCGGGGCAATAATTGCATTCTTGCAAGAAATACGAATCAGATGGTTCAGAACACAACATTGCGTTAGTTATTTCTGAACGAATCAAATCTAATTCAGAATTATTATCGCCCCTAAAACGAATTAAACTTGTAAGAAACAGTTCAAAATTTTCGCAATGTACACAAAGACAAGTTTCCTTCACAGGGCTTTTTAAGACGAAACTTGGTCTTAGACTATAGAATTTCGATTTTCCTATTTGTAAGTTTAAATTTTCTTGTCTTAATTGACTATATGTTTCTTTTAAGCTTGAAGTAAGAAACCGTTTAACTTTTTTAGTTTTTGTATTATTAACTTTAATAGTAACAACATCAGATTTATTTGGACTTTGTCTACTACAATTAAAATCATCATTTAAAAAATATTCCATAGCGATATTTTTTGTATTTTCATCAATAGGATGACCAGTATATGAATCTGGTTCCGAATAAACTCCTTTATTTTTCACGAGATTTCTTGATTTATTCATCATATACTCGCTTATATTCGGGAATAGTGAGCAAATTTTTATTTTGCTTAATTTAGAAGGTAGTAGAGTTAGAAGTTTTATTTTCTCCGAAACAGAAGAACATTTTTCTAAAGCCGATTTAAAATTTTCTACAAATTCGTTCCAATAGTTTTCAGTCGAACTTTTGTCCGATTCTATTGATTCAACTGAAATGCCATACGCATCTTCTAATTTACTTCCGACAGTAGCAGAAAAAGCTGAAATTAAAGATTTTTTCTTTTTAGATACGTAATTTTCTGTTAAATTTTTAGGTATTGCAGTTTTTCTTTTTAGTGGCGAGACGCATTGAGGTAAAATTGTATTAATACTCTCGTTTAATTTCTGTATTCGTTCGGGTGTCTTGGAGATAAAATCATCATGTTTTCCGCTAAAAAGTTCAGTGATTTCATTTTCAGATGTAGATTCAAGATCACTTAAAATCATTTTTGATATGCGTTCATGGCAATTTTTGCATACATTAGTAGAGGGCAGTATCTTTAAATCTGGATAAAGCTGTGCCAAATTAATGGCCAAATTTTCCAACGGTCTAAAACGTAAATTTCTGCTTTTATAAACTACCTTCTTATGCATTTAAAAAAAATCGGGACATCGAATTCTTGTAGAAGAGTGAATTTCGGACATCCTAATTGCAGAGTTTTGTTTACTTTTTCACAAGTCCGAAAAGTACCTTTCAAAGCAGACGTAAGAATAACTAGCTTGTATATAACAATTCTAATATGCTGTTTTGGTTATGCGAGGTATTTGTCCGCGAATGAGTCTCCTATTGTCTGTACATCGAAACATACATAATATAGATATACACGAATAGAATTATTATTTTCCATTTTTTAATATTTATTTTTATATTACGAATTTTTATATATATATCACTATTAATGATATATACATACATACAAAGGTAAACAAATAATGAGCGAAGCATGCGACAGCGTTGGAATGCACATTGCTTAAGACTTTCAAACGTATATACAAAAATTTTTCACCAATAAAATTCGTGAATATTTTTTCTCGCTTCAAACAAATAAGTACGAGATCAACCAAGTACCATTAGATAGGTAATTTGGTCCTCTATGAGCACAAAAAATTTCAGCAAAAAAAAAATGGGTTTTTCGATAAAAATGCATGTGCATAAAAAGTGCATTTTTTAGTAAAATGCACATATCTTAGTCATTTTTTAGTCTTTTTCGAAATTTCTTGCACTGAATTAAAGAGGGCTTAAAACATAATAAAACAAAATAAGGTTTACCAAAATTCATTGAAAATTGGTAAAATGATAGCCCTCTAAAGTTATTCTCAACATTTTCAGTTTTAACATTTAGTTTTTGTATGCAATTTTCCAAAGTGCATATCTGATGCAATTTTTATATTTCAGCAAAATAAAAAAATACGTATACCCTTATTTTTAGGGTAGAATAACATACTCCATTAGCGCAGTAATTGGTGACTTGAGTGTATACTGACTGTTCGATTTGAAATGGAATCAGCCTCCATTATTTACGGAGATACGGTTCATTTTTACGAATTTTATCAGAACGGGGTCCTTCGTTAACTTTCCTCACGCGCAAAGATAAGCATCCCCACCACGACTTTGACGTTATTATTATTTTAGTTTTAATAATAAAGAGTCGCATTTTAAAAAATCTAATCATAGATTTTTAAAATATAAGTCTATAACTAAAAAATGACGCTAAATTCGTTTCTTAATTGTTATAAACAAAGTGACTGTGATTTAAAAAAAAAATCTTATCCCGGCTCCTATTGGCCTTAGAAAGTTCTTTTTTTTAATCTTCGTTTCGAACACAGCTGTAAGAATGTTTAAATAGCAAATTCACAAAAGTTATAAATAAAGTCCCAGCTTCATTTATTTATAAAAAACACCCTCTTCTTTAAAGCGTTATAAAAAATATTTCAATTCAATTTTCTCATTTGCTCTTAGTGAAATGTGAAAATTTGAACCTTCATAAAGAGTTTGAGACCTTATGCAACTCAATATGTTCAGCCAAAAAAAAATTATAGCAATAAACATTATGCGTATTAAACAATAGAGAATATCTTAGCAACAAATGAACCAATTTGCTGTTACAACCTCTCTGTCTGTTCGTATTCATGAAGGCTTCCTTCTAAAAGTTTAAAAATATTAAAAAAATTATTTTCGCAATAAATAATTGATATCTAAGAAATGGCCATTTTCGATGGTTTTTTGGCTTTTTTGCAATAACCAATTGACGAAAATAATTGCGGCAGTACTCAAATTGTAGGTTTTTTTATTCTCTAATACTTTTATTAATTACTCTCTTTGCTAAAAGGCATAGGTTGCTTCAGTGAATGAAAAAAGCTGTTTTGGCCAACTTTGCAGCCTCCTGGAGCATTTTCTACCGTTTTTTTTGTCACATTTTATATAGGGTATGTTTTTTCATCGCCCTTAACAACTTTATATAGGTTTCTTTAAGCCCCTAATTTATGTCCTCAAAATTTCTCTATTGATTGGACTATAATAAAATAAAAACATTATTAAAAATGAAAAAGTTCAATTTTTCATGATAGAATGTGTACGTGTATGTATTTGTATACATGTGCATGTATATATCGACGGTGGCTACGGAAACAATCACAGCTGTATAATTGACTACAAAAAAAACACATCTCTAAAAAAGTGGCGAAAAAAACACATCTCCAAAAGTGTGGCCAAAAAAAACACATCTTCAAAAGTGCGGCGAAGAAAAAAACCGCTTGAAAACTGGGTGAAAATTTTCAAAGGCTGTTTTTTTTCGCCACATTCTTAAAGATGTGTTCTTTTCGCCGTACATTTGGAGATGTTTTTTCTCGCCGCGCTTTTGAAGATGTGTTTTTTTCGTAGTTAATTACACAGCTTTGATTGTTTTCGTAGCCACCATCGATATATGCATGCACATGTATACAAATACACACACATACACGCCTACACACATACACATTCTATTATAAAAAATTGAACTTCTCAATTTTCAATAATGTTTTCATTATATTAACACTCCTTTAATAATTTAGATGAAGTATTTTCGATTTATTTCAAAGATTTTTTCCAAATTAATTCTTTAAACGTAGATAATTAAATCATGCTCTAAATAGTTTTGATTCTGTATTTTAACATCTTTTAAATTATGTAAAATAAAATTAAAAATAAAATATTTATAACACAGGCCCACAAAAAAAAACAAAAGTGTCTGTGCAATTGACCATATCTATATATTATCATGTATTTTTCGACGCTAAATCTGAATTTGTAATAAAAAAGTAGGGTCCAGCTACTTTTTTATGGGGTTTTGCTCGAAAAACCTCATTTTTATGGTTTTTTCATGTTTTTTTTTAAATAAAAAAAAAATAAAGGAGAATTTTATTTTTTTGACTTCAGAATCGAATTCTACGATAAAAAATACATCGAAAACCATGTTTTGAATTTTTTTTTTACAGAAATTTCAACCCACCATACGGCGATAAAAAGGCAGAAAATCGCGAAAAGTGAAAATTTGCTTCGAATTCGATTAAATACCATTAAAATCAAGTTTTACGATTTTAAACCGATTTATAAACATTGAAAATACTGTAATGGGGGTTTTTGAGGTCGTTGATCACGAATGTTGAGTCATTTTTTTCAAAAAACAACTCCTAGTCGGCGTAAGTGGACAATAAACGTGATGAATTGATATTTTTTTCAAAAAATCGATGTTTTGAATACTGTTCTGGAGGTTTCTGGATAGTTTTGTAATTTACGTCTTTAGTGCTACCCAAAAATTTTGTTGATATATCTTTAAAACTAGACCATGCTGCTTTCTCATCATCTTTCATAGTTCTTTCAAAGTTTTCATCACTAAATAGATTACGAATTTCAGGTCCATCACAAATACCTGCGCATAGTTTACCATCTGTTTTGTGGTGAAGTACTTGGCTCAAATATTCGTAGCATTCCCCATCTTGGTCTAATTCCCTAACAAATTGTTTTATTAAACCAAGCTTTATGTGAAGAGGTGGTATCAAAATTTTGGACAAATTCACAAGTGACTTTTTTACAATATTTTGTTTTCCAGGTTCAAATGACTCCCTTAGTGGCCAAATTTTCTTTTTGTAGTGGTTTTCCCTATCTCTACTATCAAACATACACAAATAACAAGGATATTTTGTAAATTCAGATTGTTGTCCTATTATCATAGATAAAATTTTCAAGTCTCCACATATAAGCCATTTATGTTCCTCGTATTTTATTTTTGACAAAACCAATTCAATGTTTGTATACTCTTCTTTAAGCACAGTTGAATGCGCTAATGGTATGGGAGCGTACTTATTTGTGTTATGAAGAAGGACTGCTTTAAGGCTCTGCTTAGACGAATCAATGAACAGGCGCCAATCCTCAGGTTTGTATATACCTGGTTTTAATTCGTCAATAAGTCCTTTTACGTCAATGCAGTAAACTAGCCCTGAATCTTCTTTAAAATATTTTCAAAAGGTTTTCCCTCGGTCATGATATTCACTTACTTTAGTACCCTTTGTCAGCATATTTCGCTTTTTAAAGTCTGAAGCCATTAATTCAGATTGCTCTTTAGATAGACCAGCCTTTCTAAATAAATCATTCAGACTCTTTTGATCATATTTTTTCACAGATTTCTCCACACCTTTAGGTACATATTCTTTATCATCATCTGAAGAGAGATTTTCTTCACTTTCGTCGGATTCGCTTAGATCTTCGGATGATGTTTTATAGCTTGGTTCAGTTTCTTTCACATTAATCTGATTTGTCTAATGATCGTCCACATGCAGAGAATCTAAATCTGCTGTAAAACTATCTCGTGATTCTTCATTTTCTAAACCTTCTATAAGGATATTTTCTGGAAACTCAACAGTTTTAGGACTAGAATAATGAACTTCTTTTTTTAAATGTAAGTCATACACTCTTGTTTATCAAAAGTAGCAATCGTTTTTAGCTTTTGTTAGCGTGATGAACTTGAACTTTGCAATTATTAGATACTCTCTGCATTTTGGATAGTTTAATCAAACAATCTAAAGTTTATAACTTATATTGCTACTCAATAGCAGTACTATCAAAAACCTGCTGCTACGAAGACGTTGGCCACGATGACAACTGCCCTGAAAATGGGATGTATGGAATGATCCTTATAGAAGGTTTAGAAAATGAAGAATCACGAGATAGTTTTACAGCAGATTTAGATTCTTTGCATGTGGACGATCATTTGACAAATTAGATTAATGTGAAAGAAACTGAACCAAGCTATAACACATCATCCGAAGATCTAAGCGAATCCAACGAAAGTGAAGAAAATCTCTCTTCAGATGATGATGAAGAATATGTACCTAAAGGTGTGGAGAAATCTGTGAAAAAATATGATCAAAAGAGTCTGAATGATTTATTTAGAAAGGCTGGTCTATCTAAAGAGCAATCTGAATTGATGGCTTCAGACTTTAAAAAGCGAAATATGCTGACAAAGGGAACTAAAGTAAGTGAATATCGTGACCGAGAGAACACCTTTTGAAAATATTTTAAAGAAGATTCAGGGCTAGTTTACTGCATTGACGTAAAAAGACTTATTGACGAATTAAAACCAGGTACTTCACCACAAAACAGATGGTAAACTAAGCGCAGGTATTTTTGATGGACCTGAAATTCGTACTCTATTTAGAGATGAAAACTTTGAAAGAACTATGAAAGATGATGAGAAAGCAGCATGGTCTAGTTTTAAAGATGTATCAACAAAATTTTTGGGTAGCACTGAAGACGTAAATTACAAAACTATTGTAAAAAAAATGGTACGCAACTTTGAAAAACTGGGCTGCCTAATGAACTTGAAGCTTCATTTCCTTGATTCACATATTGATCAATTTCCTGAGAACAACGGGGACTTTAGTGAAGAGCAAGGAGAAAGGTTTCACCAAGACTTGAAGGAATTTGAACGCAGATTTCAAAGACGATGGGGTATAAATATGTTGGCAGATTACTGCTGGATGATGAAGAGAGAAACATCTTCAAAAAGAGGTCAAAAGCGTGTCAGAAATCCTTTACGCCGGTAATTTGACGAAAAACGTGTGCGTAAGCGTAAAACACCTAAAGACTTCATTTAAAATATTTTTTTGGAAGACAAAAATAAAAATAGATATCGCCATATCTAGTATCCAACATCTCACTATCGAAGTTTCGAAGTATTAGCGAAAATTCTACAAACTCAATTGATTAACCCAATAAAACTCTAAGGCAATTCTTAAAAGAAGCTAAAAATATTATAATGCAGTTCATGAATATCGCTATACATAAGTTCTAAGTTTATTTTATGATCAAGAGTCGAAAAAGGTTCTAGTTTTGTGATTTATGTAGTGGAAAACCTCCAAAACAGTATCCAAAACATCGATTTTTTGAAAAAATATCAATTAATCACGTTTATTGTCCACTTACGACGACTAGGAGTCGTTTTTTGAAAAAAATGACTTAAAATTCGTGATCAGCGACCCCAAAAACCCTTAGTACAGTATTTTCAATGTTTATAAATCGGTTTAAAATCGTAAAACTTGATTTTAATGTCATTTTAATCAAATTTGAAGCAAATTTTCACTTTTTGCGATTTTCAGCCTTTTTATCACCGTATGGTGGGTTGAAATTTCTGTAAAAAAAATTCAAAACATGGTTTTCGATGTATTTTTTGTCGTAGAATTCGATTCTAAAGTCGAAAAAATAAAATTTTTCTTTATTTTTTTTATTAAAAAAAAACCATGAAAAAATCGTAAAAAATGAGGTTTTTTGAGCAAAACCCATAAAAAAGTAGTTAGACCCTACTTTTTTATTGCAAATTCGGATTCAGCGTCGAAAAATATATAAGAATATATAGGTCTGGTCAATTGCACAGACACTTTTGTTTTTTTTGAGGGCCTGTGTAATCTATTTTATATTATATTTTTGGAAAAGTTGCGCAAAAAGTTGCGACACTTTTGGCTCGATAAAGCGACACGAAAAATGATATAAAAAGTGACTCAAAAGGTGACGTAAAATATTGCATCATAAGTTCCGTGATTATTTTCAGGAGGGTGCTTACAGTAAAATTATTAATTTTCCAATGATTTATATTTAATGCTTGATTCAAAGTTTCAAGAAAAACATCGACTAAACTGTAGTTTAAAAAACTTGTTACAACAATATTTTTAAAAAACTATGATAAAAAATATTAATTATATTTTTAGCTATTATTGAGTTAAGTTTTAAATTTGCATAAAAAAGATTATTATAATATGCAATTCCTACATTGAATATAATAATTATCATAAATCATTAAAAAATTTTAATAAATTAATTGTTTTTATATTTATTATAATTATATGCTTGTTATTTAAACAATTTCTGTATGTTTCTTAGTAGCTTAGTAAGTTGAAAATGTATTTAGGGGCCTTCTCTTTACCCAGAACTACCATTATTCTACTTCACGAGTTCAGGGAGACCAGATGTGGCGATTTTTCGAAAATTTTCCCATTTAAAAGCATTGATAAATTTGCGAAATATCGCCACATCTGGTCACCCTTTATGAGTTGATGTCTTTAATGTCCTTTATTCACTTGTCTCTGATTCGATTAATAAACGAAGAAAATTTAATTTACTTGTCGTTATTGCAAAAAAAAATGAATTTACTATACAAGATTTTAATGGCGGAATTCGCTTAGCCGTTTAGGCCCGCTTCACTTCTCTCTCTCTCTCTCTCTCTCTCACTCTTGGCGCTTGATATGCGACAACGTGTTACCAAAGGAACGAATTTCTTATCAACTTTAATACGCGCGTAGTTATGAGAGTAAAACAATTAGATATATAATTTCTTTTAATGATTATACGCTCAACCGGCGGAAAAGCACATTCAACCGGTCCAGATTTAACTTTGATAGCACGCGGCCACGTAGCTCACACCCTCCGGCACTTACGATCTAACCTAAAATTTAAAGACAATGAAAAAAAAATTCCAATTTATTCCGCTTACGTCGCTCAACAAAAAGAAAATTCTTAAATTCGCACTTGATTTTATCTTAGAAAAATTTTATGCGTTATTAAGTTTTACGCTTACAACGGTAACTATAAAATTTAGTTTTACCATATGCTTAGTTACGTAATGAAACCGCGCGCACAAACTCAATATAAAAAAACTTCGATTTATTAATTTTTTCTCACGCTCAATAAGAAAGGTGCAACTTTACACTTTACTTGAAATTTCGTACACAATTTATCGCAAATCTTACAAATTTAATAACTAAAAATTTTGCTTCAAAACATCTCAAATTACGTAATCTAACCTCACGTACAAAAAAACCCACTTCGCTGACTCGAATATCAACTATCGAGAGCCGTTGATTCAAAAAAACGAAAACCTTATCAGGTGCAGCCCACTCACCAGTGATGTACTTGAAAACTCGCCTAGGTCGATACAGTCTAAAAACTATATGCTTTAATTTCTTTTGAATTAACTCGTGCATTTAATTTTGTCATATATTCACATAAGATGTTAATTTAATTATATATATTGGTTATGACATCTGTCTGCTCTATTCTCTGTTAATCTATTATTATCTTCGCTTTATACTTATTCTTTATCCTTTTCTATCTTCTTATGTGCCGATTAGTCTTCACTGTCTACACATACTTAGAATACATATACATATACATACATGTATATATACGTACGGTGTAGAATCTCAGCTAAGAGAAAAGGATTGTGACGATCCCTTCTCTAACGCTCTCTCTACCTTTTTTTATTATCTCCTTTCTCTCTCTTTGCTTAACGTGCAAAAAATCGACGCACCAGCACTTTCAATTTGCTCTGTTAGTCTACGGATCTCCCCATCTCTCTTACTCCCTATTTCTTTCTCATTTTTCTCTCTTCTACCTCTTCTTCTTGAAACATCGACTCCTAGCGCACGCGCGATCGTTGCTAGGTATTGGTGTATACGTGGTCACTCAACTGGCTGCTACAGCAGCACCGATGTTCACACACAGTAGCTATCGATGTGTGTATAATGGCCGCCGCACGCGTCTGTTATAAATCAAATCTTCGTCTCGTGATTTAAAAAAAAAGAAATTAAGGGCATTAATTTAAAAAAAAATTTCATATGCGTTCGGGCCCATGAGTGGTTGGTGGTTGTGTTGACGGGAGGAAACATTTTATTTAGAAAATTTTTTATTGTTACATGGTATTTTCCACGGTACAACTTTAATTGTCTTGTATTATCATTGTATTATTTTTTAGGATAAGACGCGGCGTTCCAACAAAAGAGTTGTACATAAATAATAAATAGTATCAGTGCTATTTCGGTGGTCAATCGATTATGGTTGAGTTGGGGAATAAAAAAGTCAGCGTAAAATTAGAGGGTCCTCCTCCAGAACTAAAAATTAGTATTACTAAACGCACTGATCTTGTAGTTGGTAAAATCAATTTGGTCATTGAGGCAACAACCAGGGTGCTAGTTTTTCTTGATTTCAAACCACAAATGTAAGTAACATATAAAAAATTATACTAAATTTGGTTTTAATAAAAATTCATTTTGTTTGTCAAATGCCTGATTTACAAACACGAATAAACTTTTGCAAGTTCAATATACAATATAGAAAATAAGCCATGCACATTAGAATTTATTGATTCTTTATAAACGGTTCCACTTGTCGGTACCTTTCAAGGTTAAATTTGATGGCTCACCTAAACAGCTTTAGCAGTACTTCATGGTATAGATCTAAGATATAAAACTGCTCTAATTACAGGAGCTAATACAGGAATCGGTAATTATTTTTTAGTAATGTTTAAATTTAGTTTAATAGTGTTCAATAGACGATTTATAATATAGGTTTGGATACTGCAAGATCTCTAGCTTTACATAGATGCAATACACTGAAGTATTTGCTTGTCGAAATTTAGAAAAAGTTTAAGCAGCTGTGGATAAGGTACAAAAGGAAAGAGAAAATACGAGCTGTGATATATTACACTTGGACTTGTGTTCATTACTCAGTGTTAAAGCAGCTGCTGCTCAATTCAAACAAAAATACAAGTGAGAATTGTTTAAAATTTTTAAAAATCAAAAAATTTTAACTATTTTTAAGTATATTTTATTTGTATTTTTTATTAGAACTCTTGATATTCTTATACTAAATGTTGGAGTTTTCGCTAGTCCTTACTCAACAATCCTAGATGGCTATGAAATGACTTTTCAAGTAAATCATTTATTACAATTTTATCTCACATTACTTTTGGAGCAAGAAATAAAGAATTGCAGACATCGCAAAGTAATGGTTTTATCGAGTGAATTGCATAGGTAAAACATTTATAACACAATTTATTAATTAAAATTTATATATTATAATTACAAAAATTCATTCTAGGTTTTTATCAATTAAATCAGTTGACGATATTGATCCTTTAATCTTATCTACTCCTACTTATAAATATTGGCATATGAGTACATATAATGACATAAAACTTTTAAATATTTTATTTGCTCAAGAATTATCAAGGTGATGGACTTCAGTAAGTGTGTTTAGATAATATCCAGGAAATGAAGTTTCTTCTGATTTAGCTAGGTATTCACGGATCTATAGGATAATATTTGCATTAGTTAGACCATTTACAAAATCATTGGTAAGAGCATATATTATTATGATAGAAATAATTTAATCCTATAGCTACGTAATGAAAAATTTAAATTGCAATTTCTATTTAGCAACAAGCAGCCAGCACTTCAGTATTTTGTGCAACTACTGTAGAATTAGAAGGAGGAACAGGTATTTACTTTAATAATTATTATCGATGTGATGTATCAAATGTTGCTACAAATCTACAGTTACCATTGAAATCATGAAAGTTAGCCAAGAAATGATTGACAATGCCATGACAAGAGATGGTTTGTAATATAATGTTACCACCCAGTAACTGCTAATTGGTGCGAGTATTCTCAATTACTTTACCATTTCAAATGAAAAACCATTTCCTTATTTACAACTCTGTTTGGTTGCCGTTAAAAATTGCCTTTTCTTCGGCTTTTCACAAGCATAGAGTTTTAAAAAAAAACTTTATTGCGAGCAGAAAAGTAACACAAGTTCAGTTATATTCACGGCTGGATTAGTGTCTGAGGAAGAACAGAGGAACATTGTCAACCTGGATGATGTAAACTCTCAATCCCCTGGTGGTGCAATTGGTAGCGCAACTGTCCGGTATGCAGGAGGTTGTGGGTTCAAATCCCATCTGATGTGTCAATTCTTTTCCATTTTTTTCTCATTAGACACATTGCGTCCGATGTAACCCGGGCATAAAAACGCATTAAGAACCCGTTTAAAAAAAACTCTATGCTCTTGAAAGGCCGAAGAAAAAGCAATTTTTATTATAGCTTTTAATTTGTTCTTTTAACTCTTCGATTCTGTTATATTGTTTATATGCCGTATCATATATTCTTTCAATTAAATCTTTATGTATTTCTTGAATAATAATATCATTTTCTATTTTTTCTTGTATTTCTTGCATTACAATATTCGATCTTGTTTTCTTTCTCGGCATTTTCGCTGTTTATATTTATGTGCGCAAGAGTAATACATAAATGAGACAATATTACTTATGTTCCTATATAAAGTTAACGATAAAAAGCAAGGATATTTTTATTTGTTTGTTCTTTATTAATTTTTGTCTAATTGTCATAAGTTTTTAATGTTTACTGTCTAATTCGTTAAATTTGGTTATTTCACAGTATTTACTCTCGAGCTTATTTCAAGGTTCTACTGTATAGCTATTTGAACAACATTTTATTTTACACACACAAAGAGAAATAGAGCTTTATTTGTAAAATGAAAAATTATTTAAAAAATCTATAATTATACATAATAGCTTCTCTGTTTATTTAAATTAAATAATTATTTAATATATGATTTATATTTTAAACAATAAGCCAATCAACTAAATTTATAAAGGAATTAAGCAATTGTATCGAAATACGACTAATGTAATCAAAATAATTAATAATTATATTAAAGTGAAACCACTTTTTTCTCCGTTTCTCCGGTTCTCCGGTTCTCCGCATTTTTTGAATGTGTCTTTCTTGGGCCTTATATTTTCTTGGGCCTTATATTTTCTCGGGCCTTTTATTTTCTTGGGCCTTTTATTTTCTTGGACCTTATATTTTCTTGGGCCTTATATTTTCTTGGGCATTATAATTTTTTTGGGCCTAATATTTTTTTGGACTCAATATTTTTTGGGGCCCAATATTTTTTCGGTCTCTATATTTTTTGGGCCTTATTTTGTTTGGGTCTTATATTTTATTGAGCCTTATATTTTCTTGGGCCTTATAATTTTTTGGACTCAATATTTTTTTAGGCCCAATATTTTTTCGGTCTCTATATTTTGTGGGCCTTATTTTTTTTGGGTCTTATATTTTATTGAGCCTTATATTTTCTTGGGCCTTATATTTTTTTGGGCCTCATATTTTATTGAGCCTTATAATTTTTTGAACTCTATATTTTTTGGGCCTTATATTTTACTGAGCCTAATACTTTTTTGGGTCTTCTATTTTTTTGGGCCTTATAATTTTTTGGACTTAATATTCTTTGGGACCAATATTTTTTCGGTCTCTATATTTTTTGGGCCTTATATTTTCTTGGGCCTAATACTTTCTTTGGCCTTATATTTTTTGGGCCTTATATTTTCTTGGGCCTTATATTTTCTTGGGCTTTATATCTTTTTGATTCCTACATTTTTTTGGTCAATATGTTTTTTAACGTAGCTTTCATCCAAGCCTGTATACTTTAATATTGGATTCTTCAGTGGAGCGTATTTTTATAATGTTTTATACAGGCTCCGCTCCAGACGCTATAATATTTTTTTTTATTCTAAATGCAATGTTTTAACGTTTCATTCTCACACTAGACATTGCAAATCTAATAGCGCATCTCCATATGCAGTCGATTCAACAGCGCATCCCAATATGCAGCCGATTCAACAGCGCATCCTAATATGCAGCCGATTCAACAGCGCATCACCATATGCAGCCGATTCTACAGCGCATCCCTATTTGCAGCCGATTCAACAGCACGTTTCCTTATGTAGCCGATTTAACAGCGCGTCCTTTATACAGCTGATTCAACATCATATTAAACTATTTTAAAAGCGTCAGTTGATATTTATTTTTATTAAATATCATATATTTTATTATATTTCGAGTTCAACTATTAACACAATCTAAAACATGAATATTAAATACATATTGACATATTCTTCATAATATTTCTTTATAAACAATGTTTTTTGTATATATTGTGTTCTGATCATTTTTATTTTCTCCGTTGACAATAGCGGAGTCACCTAAAAATAATTTTAAATTGTTTTTAAATTTCGTCCATGAAAGAGCAACATATAATTGCCTATGACTGAAAACTGGTGACGGCAAATAAACACCAACTTTTTCATAAGATTGTCCTTGTGATTTATTAATAGTCATTGCAAATCCTAATCTAATAGGAAACTGTTTTCGTTGCATATTGAATGGAATTCCGCCTGTAGATGGAAATAAATTTATTCTTGGAATGAAAACTTATTTACCTTTGTTTTGACCAGTGGCTAATTCCGCTTGAATGGAATATTTAAGCATTTTTTTTACTATCAACCTTGTTCCATTACAAAGTCCCTTATTGACATTTAAATTTTTTAAAAGTATAATGATAGCCCCTACTTTTAAATGTTATTTATGTGGTGGAAGTCCATTCAGAGTTAACTTATTTAAAAATTCTGTAGGTAACATAATATCTAAATTTTCTTTGTTATCATCTTCAGCAGTATCAATACTCAAATATTCAACATGGTTTCCTTCCATTAAATTCAAAACATTATTATTGATTTCAGTTACATCATTATTTTTAGGAGCCAAAATAACTTTTTTTGTTATATTCGTATTGTCTATTTTTATTGTTTTTCCGAATATTTTTTCGACAAGATTTTCTTTAATGATAAAATTATCTGGTATAGCAATTACTTCATCATTATCTTCAAAAACATCGCGGCGTTTTCCTTCTCCGATGTCTAATAACCACACTGATAGACCTTTAAGCGCGATTTTCTCTTTAACGTATGCGCATCGGTCTTACGACTGGGTACACCGCTTTCTGAATCCTAAGAGTGCGCCTCTCTCGCTGTAAGAGCGTATAGCTCTTAAGCGGGAGCGCCGCCGTCTTACGTTAGATGGCGTTTTTCTTACAGTGTAAGAAAGCCGTTATCCAAATTTTCAAGAGCTGTTTCTGTGTTTTGGGGCTTTAAGAGCTATACGCTCTTAAGCACGAGAGGGAGAGGCTCATAGATACGAGATCGCGGGGCGCTTGTCTGAAACGAGAGCGCTCTGGACTATCAATGATTTCTTCTTAGGTATAATAACGCATTTTGCTTGTTAAAAGAATGTATTGCCCTTAAAGGTCTATCAGTGCATTGTTTAAAATTATTATCATTATCCGAAACTCGAAGATTTTCATTTAACTTCATTCGCTTAAGATTTTGCCATAATAAACTAAATTAAACTGAATTTTCAATAATGTTCATACGGCTATCATGTCGTACAATTGGTAATGTTTACCTGAAATCTCCTGATATAATTACAGTTTTACCACCGAAGGGTTGGTTTACATTGTATAAATTTTGAAAAAGACGATCAACCGCTTCGAAAGCAAATTTTGAAGTCATGGATATTTCATCCCAAATAATTGTTTGTGTTTCCTTCAATTGTTTGCCTTCTGCAGAATTAGGCTTAACATTACAAGTTGTACAATCTGTTATATTTAACGGTAGTTTAAATGTTGTATGCACGGTACTTCCATCGACTAATGAATTTGCTGCTATACCTGTCAAAGCTACACATAAATAATGTATGGTATGATATTTAAAATAAGCCATTAAAACGTTAAGTAAATAACTTTTTCCACTTCCACCCGGTCCATCTATAAAAATATATTTTTCTTTACTTTGGTTGTTTAAACTTTTTAGTGTAGAGTCGAATATTTGCCTTTGTATATTATTTGAAGAATTTATTTTCATTTCTCATTCATTAAGAATATAATTATTATGATTTAAAATTGTTTCATTACTATCTTCTTCTATAAATGTGCTTATGTTAGGTAAATTAAAATCGTTTAAGATTAGGTCGGATTCGCTGTCCTTGTCTAATTGGCATTTTTGCTATCTACTCAAGTTTTGATCGGTGTATCTTTAAATTAAAGGTCCAGCGCAATAGATATTATTATTATGAACATCTATGCACAAGAAAAAAAATATCTACCGGTTTGTTTTTGAGAAAAGTAAGTAACGCCAAAGTAAAAGTTTATGTTTATAATATTTTCGCGTTACTTACTTTTCTCAAAAACAAACCAGTAGATATTTTTTTTCTTGTGCATAGATGTTCATAATAATAATATCTATTGCGCTTGACCTTTAATTTGAAGATACACCGATTAAAACTTGAGTAAATAACAAACAACTCAATTGTTACTCGGTCGGTATCAGGTTCTACTCTGGCCTACCGTTAATGAAAATCCATTGACTTGTAAATTATTCTTAATAACATTCAATGCAAGATTTTCACCTACATTTTTTTCGTATTTAGGGTGGTAAAATTTATCTTTATATTTTTCATATAAATCTCGTGCACTTATAGGATTATGAAAAACGGAAATAAAAGCAAATAATTCACAAAGAGCATAAGGGAATTCTGTTGAAGATGCTTCTTCCAAGCATTAATCTTTATCTTTATTAATTAATTGTTTTGCCTTAGCTGCCTTATAAAACGAATTGTACATCACATCATCAACAGTACGCAAAGCTTCAAAAGACGTGGCTCCTTTAACATGTAATAGTAATAACCTAATAAAATAACGTTCTCTATCTTTCTGACTTACTAAGTACATTCTACTGAGTATTGGTTTTTTTTTTCTTTTATTCCACTTTTTGAGTTTTTCATCAGATGTATAAAAATTTGGTATTTCTGAATATAAGTAATTTCGTGCTTCGAAATCTTCTCTATTCGATTCAAAATATGCTGTTAATATTGTTCCAACATTTTTTTGCATGATCATTTCTTCTTTTCCTTCTTTAAAAAATACGTTTTGTTGATTCTCTTCATGAACGCCTAGACGTTTTATAGTATGTGGAATAACATGTAAAGGGTATTCTAATAATTTGTGCATTGCTTCAGGTGGACATAAATATCGTGTATTAATATATTGTTTGATTTCGTCATATTCATATTCAACATTTTCACTATTGTCATTTTCAAAAGTGTCTTAATTTTCTGATCTAAAATCAACATTTACTTGATGTATTTCAATGTATGCACAATCATGACCTTCATAACAGTATTTGAATAAATATTTAATGCATTGTACAGTGGAACAAACTTCTACGTTTATGTGTGCATTAAATTTCAATAATAAGTAAGGATTATAAGGAACAACGAATCCATTATCTGCAATTCTTTCTGTAAATTTATTTTTAAAAATAATTTCGACGCCATCATTTTTGCGTTTGTATAGTGGATAACTATTTGATTTAAATTTTGTTGTATTATTAAATTTTTTGGAAAATTTTTCGTACATTAATTCGTATTTTTATCCATACACGGACAATTTATATTTTTAATACCACAGGGACCGTGTATCATAAATTGTTTAACAATACTATATAATTTTGGATAAATATCTCTATTTGGGATTTCTGCACTTATTATTTACCAATTTTTTCGGGAATGTCAAATTTATCATTTTTATCCAAGAATAACAACATATACATATGTGGTAATCCTCGTTTTTGAAATTCAATTACATAACTATATGCAGTACATTTTCCTAATATTCCCTTTTTTATTACTAAATTTTTGAATTTTTCTACTTTTTGATAAAATACTTTTGTTATAATATCTGGTCTATCTATTGCATTTTTATACATTTCCAAGTTTTCAGTTATTTCTTTCCAATGTGGGTCACAGGTCATAGTTACAAAAAGGTCAGGTTTACCATGATAATTCACAAGTGTTATTGAATCAATGTAATTTTGTTTTAAAAATCGTGAACTTTCTGTAAAATTTGTTAGTAATATTACCATTTTTCCAATTTTTGAATAATCTAATTCTTTTTTGTTATGTAAATAGTCCATAACACCTTTGTAACAATCACTTCTTAATACGTTTTGGTTTTTTCGTATGAAATATAATCTGGAGGTTTCAACTTTTACAAACGCATCAACAATAAACTGTTGAGATAATTTTCCTAAATTAAGAAATGGATTAAATTCATTTCTAACACTAAATCTATAATTATAAAATTGCAAATTTTTAATATTAGATTTTCCAAATTTTTTTTTCATATTTGACATCCATCCAAAACCACCATTAGGATGAATAAGCTAATATGTCATGGGATCTGTGTGTTTGCTAATTTTGAGTATACTAATTGGTTTATCAGACTTAGGGTAAATGACAATATCACGTTCAATAGGAGGCATATCGTCTTCTCCAACGTATACTATTGCTACCTCATTACAGGTAGGTAGATTATATCTATTTTTTATCGAAATTATTATTGCGGACAATAGGCATAGTAACAGTTTTCAGAAGACAATTGATTTTTGCACATCGTTGTAGTTCTTCTTCTCCTGCTTCATCCATCATTTTATAGGCTTTAGCATGAGGGTTAATATCTCTCATTAAGTTATCTGAATGTTTTAATAATGTTAAGTTTGTATTAAACTTATGTCGTTCAATCGTTGCCATTTCATTATCTAAAATATATAATTGTCCATATTTAGGTGCTTCATCTTTATTAGGATGTAACGCATATACATTATGGTAAATTTGTCCACATATTCTAATAACTTGTGGTCCTTAACTCAGCAATGTATCAAAATTGGGATCGAAACTTGCGAATGCTAAAGCATTATTGTACAACCTAACATTTCGTCGAAAATCAATACTTTCTTCCGTAAATTCAGTTGCTCAAAACATTAATTGTTCTGGGTAAGGTGGATTTTCTAACAACTCTACTTTACCTTCATGACAACAATTGGAGAAATCGTTACTTTTAGTATGTTAAAAAGCAAAATGTTGCGCATCACAATAAACACATGTATTCGTCATGGAACCGATGTAATTTTCAGATATGAGATTTTCATTGAAATATATATTTGCCATACAACCAATCAGTTTTAAATTAATTTTTTCAGTTAATATTTTTTCATTTAATTTCTTTAAATTTTTTCTACTTTGCATTTTATTGTTTTATCAATAACTTCATTTAATACAATATTATGATTGTTATTATGATTATTATTATTCTAATTTTCATTGTAATTATTATCTTCAATTTTTAATCGTTTACACTTAACATTTTCTAATTTTTCTTCATATTTTTTTTGTTGTTTTTCTTTAATTTTTATATAAGCTTCTTTCTTACGTAAAGCCTCATTCGCACGTATTTGTTCAAATTTATCAGTACTCATTGTTTCCTTGAATTGCCATTTTGTTATGTTAGTATTTTCTAATTTCTGTTTATATTTATTTGGTTGTCCTTTTTTTATTTTCATATAAGCTTTTTTCTTACGTAAAGTTTCTTGAACACGTCTTAGTTCTAATTTATCATTACTTTTTTGTTTCTCGCATTTCCATAATAATGTCTTTTTCTGAAATTTTTTTATATTTATGTGATTCTTCTGTTACCATTTACCTATTAACGAGATGTCGGAGCTGCATCACTTGAGTTTTGCTTTTTTTATTATATCAGTATCTTTTTAAATTAATAAATTAAACAAATATAATGACTTGTCCGTACTAAAGCTATATTACTACTATGATTTTTGTCAAAATAAAAAATCATTTAGACTTGTTATTTTTTTATAAGCTTGGATTGGAAATTAGATATCAAACTTGATAGACCTAACTTTAAAATACGATACATTGAAAGTTTTTATTATAACTTTATATGTCTAATATTTTGGTGGATTTCTTGGGTTGTCTGCACTGGAGTATTATCTTACAAATTTTTACTTTGTAGCAAAAAAACTTGATTGAACGCATCGTTTATTCATAAGTTAGGATTGGAAATATTATTAGAAGGGGGCCGCTTCGTCAAGCTCTTAAGTTCTGTTGCAAATGAAGTTTCTTTTTCATCTATTTCTTTTGATTCTTTTTTTTCTTCATTTAATTTAATCTCAACTGCCCCAATTTTATTATCGTTATAATTCAAGTGGATGTCATCGATTTCCATTATATCATTATCTGGTTTTTAAAAATTTCTATCTGAAATGTCATTGTCAATTTCCATCAAAATTGTTTCATGATTCAAATTCTTTTGTTTACGATACGTTTCCATGATCTTTTTTTGTTCTGGCAATAAATGCATTTGTGAGTTTTTTTTATAATATTTCAAGCTCGGCGAAATTTAAATTAAATGGTATTTGATTAAGACCTTGCTCATGACAAAAACTTCTTTTAATCATATCCGGTGGATTATCGTAATTAATTTTTGCATTATTATAATTTTGTAAAACTGGAAACATTTTTATTTTTTGCGTTTTAAAAATTCTTTATAAACGTAATCGCATTTGAGAAACATTATATCTTAAACAACATGGACCTAAATTATAAAGTACTGCAACAGCAAAAACCATTGCAAAAACGCTACAATCATAATTATTCGTTTGTGATTGTACTGTTTCGAATACTGTGCTTAATTCTGATTTGTTTGGAAATAATCTGTTTATATAAATCTTATACTCATCTCGTAAATATATAAGATTCAAACTGTCTATATATATGAATTACCTTATTATTATAATACACACGAATCCGGTGACTCTTTTCTAAATTTTCGGTAAATAATAACTGTATAAATTCTCCATCAATCAGTACTGAATGAATATATTGTGGTCTCTAAATTAGTGAAGTCAATTGCATGTCGAATGAGGTGCACTGGTTTGAAATGTTATTAAATTCTAATATATGAAAATCAGTTAACATGAAAGCAATTCTACTATACAATCCCTGTCTTTTAACAATCAATATATCTTCCTCAGTCAAAACCATTATTGAAAAAGAAAATTCTCTTAAGAATTTTCATTCATTTTTAATAATAACTTTTTCCAAAGATATTCACAAAAAAATTTCTTTTATATTAACTGATTTAATTTACTGCCTTTTTACTTTAAAAGCTGAAAAATTAAAGAAATTATGAAAAATGCTATGAATTAATTGTTATATGATAAATAAATAATAATGAAATTTGTAAAAATAATATTATGATAAAAAATGATTATTTTCGGCAATTATTTATATATATATATATATGGGTCAATCCACGTCAAACGGATAATGGCTCTGTCCAAAATTGTAGATCACCAAAGAAATCGTATATAAGCTCAAAATTTTCGTCTTACACTCTACTTTCTTTTGCAATGTGGTGATTTAAAAAAATCCAAAATGGCGTCTCCAATATGGCGGCTCTAACGTAGATATATAATAAAAAATTTTCAAAAATTGATTTTATTTTATTCAAATCAGATCCTACATATTTTTTTATATTAGAAATCAATTTAGCGTTCAATTTTACATAGGAATATTAGATTGCACTCGAGGTAAAAAAAATTTACAATGTCATCGGAAGGTCATATCGGGAAATAATAGTTATTTCTCAAATTACTCATTGATCAATGTTGATTAGTGAGAAAATGAAGATACTGATAGATAACTCGAGTTACTGAATTTAAATCTGACGTCTGCTTAACCCTACAAGATCTGTATGGAAGTCATTTGAAGGTCAAATCGCGAATATCTTTTATTGTTTGATAACATTAGGACACCTTCAAGTTTTACGTGTCGCTGAATCCGAAACCGGGGTCTGTTGGAGTGTCAAACGACGTAATTACGTAAAAATTAATCAAATATTGACTAGAAGAAAATTTTCGTCCCCCAAGAAACCACAGTTTGAAACGAATTTTTCTGTAATTACGTCGTTTGACACTCCAACAGGTCTCGGATTCGGATCAAGCATCACGTAAAACTTATAGGTGTCTTAATCTTATCAAATTTGACCTTCGAATGACCTTGATGGAGACTGGTAGAGTTAAGCGGATATCAGATTTGGATTCAGTGACTCGAGTTACCTATCAGTATCTTCATTTTCTTACTAATCAACGTTTATCAATGATTAATTCGAGAAGTAACTATTGTATCGCGATATGACCTTCAGATGATATTGTAAAATTTTTTTACCTTGAGTGCAATACTATATTCTCATGTAAAATCGAACGCTGAATTGATTTCTGATATAAAAGATATGTGGAATCAGATTTGAATGAATTAAAATTAATTTTTGAAAATTTTTTATGAAATTTCTAGGTTTGAGTCGCCATATTAAGGCCGCCATTTTAGATTTTTTTAAATCGCCACATTGCAAAAGAAAGTAAAGTGTAAGACGAAAATTTTGAGCCCATGCACGACTTTTTTAGTGATCTACAATTTTAGACAGAGCCATTGTTTGACGGGATTGACTCATATATATATATATATATATATATATATATATATATATATATATATATATGGGACATTTTACACCAACTGGAATATATTCTGTCTGTTACTCAAAATGTATAAAAAAATATTTAAGGATTTAGATTTGAAGGATCAAGAGCCATAGATCCTTGAAATTTGGAAATTTTCAAAATTTTTGGAAAAGTACCAACTTTATGATTTTTTTTCTGAAAATCTTGATGTTTTAGAGAGAAATTCATGAGAATTCTTCTTGTTCTAGATAAAGAGGAGAGTTAGCATTATTTTTTACAGAGCTAAATTTTGAAGTTTTCTATTGGTTCTTACATGTATTACATGGTAATTGAAATTACTCATTGTCTGCTACTTCAGAAATTGCTTTTCGAGGGCTTATTTCCTTTTATTTTTCATCAACTTCGAAATAAATTTTTGACTGTGTAAGAAAGGGCCACCAATAAGGAGTTATAACAGTTTGAGATATATATTTTCATGTCTAATTTATTTTCAATATAAAAATTAATCATACATGATAAAATATATTTTAAACTGTTTTAATTCCTCATTGATGGCTCTGACTTACATGATCCAAAATTCATTTCAAAGTTCACGTGAAATAGAGGAAAATAAGCCCGCGAAAAGAAATTTCTGAAATGGGGAGCAATGAGTAGTTTCAATTACCATGTAATACATATAAGAACCAATAGAAAACTTCAAAATTCAGGTCTGTAAAGAATCATGCTAACTCTGCTTTTCATTAACAACAAGAAGTATTCTCATAAATTTCTCTCTAAAATATTAGGATTTTCAGGAAAAAAAATTATCAAGTTGGGACTTTTCCAAAAATTTTGAAAAATTTCCAAATTTCAAGAATCTATGGCTTTTGATCCTCCCAATCTAAATCCTTGAAAATTTTTTTACACATTTTGAGTAACAGGCAGGATACACTGAAAAAAAAACCCGAAGCCAGCGCTGCGAAGTTAATCTGAGCGGTTGCATGCGAACAACATTCGAAGCGAGTGATTACAGAAAATCGTAATGTATGAATGCGTAACCATGTCGCTGTAAATAATTACGACTTTCTGTGTAAACGATTACGCTAATCCGAGCAGAGCGCCACAACTGTGTTGCGAGCATGCTTGCTCCGACTCTCCGGCATCGCGCGTGCAGAAAGCCGAAACCAAGCACTGCGGCAGAGCTGCGAGCTTGCTCCCAGAACGCAAAGCTTTGCCACAATGACAGCATATCGAAAGCATACGTGGCGCACGCATGATGTCCAGCTGCCCCGGCTTTTGACCGTCATATGCTGAGCACGTGACAATTCATAAGTTATTCCGCACGACAAGTTTACAGTGTGCCAGCATTATGCTGAATTCATATATTAGCAATTGAATATCAGCACGGTTGCAAACACATTGGTAGTATAACTACAGCACACGTGACGAGCACGCGTGACCAAAAATTGCTAAGCACGTGCTGCTATTGGGGCTTGCTCCGACTCTCCGGCATCGCGCGTGCAGAAAGCCGAGACCAAGCACAGCGGCAGAGCTGCGAGCTTGCTTGCTCCGACTCTCCGGCATCGCGCGTGCAGAAAACCGAGACCAAGCACAGCGGCAGAGCTGCGAGCACGCTCTCTTTGACTCTGCGGCATTTCTCATGCAGAAAGCCGAGACCAAGGGTAACGACAGAGTTACAGGCTCGCTCACTTTGAATTTCTGAACATTGACGTACCAAAAGCGAGGCCAAGCACTCTAAACGTTAAATATTTACATTTAAAAAAGCAAAATTTCTTTTTCTTTTCTTTTTTTTGTAAGTTTTAACACTTTATGTAAAGTATAATTTATTTAAGTAAAATTCTATAATATTATGAAAATTAAATTTTATTTCATAAAATTTTATTTAAAATGTTTCTTAACTTAAAAATTGATGTGATATTTTACTTTTACCATTATTCGCCTGAGTATATTAATGTAATAATGTAAATTTATAATTTTAATTTATTTTTAATACCTTATTTGTGCGATTATTAGTGCTTTTATACCTTTGAATTGATTTTAACTTTATTTTAATCTATCGTATTTTTATATATTCGTATTTTTATAAATTCGTATTTTTATAAAGCTGATGATGAATAAAATGTACTCGTCAAGCGTAACGATTTCAGTTTCTCTTATAGATGGTAAAGTTACAATTCCAATAATTATAAAATTAAACTTAGATAATTCAAAGTAATTTACAAAAAATTTGTCTAGATATTTATAATTAGTCATTTATTAAGTTATTCTTTATAAACTATATGATTGTATTGTTACAAATTTCGTATACGAATGTAGTTCTCTTGGTGTATGAGGGAAGATATGATATTTACAATTGATTTTTATGTCGTGTAATGGTATTATATATATATATATATATATATATATATATATATATATATATATACAGGGTGTCCCATTTTAACTTGGACACGTCAATAACTCTGAAAATATAGACTTTTGAAAAAAAAGTTTTTCAAATGAAAGTTGTAGGGTTTCAAGGGGGGCATCCAATGGTGACCTTGATCGTGACCTTGACCATGACCTTCAAGGTTATTTGAAGGTCAAGTCGGTTTTCTTAAATGGAAAGTCATAATTTTGATACCGAAAATGGAAAGAGCGGAAAATTTTACGTCCAAATATGACCTTGGCCATTATCTTTATTATGACCTTCAAGGTCATTTCAAGGTCAAGTCGATTTTCTTAAATGGAAAGCCATAATTTTGATCCCGTAAATGGAAAGTGCGGAAAATTTTACATCCACATATGACGTTGACAATGACCTTGACCATGACCTTTAAGGTGACCTTGAGGTCAAGTCAAATTTTTAATGGAAACCTACACTTTGAACATCGGAACGGTAGAATAACTAAATAAAAATTATTATAAATGTGTCTAGAATAATTGTAAGGTTTTTTCAAAATATCTAACGGTAATTAACTTCAGCCTCAACCATGGCCGTAAGTTTTTGATTTTTTGAAAATCTTGTCCAAGCGAAACATTTCCAATTCTTAATAAGCAACCTCAAAAACCCATTAAATTAAATGTGTTACGGGTGATAGCTTCGCACGCATAGTCGAAGCACAAGAACGAAGCAGCGATAGCCGCAACTCAGCATTTTAGGCGAGATGTGCAGTAGTCGCGGCGACGTGCTAAATAAATAAAAAATAGTAATTAAAAAAAAAGTCACATCGTTCATTTCTACAAATTTGAGCTTTCAGATATTATTATACATTTCAGATATTTTTCTGCGTCTCAGAATTGAGATACTTTGTCGCTGTAGATTTGCCTGTGATTCCAAAATTTATTCAATAATAAGACTACTAAATACTTATTAGTTTACAGCTTTACTTCTAAAATTATTTCTCTTAAAATTAGAAAATTATCGAAAGTTGTTTTAAAAGTTTCATAAAAAATGGCTAATTATTTAGCAAATGATGTGGTTGATATTCTTTTAGTTCTTGGGAATGTCACAGAAATTACAGAAATGCTTCTCAGCTTTACCGTCAACGTTATCCTGATCGTCGACATCCAGGATCACAACAAATTATAAACATTGAAAGAAGATCGCGTTCAAATGCACTACATCGTCATAGGCGACAAAATCGAGTCCTGAACAATAACGACCCTCGTCTACTCGCTATATTGGGTATGATTCATATAAATCCCCATATCAGTCTCCGTCAGATTGAACGAGAATTGGGTATTCCTAGAGCAATAGCACATCGACTGCTCCAATTAGTCAGATATCATCCTTACCATATTACTCTTGTTCAAGAATTAAATGACAATGATTGTATATTAAGAGTAAACTTTTGCACATGGGCACTTAATGAATTAGATCAAGATCCAGATTTCTTCTGGTCTGTTTGTTTCTGTGATGAAGCCACATTTCATAGTAACGGCAGCCTTAATCGCCATAACAGTCACTATTGGTCGCCAGTTAATCCTCACTGGTATAGAGAGGTATTAAATCAGCATCGATGGAGTTTACATGTATGGGCAGGGATAGTTATTGGATCTATGATTGGACCACATTTCTTTGAAAGAACTATTAATGGTATGATGTATTTAGATTTTCTTCAAAATCATCTACCTGGTTATTTGGAAGACATCCCATTAGATGTTCGACAAAGAATGTGGTTTCAACAAGATGGCGCTCCTGCTCACCACGCTGGAATTGTGACAACGTTTCTTCGGCAACAATATCATGAACGGCTTATCATCCGCAATGGTCCAGTGCCATGGCCTCCAAGATCTCCGGACTTGAATCCTCTTGACTCCTACTTTTGGGGATTTGCTAAAGATGCTGTCTACCAGGAAGCTCCAACAACGAGAGAAAACATGATGCAGAGAATAATAGAAGCTTGTCAATCGGTAACGCAAGAAACTTTGCAACGTGTTATGCGTAACTTTAGGAGGAGACTAACATTATGTTTAGAAAATCAGGGTGGACACTTTGAACACCTCATACCAAGAGGTAACGCCAATGACGATTAAGTAAGATAAATATTTATTTTATCAAATGTACATAAAAGCGTTGGGAACCTTTATTCCTGACCTTAACTGGTTGGGAACGCTTAGTCCTTACCTTAACTGGTTGGGAACCTTTATTCCTGACCTTAACTGGTTGGGAACCTTTATTCCTTACCTTAACTGGTTGGGAACGCTTAGTCCTTACCTTAACTGGTTAGGAACCTTTATTTCTTACCTTAACTGGTTGGGATCCTCTATTCCTTACCTTAACTGGTTGGGAACCTTATTCCTGACCTTAACTGGTTGGGAACGCTTAGTCCTTACCTTAACTGGTTAGGAACCTTTATTTCTTACCTTAACTGGTTGGGAACCTTTATTCCTTACCTTAACTGGTTGGGAACCTTATTCCTGACCTTAACTGGTTGGGAACGCTTAGTCCTTACCTTAACTGGTTAGGAACCTTTATTTCTTACCTTAACTGGTTGGGAACCTTTATTCCTTACCTTAACTGGTTGGGAACCTTATTCCTGACCTTAACTGGTTGGGAACGCTTAGTCCTTACTCTTACTAGTTGGTATCGTGCTATTTCTTACCGAAATTAATTATCAAATTTAATAAGTTATTTAACGTCAATCATGACCTTAGAAGGTCATATTTTGTAAATGGTCAAGGACTTATTCAGCTTTAATATTTTCAGTACCTTTCATAGCGGAGTCAAAAATCTAGGGTTCCACTTGAAAATTCGCCTTAAACTTAAGATGACCTTGAAGATCGTGGGTTTCCATTTAAAAAATCGACTCGACGTTCTAATGACCTTGAAGGTCATGGTCAAGGTCATATTTGGACGTAAAATTTTTCGCTCTTTCCATTTTCGGTATCAAAATTATGACTTTCCATTTAAGAAAACCGACTTGACCTTCAAATAACCTTGAAGGTCATGGTCAAGGTCACGATCAAGGTCACCATTGGATGCCCCCCTTGAAACCCTACAACTTTCATCTGAAACATTTTTTTCAAAAGACTATATTTTCAGAGTTATTGACGTGTCCAAGTTAAAATGGGACACCCTGTATATATATATATATATATATATATATATATATATATATATATACACATGATATCTGATAAAATATTTATTACGTTTTCTTCAAAATTTAATACGTTTGAAGAAAAAATTATTATGATTGATTATAAAATGACTATTTTTCATACTTTTTTATGAATTAAGAAGTTTTCAGTTATTTCCCCGTTGTCGCTAAAATTTAATTATTCTTTAAAAATAAAAAAAAATTATTTAAGTCGTTAAATAATAAAATAACTTGGGCAGTTATAGTGTATATTGAATAGTAATTTTTCACTAAACAAGTAAACTAAAAAATCTACATATTGTAATTTCTAATAATTCAATTACATTCTAGATATTTTTAACAAAGATGTTTCTATTAAATTTTTATTTTAGTTTGATAGTCTTGAATAAAAAATTCATTAAATTATTAATTTTAAAAAAACTTTAAACAATAAAAATATTTCTGTTAAGAAATTTAAGAAAGTTAAAATTTTTATGTTAACATTTTAACTTTGAAAATTACATAAAAAAAAATTGTGTTTCATTTGTAACACTTATGTGTGTTAAAATTACAAGTTTTTTCTACTGTGTACTTTATTTTTTTAAATTTTCAATATAAAATATAGTGAATTTTTATTAGTTCTGAAGAGGGTAGTTAGATACGATCTAAAAACATTGGCTTCATAATAAAAGTTTTTTTAGCAAAAACATTTTGGTTCGTTTTTGATCAATATGTTTACTTTTCAATTTAATAAATCTCATTTTACTTCAAAGCTACAAAAGAATTAATAAATGTACTTAGAACCGGTATATACTTTTTATATCGTTATAAACTTTAAGAAAGTATAAAATTATATTCATCCCTACTCAATTGAATAAATATTATATATAAAATATTATAATAAATATCATTTTCTTAAAAATACGTTAAACAATTAACAAATGCAATTTAATAAGCTATATATATATATAATATTTATAAAATATAAAAGAAATAACGCTGCTACTTTTTTGAAATTATTGTATTTAAAATTGGAACTACGACCCAAAAATCAATAGTAAATATCTTCCCTCTAACGCCAAGCCAACTCCATTTGAATAAGAAACTTGCAACAATACAATAATATAGTTTATAAAGAATAAGTCAATAATGACTACTTATAAATACCTAAAGAATTTTTTTTTTCAAATTACTTTGAACTTTCTGAGTTTCAAAATGTCCTAATAAATCTATAAATATAAAAAAAATAAGAAGGATTAAAATAAAGTTAAAATCAATTCAAAGGTATAAAAGCACTAATAATCGCTCAAATAAGGTATTAAAAAAAAATCAAAATTATAAATTTACATTATTACATTAATGTACTCAGGCGAATAATGGTAAAAGTAAAATATCACATCAATTTTTAAGTTAAGAAACATTTTAAATAAAATTTTATGAAATAAAATTTAATTTTTATAATATTATAGAATTTTACTTAAATAAATTATACTTCACATAAAGTGTTAAAACTTACAAAAAAAAGAAAAGAAAAAGAAATTTTACTTTTTTAAATGTAAATTTTTAACGTTTAGAGTGCTTGGCCTCGCTTTTGGTACGTCAATGTTCAGAAATTCAAAGTGAGCGAGCCTGTAACTCTGTCATTACCCTTGGTCTCGGCTTTCTGCATGAGAAATGCCGCAGAGTCAAAGAGAGCGTGCTCGCAGCTCTGCCGCTGTGCTTGGTCTCGGTTTTCTGCACGCGCGATGCCGGAGAGTCGGAGCAAGCAAGCTCGCAGCTCTGCCGCAGTGCTTGGTTTCGGCTTTCTGCACGCGCGATGCCGGAGAGTCGGAGCAAGCGTGCTCGCAACACAGTTGTGGCGCTCTGCTCGGATTAGCGTAATCGTTTACACAGAAAGTCGTAATTATTTACAGCGACATGGTTACGCATTCATACATTACGATTTTCTGTAATCACTCGCTTCGAATGTTGTTCGCATGCAACCGCTCAGATTAACTTCGCAGCGCTGGCTTTGGGTTTTTTTTTTCAGTGTATATTCCCAGAGTTTCAGACGGTTTTATTTTTCTGCTCTTCCAGTTGGTTTGAAATGTTTCATATATATGTATATATATATATATTTATTCATTAAAAAAAGTTTGTTGTAAAAAGAATTAAACTCAAAATTATTTTGAATTATTTTTATTAATTGTATTCTTCAATTTATTTACAGTTGTTTATGGTTATTCGCAGTATCTATATTTAAATAATGTATAAATGATAATAAACAACCCACACAGCATGAAATATTTATGGAAGCTTCCTGGAACATTGGCCGCGAAGATTTGAAATATTTTAGGAATCTTCCATGGAATATTCCTGTAATATTCGTATGTCCTTGATTCTTCCTACATTTAAATATTTCATGGAATATTGCTGGAAGATTCTAAGAATATTTCATTGGAAGATCTAGGACATCTCAGATCTTTTATTAAAATATTTCAGGAATCTCGCAGGAATATTTCATAAAATATTCCGTTGGAAATTCATTGAAAATTTCCGGAATATGGAAACGGTAGATTTAAAACATTTTATGAACCTTTCATGGAATATAAACGAAAGATCTAAAAAATCTTTTATGGAATATGCACGAAAGATTTAAAGAATTTTTCATGAAATATTCCATGAAATAATTCTGGAAGATTTTAGAAATCTATCGTAAAATATTCCGTGGAATATTTATGGAAGATTCGCAGAATATTGGCACGGAAGATTTAGAATATTTTAGGAATCTTCCGTGAAATATTCCTGTAATATTCGTATTGTCTTGATTCTTCCTACATTGAAATAATCCATGGAATACTCTTGAGGGATTTGAAGAATATAAAAATGGAAGGTTTAAGTAATCTCTCATCTTTCATGAAATGTTCCTGGAAGATTTTTGGAAAATGTGAAATGCTGTAAGGGGATGGTATATATATTATATAATAACACATTACACTTATACATCAATACATATACGCATACATAAACATTTAGTTATAAAATCGCATTTAAATATTCGCCCCGACTGTGCACATCAAAGTGCTGATACCCTTTCACTTTTATATTAAGTGAGGTATCTTTCAACCGTTTGGGGATAAAACTCTCATTTAAGAAACATCCCCTTATCGGCGTCACTGGAAACCTCCCGTAACGTTCCGCGCAAACTTCCAACGAAAACTTCATGGAATCATTCTAGAATCTTTTAAGCAATATTCTACTGAAAGATTACTGTAATCTTTGCGTAAAATATTTCGTGGAATATTTACGGAAGATTTATGTAATATTTCGCTGTACGATTTAAAAGTTTTTAGGAATCTTCCAGTGAAATGTTTTTGGAATCTTTCTGAAATCTTTAATGAAATATTCCACTGGAAGATTACTTAAATCTTTTTGTGGAATATTTCGTTGACTATTTATGGAAGATTTATGTTATATTCCACTGTACGATTTGAAACTTTTTTGGAATCTTCCAGTGAAATGTTTATGGAATCTTTCTGAAATCTTTCATGAAATATTCCACTGGAAGGTTACTTGAATATTTCTGTAGAACATTTCGTGAAATATTTATGGAAGATTTATGTAATATTCCGCTGTACGATTTTAATGTTTATCGGAATCTTCCTGAAATCTTTCATGAAATATTTCATTGGAAGATTACTTTAATCTTCCTGTGAAATATTTCGTGGAATATTTATAGAAGATTTATCTAATATTTCGCTGTACGACTTTAAAGTTTTTTGAACTCTTCCAGCGAAATGTTTATGGAATCTTTCTGGAATCTTTCATGAAATATTTTACTGGAATATTCATAAACATGACATGGAATATTTTATGCAATATTTCAGAAATCTTTCGTGAATATTACATGGAATATTTCGAAAAAGTTTTCGAACATTCCTTTGAAATATTTCTGAAATATTCCTGGAAGCTTTCAATGGAAGATTCCAGTAGAATATTCTGAAATATTCCGTGAAGACTTTCAATAATATGCATGAAAGGTTCCATTAAAATATCCCAGTAGAATAATTCGAAATATTTCAGTGAAATCTCCCATACTATGTGAGAACCATTATTTATTTCTAGCCTAACGCTTTTTTATTGTTATTTACAGTTTTCAATATTTTCTTATAATCATTTGGTTATTCACAGCATTATTCTACTTTTACAAAATAATTTTCATACAAGGTGATAAGATATTTTACTATAATATATATATATTAGGGTGGCGCTTATTTCTCAAAATGCTTGAATATCGTCTCCCGTCCCGGGGATCGGTTGTTACTATCCAAAAACTATAAATGAATCCAAAAAATCCGGTATAGAAAGTTTTAAACACGTTTCAATTTTAAAAAAATGCTTTTTTCTCATTTTTTCCAAATTTTTCGTACTTTGATGCTCTAATTCTTTTCTAAATTATTTTTGGGACTTTGTGCGCATATAAATCATTTCTGTCAGTAAAAAAAAATATCCCCCATAGTGCTTTAGAAGCAAAATAATTTGTTTTCACTGAGATGTAGCTTGTTAATTCAGTAAAAAATTTTTAAAAAAGTACTTTTTTTTCGTGTTTTTAATTTTATAGATGGGTTCTCGTCACTAGAAGTGCAAATGAGTTTTACTATGCAAAAGTAGAGTTGAAAACCTTTAATTTCATTTTTTATACAAGTTTCCAAGTGCTTTCATTACCGAGATATGATCATTCAAAGTTGGTACAAAAATCGAAGTATGAAATCTGTGAACTAACTACTTTATTTCGTTTGTGAAAAGATCTAACAAGGAGAGTGTTTCACCTTCGGGTCACCGATTGGGCTCAAATTTGGGAAATGTTTTCTGGATGCAGAAACATGGAGAAAGCCAAAATTTTAGAGGCCAACGCTCAAAATTTCTCTAGTTATAGGCCATTGAAGAAAATCACGAAAAAAGTTACTAGATTTTCAAATGCTTATAGTTCCTCAGCATTGTTAGCTAAAAGCTTATACCTTTTTTAAATGAAAGCTGAGCTCAAATCCTTTCGAAATAGCACCTAAGGCATCCCAAAATATTATTTTTTCCCAAAGTTAGAGCGCAATGAAGATTAGACCTAATTTCAGCTTTTATTATTAATTAATGTTTTAAACAGAAAATTAAGGTCAAATCTTCATTGCGCTCTAACTTTGGAAAAAAATAATATTTTGAGATACTATAGGTGCTATTTCGAAAGGATTTGAGCTTAGCTTTCATTTAAAAAAGGTACAAGCTTCTAGCTAACAATGCTGTGGAACTATAAGCGTTTGAAAATCTAGTAACTTGTTTCGTGATTTTCTTCAATGGCCTGTAACTAGAGAAATTTTGAGCGTTGGCCTCTAAAATTTTGGCTTTCTTCATATTTCTGCATCTAGAAAGCATTCCCCAAATTTGAGCCCAATCGGTGACCCGAAGGTGAAACACTCTCCTTGTAAGTTAATATTACACAATTAAAATTTCTAATGAAAGCAAACAATATATTTTAAAAAATATAGTAAACAAAAATATATAATATGTTATAAATACATTTTATTAATTTCTTACATCACTCTGTTCTCAGTTTCTTAATCAATTTTTTTTATCAGCACTGGCTAATAAATTTTTTCTACTTTCATCAATAAACTGGAGTAAATACTGTTTTTGATCTTCATCACGAGATCGAGTATTGACATATTCTTCAGCTAAGTGAATCGCTCTTTCGGCGCAGTCATTCACTACAACAAGATGTTTTAATTTTTCACGGCACTCTAAGTAAGAAGGATTCTTTTCCCATAAAGTACAATCCTGTTTTAAAAATGTTTTATCTAAATTAAACCTACAAAAAAAATTCAAACTTTGACTATTTGTGAAATAATCAAGTGTTTTGTCGTACAATGATCGAATGCCCTCATCAGATGGATCAAATTTTTTCAAAATATCGTCATCTGAAGGTTTGTTTTTGAGTGATTTAATTATTCTTCGTTTGGTACTGATATCAACATCATTATTGAAAAGTGAAAGAATAGTGAGTTCTGGTGACAAGTACCATAAATGGTTTCTAAATTTATGTAAAGTAGCATCTGATATGCTTTTGTCGATATCTTTGAAATCAATTAATGATTTTATTAATTTCAAATCTTTGTTTGGAGCGGAAATAGCTAAAGGAGCGGTGTACCATGGATCGAGATATTTGAATACAATGAATTTACATACAGCATATAATTTAGCTTCGTCGCCCTTACTCATTTTGAAAGATTTTCTGAATAAATACATTTTTATTGTGTAGATAGCTTTAGCCATCCAGCGAGCATGGTGAATTGCTCCTGGCTTTTTAAAAGTTATGGTTTCGTCAACGCCCAAGAAAATTAAACAGAGCTCTAATAATTCTTTGTAATCATTTCTAGGCTGCTCTTCTGCTAAAAATTCTTTTATATTTTGAATCGCATCAGGAACTTTATCCTTCAAAGATATTTCTAGTCCAGGTAGTCCATTTTCAAAAGAATTCAAATCAAAATCAGACCATTGCTCTCTAAATCTTTCAAACATCGGCATATCCGGACCACTAGTGCCAGGAAATTTCACTTCAAATGCTGCTCTTAATAAAAGCTCAAAAACATGATGACGACAAGCTAAATAGAGAAAATCTTTTTCCATTAAATCTTCTAAAAGCATCGCTGTTCCGCTTTTGCATCCTAAATTCACATTTGTTGTGTCACAGCAGATTGCATTTGTTAATTCTATTAATCCCCAATCTTTTAAAGGTGCATAAACTGCTGAAGCTAACGTACTTGCTTTTTGATCTTGCAATGCTGGCACATTGATGAGTTTTGTAAATTTATCGCTGGATACTAAAATTGGCAATCTATCAACCTTCTTGCAAGTTATATCATCTGGAATAAGTTTACCATCCCAGTGAACTATTAAAAAATGCATACGAGTATTTTCAATCAATTGCTTCATTTTTTCATATTCGTGCTTTCTTATTTCAGCTCTTGCAATATTGATAGATTTACGATTCAGGATTAAAGTATCAAGATCAATGTTCAATTCATTAGCAATAAGACCGGTTATGAAAACAGCATCTCTGTCAGAAACTTTAGCTTTGTCAAAAGCTGCCACGACTGCTGGAGACATCACATTAATAGAACCTCTTTCATTTTTTTTTTCATAGTTCCTTCCTTTTGCAGTATAAACTATATTAGATCTTTGCGAGCTTGAAGAGGTTTCTTCACTAGATGATTGCTCTGTTTGAAGCAATAACAGAGCTTTTGATCCTAAAAACAAATATAATCAAATATGTAACTAAAATGAATGAAGACATTCTTGAATGACGAAAGTAAAAGTAAGAATAGTTTTCGACATATTAATCACCTTACTGAAAAATCTCAAATGAGACCTCAAATGAGATTTCAAATGAAATCTCATGCCAACATCTTATTTGACAATATTTCTTATTTAAGTAGGTTTGAAATCATCGATTAGAGACTATTTTTGACAAATTAGTACTTGGGAATTTTTTTTTTAATTTGAATTTATAAAAATTTTTCCAAGTCCCAATATAATAGTCACCAATCGATGATTTTAAAAAATCCAAAATAAAAATTATTGCTTAATGAGATTCCGGCATGAGATCTAATTCCAGATTTAAATTAAGAATTTTTAGTAAGGCATGGTTTAGCGATGACTAAAAATATATTTACTTGTCATAATATCTGTCTCTGAGACGAAATGTTCACTCTTAATAGATCCAGCTTCACTAATTGATGAATTTTGGCTGAATGTTTGACAGAGTTCTATTTCCGGATCAACGATTTTCGAAGTTGAAGGTTGTAGCAATTGTTCAATATTTTCTGGGGTCAAAATGTTCTCATCTGTAATTAAATGTAACCATAGAAAAACCAACTACAATTGTTACAAATCAAATTTTTACATATTATAAATGCATTATTACCTGAAATGTTTTCAGATTCTATTAAAGGTAATTTGATTTTTATGATATCAATTGGTTTCGACAGAAAAACTTTTTTTACTGATTCGTCCATTGAACCCAATAGTGTCATTGAAATATCTTGAGAAACATCAAATACATCAGCCATTTTTTCAAGAAATTCAGTGACTTTTGCACTCGGCTTATTCTGAAATTTTCTTACTTGTGTATAAGACTGGTATAGATTTTTTAATTTTTCGATGCAATGATCGATTCTTTTTACTTTTATGGATGATTCTTCCCATATACCTAAAATTTCCTTGATTATAATCCGAACAGCATCAGCTAATTTGGATTTTTCAATGTGAGTCTTGTACAATAGCCTTTTAAGAACAACTAAATTAGATGGTAAATATCTGTCATCGAATTCAGAAATCAAGTTATTTGTTATATCAGATAACTCTAAATTCTGTTGATCAGACGCCATTTTTCTCTCTAATGAAAACTGTCAAAATCTTATAAGTTTACAATTGGTTGATGTCACCTATTATGGACAGCCTGTGAAACAAATAATCACGTCGTTAAAATAATTAAGCGTTAAAAGAAAATTGTTATAAAAAAACTCGTGTGGCTAGAAATTTAGTTCTAAATTTAGCAGATACAATAAATATTTTTCAAAAAAAATTTGGTCAAGTTTGTTTTAAGACAAAATAATAAAATTTAAGTTTTGTTTTTCATGATTGTCTTGTGCAATTATATTGTATCCTTTATATCCATGAAAATATTAGATTTTTAATAAAAAATGCTACTTGATTGATAATAAACACGATCTCAAGTCAAAGTGTAATTTGAATTAAATATTTATGAAATATCCGTACATAAGATAATGTTCAAGAAATAAATTTTCTCATTCTGAGTTTTTAAATTCATAAGTTAGACCAGAAACATTGATTAAGAAAACATTTATTAAAATTAGTAGATAGATAGCTCCGGATATCAGATTTTAATGAAATTTCGTGGTTAGTTTCTGTTCGATATATTTAAGAAAAATCCAGAACCTTAAGGCCTAATGCTGACTTGTTTTTGAAATATAACATGTCTTCTGAAATTTTCTCCTTTCGTTGTACTGCAACATCAAACTTTTTATTTTAAATATTTTATATTTATTCAAAGCAAATAATTTTGCTTTAATTTACTTGAAATCAGCTAAAATCGTTGATATATAGTTATGAAATAAAATATTTTATTAAATAAAATACCATTAAAGGTAAAAATTTAATTAAATTTTTAACTTACATCGAAGTCGATGGTTTCATTATCAATAAAATTATCTAAGAATTTGAATAATATTTTTGTATAATTAAATATTATCATTCACTTTTTTTCCATAATTTTTTAATGATTTATTCCACTATAAATCAGGCTTATAAGATTTATAGTGTAATAAATCATTGAAAAATTGTAGGAAAAAAGTGAGTAATAACATTTAATCATACAAAAATATCATTCTAGAGAACAGACAAGATTGCTGATATATATTATAATCAAGAAATTTTTTTGCTTGGAGCTATAAAAATCTATCTTATAAAGTGACACTAAGTTTGATATGACAAAGTTAAATTAATTTATAAATGTAAATACAGTAGTACATGGATTGAAATCATGTCTATCTAAATTACATTATCAAAATATAATATAAATAAAAAGCGAACTAATAATTATAGTCTTTTTGTACTTTTAAAATAAAGCAATAAAATACTGGAGCGCATATGACACAAAAGATTATCAAACTTATATCTAACACATAGGCAATTACTTGAAACTTATTTCTGAACATATACCCCAGTGAAAGTGGTAAATGTATCCAAATCATACGAAAGTGTATCAAAGTGTATCAAAGTGTATCTAAGAGCGATATTTCGGACCAAATTTTAATACACTTTGGTACACTTTCATACACTTTCATACATTTTTATACACTTCCAAAAAAAAGTTTCTTGGTATCAATTTTTTATATTCGTTAATGATATACACTTTGATACACTTTAATACACTTTTGCACATTTTCATATATTTTTTGGACACTTTCATACACTTTGATAAACTTTCATACATTTTTCTAATAAAGGAAAAATGTTGATTTTCTTGGATACACTTTTGCATACATTGATACACTTTTGCACACTTTGATACACTTTGATACACTTTTCGAAAATGTTGACTAAAATTAATTTCTACATTTGCTATGTGTTACACACTTTGATACACTTTTGCACACTTTGATACACTTTGATATACTTTTGCACACTTTAATACACTTTGATACACTTTCATACATTTTTCCAATAAAGGAAAAATGTCGTTTTTATTGGATACACTTTTGCATACTTTGATACACTTTTGCACACTTTGATACATTTTAAAAATTTTAACTAAAATAAATTTCCATTAAATGAAGCCTCTTCCTTAAATAATCAACAAGATCCCTGTAACGTATTGACTGTGCAAAATGGAAACAGCAATAATACTAATAATAATGAAGATGAGACTGCAAAGACTACAAAAAATAACTTAGTCTCAATAGACAACACAAATGAAAATTTATAAAAAAAAACTATCTTAGAAACAACAATGTTTAAATATTTATATTTAATAATGTTATTAAATTAAAAATGTGTTTATTAGTATAAATTATTTATCTTATCTCATTACTTGATATGTATTACAAAAGAATAATTATTTTTTTGAAGTTGTCTCTATTAAACTTTTATTATTTATAAATTTCTAATAATATTAATGTTTAAATATTTAATGCTAATATAGAGTGTAAGTTTTTCATTACAAATTATATTTCAAATATATATTGCTAATTCTTATGTTTTAAATTACTTTTTATATTTTACTTTTATAATTTATAAAAATATTTTTCAATTTTTTCAATATTGTCGTTTTATTAACCTTACATTTATCCCAAGGGGCATTAATACATTAAAATTTATGAAAATATCTAAAATGAAAACGGCTTATTTTAATACACCGTTTCATGCCTAAAAAGTGTATAAAACACTATTAAAATGTATAAAAAATGTACGCATGTGTATCAAAGTGTGCATGGTAAAACCATTTTTTAATTTCTTACTTAGAAATGTATCGAAGTGTATCGTGTTTTATTAAAATGTATTATATTACATAAAGAGAGCGCGGTGGCGTAACGGATAGAGCTCTTGCCTTCAACGCGGAGGGCATGGGTTCGAATCCTGGCCAGGTACCTCTAAACTTTTTTTTCGAAAGAAAATTAGTGTACGTGCCATTTTATATCGCGACTCTCAAAAATCCGATCTCATTGGGTATCGGTTGATTGTTGGTCACCAAAAGTGGCTGACCATCCATCGGTAGTCAAAGTTTCCGGTATGGTGGGTCTGACAGTCTAGCCTGATGTAATGTGATAAACAGATACCGGGCGGGGACTTCCTCGACCTCACCATAGAAAAAAGGTTAATCATATAGAGGACAATATCCTTTATATATTAATCTTTAAAAAAAAAAAAAAAAAAAAAAATGTATCAAAGTGTACAAACGTGTGCAAAATAAAACAGGAAATGGATAATACTCAGAAGTGTATCAAGATGTACCATAGTATATTAAAGTGTGTCAAAGTGTGTAAAAGTGTATCAACGTGTACAAACGTGTGCAAAATAAAACAGGAAAAGGTTAATACTCAGAAGTGTATCAAGATGTACCATAGTATATTAAAGTGTATCAAAGTGTGTAAAAGTGTATCAAAGTGTACAAACGTGTGCAAAATAAAACAGGAAAAACAATTTAGGCTAATACTCAGAAGTGTATCAACATGTACCATAGTATATTAAAGTGTGTAAAAGTGTATCAAAGTGTGTAAAAGTGTATCAAAATGTGTCAAAGTGTATCAAAATGTGTCAAAGTGTATAACATCAAAAAAATTGAGGAAATTTAATTTCAGCTCACTTTTTAAGAAATGTACCAAAGTGTATCTAAGTGTATCAGAGTGTATCAAAATGGATCGAGAATAAGGTCTGAAAAATCGCTCTTAGATACATTTTCATACACTTTGATACATTTTTGTATGCTTCAATACACTTTCATACACTTTTATACATTTTGATACACCGAAAAATTTCCATTCGGGTATAAACTTAAAAAATCATTAATTCATAAAAAAATATATTTACTTTTATGTAATAATGAAATGTTTAGTGAAGTATTTCTATTTTTCTATTCTCTGATAAAACAAACTACTGTATTTCAAATTATCAAGACAGTTAATTTTACATGTTTACTTTAAGGTTCAACCATACACACTAAACACTGCTTCTGCTAGAGAGAGAGTCTAGAGTCTTAAGTTGGAATTCATAGACCCAACACAAGCAACTATGTTATTTGAGTATCAATGTTACTCGAGTAACATTTATGAATTGTAGTTTAGTTACAAGTATCAATATTACTTGAGTAACATTGATACTCAAGTAGCACCATTGCTTGAGTTGGATCTGTGAATGCCAACTTTAGTTATAGCGGAAACAGGCAACCTAGACTTTTAAAAGTGACCGCAAGGCCAGCGTTGCGATCGAGTAAGAAATAGTTCTTATACATATAGTGGGAAATACATGGAGGGCCACGTTCGTGAAATGTCCAGGAGAAGGAAGATATGAAATCTCTTTCTGTTTCTGTTTAGGCACGTTTTTCTCAAATTATAGTATAGGGGATTAGAATTAAACAGCTAAATATTATGTCTTAAAAGGTAGAATGTAAGAATGAAGCATTTAAATATACTTTTTACTGCAAAAATCGGAATAATATAATTATTTACATTCGTTTATCGCTGTTTGTAATCCAGTAAAGTTTATGCGCATGCGCAAGCAAATGAAGACAGCGAGAGATCATGTATCTTCTATTTTTTTCTGTAAACATTATCTATTGGGATTTAAAATGGACAGATAGTGGGGGAAAAATGGCGCTGACGAGAGCTGAACTTTAGTAATGAAATTCGACTTTTGTCAGCGCCATTTTTCCTCCGCTATCTGTCCATTTTAAATCCCAATTTACATGACTCTCATTACCTATGAATCCTCTATTTTCTATAAATATCTCTACAGTTCTCACTCGATTCATAGATTTTATATTTCGATTTTCGTACCAACTTTGAATGATCATATCTCGGTAATGAAAGCACTTGGAAACTTTTATAAAAAATGAAATTAAAGGTTTTCAACTCTACTTTTGCATAGTAAAACTCATTTGCACTTCTAGTGACGAAAACCCATCTATAAAATTGAAAATACGAAAAAAAAGTACTTTTTAAAAAATTTTTTACTGAATTAACAAGCTATATCTCGGTGAAAACAAATTATTTTGCTTCTAAAGCACTATGGGGGATATTTTTTTTTACTGACAGAAATGATTTATATGCGCACAAAGTCCCAAAAATAATTTAGAAAAGAATTAGAGCATCAAAGTACGAAAAATTTGGAAAAATGAGAAAAAAGCGTTTTTTTAAATTGAAACATGTTTAAAACTTTCTATACCGGATTTTTTGGATTCATTTATAGTTTTTGGATAGTAACAACCGATCCCCGGGACGGAAGACGATATTCAAGCATTTTGGGAAATAAGCGCCACCCTAATATATATATATATATATATATATATATATTTATGTTTCATTTTACAAAAAAATTTCAACATCAAAACTAATTCTCTAATGTAAAGAATAAAAAATTAAATTGGTATAATTTTGAAATTTTGATATGGGAATACTTTTTATAAATAACTTTTTAATAATTTCGAATTATGGTAAATTTTTTAAATAACTTGTGGTATTGAATGCTAATTAAATTTAGTTTTAACATGAAGTCAATTATTTAGGTTGGAAATGTATTCAATAAAATAATATAACTATTTATAGGTTATCACTTAATTTTTTAAACTTTTTATTCATAGTTGACAATTATATTGAATATATGATTCTCATTTTAATAGTTTGTATATGAAATTATGTAAATTTTATAAATATAAATTATTTAAGGAGATGTAAAATGGACACACACTTCCACCTATAAATATTGATTATATTTCCATTGTATTTTAAAATTTTAAATAAATAGATGCATTAACATACAGTATGTATCACGAAGATTATTCAGTTAAATTTTTACATAAATCTATTCATTACTTATTGAGAAGTTTGGGTTCCAATATTATTTACTAAAATTTTTCCATTTGGAATCAGAAATTTAAATATCTTGAAAACTAATGATTGGAATAATTTAAAAATTCAAATAAATAATTATCACGAGACATACTACAAATTAATACATTCCTTTTATGGAAATTTAGCAATAGAATGGAAAGAAAGTTAATTTTTTTATCTTCTTATAGTAAAATATAATCAAACTTTGACAACAAATTTAAAATAATGAAATAATTGTACTTTTAATGATTTGTATCATATTTAAGACAAATTATAGAGTGATATTACAGAATATTATTTTTTTCCGCATTCATAATAAATGTTTCGCAAATAATAAGTAAATTTTCTTTTGAAATATTTACTTTTTTAGGGGGAATTCTACTTCTATCTGGACAGTTCATACATATAAATGCATAATTATAGACATAATCAGAAACATTTATTCATATTTTATATATTGTCCTATCTTTATAATTGACTATTAAAAAAATTTAATATCTAATAAATAATTTTTTTAAATTGTATTTCATAAAATTTATGTTCGAACGATATTAAAAAAAATATTTTTATATCATGTAATTATAATTTTTCATATGAGGTAGTTTGATATTTTTTAAAAATTAATGTTTCTCTTATTAAAAATATTATTGCTTCAATGAAATTAATTGCTAACAATTTTTATATAAATCACAATTCATTTAAATATAAACACGTGTACAAATGAAAATGTAATTAAGGTTAAATGTATGTTATTTATAAAAAATTGTTAACAAGTATTTTTTTAAATAATATATTTTCATGAAAACTAATTTAAATACCTCATCCTCTGAATGATAACTGAATACAATTTTAATTTAATAAATTTAGTTATACAATTATAAATATATAATATTATAATTATAAATATATAATATTAAATATATATATAAACTGTTTATCAAATAAAATTATTATTTTTGTAATATATATATATATATATATATATATATATATATATATATATATATTGTGACGTCATATACTAATATAACGCACTTTTATGTATATGGCGCACAGAATCATCATATACAAAATTTCTTACCTTGTTTTATCTTTAACAGAACAGTGAAGACAAAACAAGATGGATTTTATGTAAAAACCCCGAGTTCGTAGCGCTATTCTTTTCGCGCGTGCAAACTCGTTGAGTATATAAATTCTTGAGTATGTGTTAAATTTCGGTTCGGTTGACGAAAGCCAGACCGTACACTACAGGAACGCCATGTCCTGTAGATTCGGGTCCATCACCTTCGTCTAACCTTTGGTTTTAATTCCTGAAAATAAAGGAGGAAATTAATGGAGCATGAGGATTTGAGGACTTTATCTTTTGCCTCTTGCGTTGAATCATATATTTATTTTTCAACGTTTATAGATAAACACACTTGCAAGAGCGTGCTAACCCCAAGCGCAAAGCTTTACAAATTAGCACGCCGATGCAAGGCACGATCACTTGGCACTTAGCCTTTTTATACACACGCGATAAATAATCACTTTAATTGTGAAGGATGTACCACTTCACTTTTATTCCAATTAATAAATCACAAGGATTTAATTTATTTAACAAGATATTATTCAAACTTGAGCAGGTACGGAAATGCGTACTAGGCATTTCTTTCGCTGCCATAAGAGCTTGAATAATAATCAAGGAACACAACGACTCTGTATTTAGAATTAGGAGATCTTTATTAGAGGAAGATTCACACAAGAGTAATGAGTTTCTCTTCTCGCCGAAACTCGATGGCTCGCATTTTAGGCGCTTGATTGCGGCTTTCTCTTCCAAATCGCGGGGATCATCTCCCACCGCTCGCAACACATGCCTTTGTCAACGCTGTAATACATTCATCTTATGAGTTTTATATTAGAAATATACGCGCGTATTACCGAACGCGCTTACATGTGTTGAGAATCGGGGCGTATACCTGCGCGTTCATGTAAGCGCGCTCGGTAATTTCTATATCCCTACCCTCCCTCACTCGTAGCAATGCTTTTGCCGGTTTAAAATCTAATTGTTATGTCACAATGCCCCCCTGAAATAAAGTGGTTTTGATTTTATTTAAAAAATGCACTTTATTTCATAAATCAAATGAATTATGTTTTTTAATCAATAAAAAGCATTGCTACGAATGATCGTGCGTACTTCTACTGATATCTTATTATATTATCTTATTTTCTACTTATTTAAGCTTACAATAATTTAGTTTCTTAAATCTAAATAATTTACACAATTTCTTTCTCTATTTGCGCGAGTTTGTGTGGGCTATACGTGCCCCCCAAATAAAGTATTTCGCACGTTTGAATCAAACGTTTTCATATTTAAGTATTTATGTTTAAGTTATTCTTTTTAATTTTGACTAGTATTATGCTTTTGAGAGAAAACACGTGCGAAAAACTTTATTTTCTTAACGCACACAGACAAACGAACGAACTAATCAATTTACTTTTAATAGCTTTCTTTTTCTTTTTAATTTTAACGTTAATTAGATTTTGATTTTTATAATATTTTTCTCATTTTAGATTTTAATTTAGTTTATTTTTTTTTTTTACCTTCTTATATATCGCTGCCTTTTGCGTAACCAGATATCAAAGTTAGGCTCTGGATCTGCTAAATCTTCTGAGTTTGATGCAACTCCCATTTGTTGTAGCCGTTGGTTGTAAAGTGTGTCGTCCTAGCAATGTACTATTTCAATCTTCTCTTTTCTATTGTAACTCATTAAGTATACTTCTTGGTCTATTTCTAATGGTGGTATTGTTATTAATTCTTCTATGTTGTACGTGTCTTCTATTTTTCTTTTCTTTTCTGCTGTGTTTGAGCCTATTGTTTCTGTTTCTATGCTTGCTGTTTTATTTCTGTTTCTTGCTTGTGTTCGTTGTCCTGTTGCTGCTACCTTAAAATTACTCGCTGGGGTAAAACCATGTGATGATCTACTTAACTTATCTTCATAGTTTATACTCCTATTCAGCGACTCATCCCATTCAATTTTTAAGTTTTTCATTTCTAACAGGTCTTCGTTTACCTGCGTCTCTACGTGTCTACAATTCACGTATAGATCCGGGCTCGTTGCTGTATGCCGGAACTTGTTCGGATGGGTCATGAAATTTATTTTCCTCTTGTACGGGTATGGATTTACTCTGTACATTTTTTTTTTATTTTGCTAATTACTTATATCTACACAAACTTATTCTACTATTTACACTAACTGTATAACTTATATCTAGATGCACTTATAGCTTTTCTTTCTTTTGTACTTTGGTTTTCATTTTACTTTTAATTTGATTATGATACGATGAGATTTTGACTGGTATTTCTTAGAATTTAAGGTAGATGTTGTTAGTCCAACTGCTAGCTTGTGTCTAATCATGACCTTTGTTATGATTTATTATATTACCTATTGATTTCTATATGATACTTATTTATTTTATGTGTACGTTTAGTTTCGTATTAAGTGTTTGTGTACCTATTTGAATTTTAGTTTGTGAAAAACGGTTTGAGGTTATTTAAATGAAATTTTCCTCTCTCCTCGTTTTTCTCGTTTATAAGCAAGTATGTGTCTGTTACTATTTTATCTTTTACTATAAATGGACCTTCGTATACATGAAAAAATTTTGCTATTTTATTGTTTTCTGTGTTTGATACATTTAGTGCTTTTATTAAGACTTTATCGTCAATTTTAAATTCATAATGATTTTTTCTCATATTTTGTACATTTGCACGTTTTTTTCTATCTTTGTGCATGTTTTCTTTAGCTAAATATATTTTTCTGTCATAATCTACATCATTCTCTTTTATGTTGAAATACGTGTGCCAGAATCTGTCTGGTTTTTTATTAAAATGTAATTCTAATGGTGTAAATTTCGTGGTTTCATGATGTACAGAATTCATGATTTCTTCTATTATTGGTACATATGATAGCCATTTTTTGTGATTGTCTGTTAAGAAAGTTCTAAAAAACCTCGCTCATTCTCTGTGAATTCGCTCGACTATATTACTTTGCGGGTGACGTATAGATGAAAACAACATCTTTATGTTTTCATCTTTTAACATTTTTTTCCACTTTTTTCCTGTAAATTGAGTTCCATGGTCTGTTATTATTGCTTCTGGTTTTCCATATTTGGGTATATAATCTGTTAGCCATTTTTTAATTACTGTTATAGGGTTTGCCTTCTTTATGGGGTACATAACTACATACTTAGAAAAAGTATCTATTGTAGTTAATATATGTTTAACACCACTTGTAGATGTAGGCAATGGTCCAAAAAAATCTATTGACAACATTTGATTTTTATTATTGACCAAAATTGGTTCTACCTTTGATTGGTATTTTACGGTTAACCATTTTGTTTTTTGACATGTTTCACATGTTTTAATTATTAAATATGTTTTCTTCCTTAAATTAGGAGCTTGAAAACTTTCTGTTAATATTTTAAGAATTTTCTTTGGACCTATATGTCCATATATTGTATGTGTATTTATTACCATGTCTTGCATTAATGCTTGAGGCAATATTATTATTTCCATTTATAGACTTTTTCATGAGTATATCACTTGATAATTCATAAGTCTTTTTTATATTGTTATTATTTTGCATTTTGTTTCGTATTTTTGTACAATATGCATCATTTCGTTGAAAATCTTTTAATTTCTTTAACTTTTGCTTCAAATCATTTTTAACATTTAATTTCTTTATTATTGCAGCAATTATCATCTCATCTTTTTTGTTTGTGATTTCTGGTAAGTTCTGACGACTTAAGAAATCAGCTGCATTATTTTTATTCCCTGGTATATGTTCAGGGTCCTGGTATATTGTAGTCTTGGAAGGCCAGACTCCATCTTTTTAGTCTTTCATTGCTGAACTTGCATTTATTTGAAAAAGTTATAGCCTGATGGTCTGTTTTTACAATTATATTTTTAGCGCCTTTTAAATAGGTGTCTAATTTTTGTAAAGACCATACTATAGCTAGTAGCTCTTTCTCTGTTGTGAAATAATTAATTTCACTACTTTTTAGCGTTCTGCTAATAAAACATATAATATTTTCATGATTATTGTCATCTAATTGTGACAGTATTGCTGCAATTGCATAATCACTCGCATCAGTAGTTAATATAAATGGCTTTGTTGTATCAACGAATTTTAAAATGATATTTTCGTCAAACAAGCCTTTTATTTTTTCAAAAGCTTTTTGCTGTCTATCTGTCCATATATATGGGACATTTTTTCGCAATAAGGATATCAATGGTAATATCTCATTTGCATATCCTTTTGCAAATTTTGTGTAGAAGTTTACGAAGCCTAAAAACGCTTGTAATTGCTTCTGATTTTTTGGTACTGAGAATTCTTTAATAGATCTTATTTTATCAGGATCTGGCGCGATGCCACCAGCTGAAATAAAATGACCTAAGAATTCTATTTTATTTTTACAAAAGTTTGACTTTTGAAAATTAAATTTTATATTATGTTTTGCAGCTTTTTTGAATAATTCTTCTAGATGAGACACATGTTCATCAAATGTTGCTGATCTAATATGTAGATCATCTACAAATGCTAATAGGAAGTCTTGCATATCATTTATTATTTCACCAAGACCCCTTAGTAATGCTGCACTGCTAGTCTTAATTCCGAAAGCAGCTACGTTGAATTCATAGACTTTATTGTCTATTTTAAATGCAGTATATTTCTTACTGTTCTCAGTCAATTCGACTTGCCAATAACTGCTAGTTAAGTCTAAATTTGACATAAATTTCATTTTCTCACATCGTAGAAATATTTCTTCTATCGATGACGGTGCTTCATAATCATCGACGATTTTTTCGTTCAGCTTTCTAGCATCCAAACATAATCTTACAGATCCATCTTTCTTTATTACTGTTACAATGGAATTAATGTATGGGCTATTTGATTTTCTAATAATTCCTAAGTTTAGCATTTTTTCTATCTCATCTAATACCTTTTGACGGTGATGTATCGGTATAGGATATGGCTTTGAGTAAAATGGTGCATCATCTGTTGTTTTAATTTCGTACTTATATGATAACAAACGTCCCGGTGCATTACTAAATACTGATTTATATTTCGAGATCAGATTTATTAACTGAATCTTTTGTTGAATTGTTATATTTTCACCTTGTTTTATTTTTTCACGAATCTCATCTTCTGTGAGAGTGTGAGTTGAAAAATGATTTTCTATGTGAGAGAAATTTATAATTTCTTCTTTATTTTCGATAACACATATCTTCAAGTCAATCAGGCTCTCGTGTGTTTCGATTATTTGAATGTGAGCGTACTCACTGAGCTTTTGCTCATTATATTTTATATTAACATATTCATCGTTAATAGATAATAGTATTTCTTCGTGCAACGTGTTTATGATCATATGTACTAACTTCTGTGTGTCATATCCTAAGATACAATCTCTTATCAAATTTGGTATTATTAGATATATTAAATTTATTTTTTGCCCATTAAAATCTGTCTTAATTAATATTTGCTGTTTTATTCTTCTTGATTTTGAGCTTGTTGCTGTTTTAATATATTTGCCTGTTATTGGTAATCTTGGGCATGCTTCTAAATGATGTAAATTCTCATAAAAGAATTTTTCTGAAATACAAGTGACTTCACTTCCAGTGTCAACTAGTGCTTGTGTAACTTTCCCTTGTAGCTTTATTTTGATTTCCGGACATGTTGTTATTTGTTGATTTATTGTTGTTTCATCTTCTTGTTCTATAGAGCTTATTTTACATTCTGGTGGTATTGGGGTATTGTTGTCTGTTGTACCTGTTACCCCTTCACTCTTATTATCAGGTACAACTTCTTTTAGTTTTCCTGCTTTTTTCTCATTGTGATATTGTCCATGTTCGGTATTTCATCCATTTCTCTACTTGCTTCTTTTATTTTATCTTGGTTTACTGGTTGTTTATGTATTTCTCGTTGTATATTTCTGTTTCTATTAGATTTTTCAATTATTCTAGCGCTGTTTATTTGTTCGTTTTCATTATATGGTTTCCTGTATTCTTGTTTTTGATTATTGTATGTGTGACTATTTTCATTTCTGTTTATATTTTCTCTTCTAGTATTGTATATGTCTGTTTCTTGGTGCTGTTGTTTTTGCTGATTTAAATCTTGATTCTGTTGTTTTTGATGGTATACATCTTGGTTCTGTCTATTTGATTCTTGATTTTTTTTTTCTTCTTTTATTGGTTAGGCCGAATTCCGACATGTACCCAATTTGATTCTTGATATTGTTGCTTATATGGGTTTTGAGGGCTTTTTTGTTTATATGTGTTTCTATCTTTTTTGTTATCATCTCTATCATAATCTGCGAGTATTTCAAATAGTGTGTTTTTATTTTTTATGTGTGAACACTTCATAGCCTGTTTGATATTTCTATCAAAATGCTTACTTATTTCAATTGTCGATTCCTCTTCTGAGTAATTCAATTGCAGTTCCTTTGCGAAGCCCAGTATCTGTGTGGCATATGTTACTCTACTCATTTTGCTATTTTCATAATACTGGCCATATTCTACTTTTCTTTGTGTTGACCTTTGAATTTCCTTGTTCCAGTAACGTTCTAAGAATATATTTTTAAATTGATCAAATGTCTTTACATTATCTTGGTAAATATACCACCATGCGTTCGCTTCCTTTTGTAACACATTTTGCAATAACTGTAACGTTTCTTTTTCCGTTAAACCTTTCAAGTCTATGTATTGTGTTAATTCGTTCAAAAATTTCATAGGACGCTCATCACTTATCCCTTCATATTTGGGCATTGGTATTTTTATCTTTGTGTTAGGAATTTCCGTTGTTTGCGTGCGTGTGCTGTTTCTATTCACTATTGCTTTAAGTTCTTCAATTCTTTCCTCTTGCTCTTGTGTAGTCTCATTTATTTTTTGTGTTAAATTATCCTGTATTTCATCTATTAATCTTTTATTTTCATGTCTTAATCTTTCATTTTCTTGTTTTAGTTCTTCTTTTTCCCTCATATATTCTTGTTTTTGCTTTATTTGCTCTTCTTTGTGCCGTTCTAAACGGTTCTCAAGATTTTTGTTTTCTTTTCTTACTTCTTTTAGAGCATCAGTTAATACTTCGAGCTGATCTTTTATCGACATATCCTTTATAGTATCCTTATCTAAGTTTACATTTACTATTCTCTCCCAATCACCTGAGCTATTTAACAAATTTTCAAGGCTGTTATTTTGTGTGGACAGTATTTTAAGCTCTAGTGTAACTGCCTGCATCCATTCAACTAAATTAATATTCAATTTCTTTTTTGTTTCTTCTTTTTCTTGTTGTTCTTTTATCTCTTGTAGTATAATATCTGACCTACGCGTAGACGGCATTTTGACTTATTATTTATTGACGTACGCAAATTACAATAAAAGAATTTAACAAATGTTTCTTGATAGCGAGTTTGTCGAAAAAGAATCAAAGATATTCAAAAAAAAATATTAAGAAGTTTATAATTCTTAATTGATAATTAAAAGTTCTAATATAAATTGAAAACTCTTTTCTTTAAGTATAAAATCTTTTAATCTTCAAAATTTAAAATTTGTTTTGTCTTTCTACTTTATTTATTTAATTTTTTGTTAATTATCGGTTTGATTTTCTATATGTCTGTGGCGTTAATTTACAATTATTCATTTTAAATGTTAAACATTCAACGTTTAATCTATTTGTTTGTTATGTTTAAACCATTTATCAGAATTAAATTTAATCATTAAACGTTCAATGTTCAATTTATTTCCCAATAAAATTCAAAATGACAAGTTTTTACTTATAGTTATATTATTTAATTAGTTATATTGAATTGCTGTTGTTAATTTCTTTTCTACTTATTCATTGAGTACCACTGCCAAGGTTGAGTGTCATCACTTTTAATTTTAATATTTTATTATCTTGTCATGTTAAACTTTATTCAAGATAATTTAGATCCAACATCGATTTACTTTCGTATGTTTGTTTACATTTGCGCTGTGTTTCGTATGTCTCATTTGATGTGCTATGCGAAAGCGATCTAAACGCGAATTCCTTTCTGTACGTTAACTTTCACTTTTCAAATTTTCATGTTTTATTTAACGTACTATCGTATAGCATTTCAAATGGTTTCAGTTTTATTCTTTTGCAATTTTTAGTTTCTCTATTTCTCTTTCTAAATCGCACAAATGCTCTATTAATCTAGGCATGTTGTGATTAAATCTATGAGCAATTAAATTTATTTTTTCAACTAAATTATTTTGTCTTGTTATTATCTTATCTAATTTTTCGTTTATGTATTCTAAATTTGCCTCATTTTTCTTTATTTTTATGTATGCAAAGTTTATATTTTCATTTACCTTCGTTAATATTTCCGCGATTTTGCTCGCTTCTATTATGAAATATTCTTTCTTTGTGTTATCTTTTTGGCTTTTTTCTAATATTCTTTTTGTTTTTTCTATTATTTTTTCTACTTGTTCGTTTTTGTTATTTTTTGTTTCCTTTGATTTTAAAATAAATTCAGCTACACTTAATTTTACCATTTTATGTGACATCTATGTTTTTAATTTAGTTTTATATTTTAAACGTTTAAATGACCAAATAGATAATCAAAAAAAAATATTTATTAATATAATAGACAAAAATTGATTTTTCTTTCGTAGATTTTCTTTATAATTATCAATGTTAAGTTATAATTCAAAATTTCGTGAGCGTGCTTTTATATTTCACAAACTACTAATTTGAACTTCGTAATATCGTTATTTGCTAAGACGCTTTACATATGAAAATTTAGATTCTTTTTGTTTATATTTTATCGATATATTTAGCAATCAACTCTCGCGTAAGTGACTTATTATTTTGAACACAAGATGTATTTTCTATTACGTTTAAAAAATTAATTTTTATTTTACATAGTAATCTTCTATCTCTATTCGTAAGTTACGACATACCGAAAAGCGCCAGTTGTTCTATCGATACAATTTGGCTTTTAATAAACAAAAATTTTATTTTTACAATTTCTTAGTCGTGAGTTTAACATATAGGTTAAGCGTAAGTTGTAACGCATATACAGTTTCGCTTTAATAATTAACATATCATTTTATTTGATAATTTATTTATCTCAGTTGCGTAAGGCACAAATACCGGAGGGCGCCAGTTGTGACGTCATATACTAATATAACGCACTTTTATGTATATGGCGCACAGAATCACCATATATTTTTTAGTTATTGTAATTTTTCTTTTTTCATTTCTTTTTACTTATTTTTTCTTATTTTTATTAAATTTTCTTCTTTACTTAATTCTTTTTTAATATGTTCTTTATTTCCTGTTCTAATTCATTCAAATGATTCACTAATAATGGCATATTGTAATTAAATTTATAACTAACTTCTAATAACTTTTTATTATATTATATTCATTTGTTTTCATTTGTTTTATTATAGAATTTAAATTTTCTACTTTCGACTCTAATTTTTCGAATTTCATGTACCCACCGTTAAGGATATTTTTCCGAACGTTTACGTCGAATGGCAACGTCGCATATTTAATCCATGGCATGAAAATGTTATTTTTCGTGCACAGAGTTTCGCATCTCAGCTACTTTTTACTACCTTACGATAATGAAGATTATTATGGTTAATATCCCGCGAAAAATGTAGATGGCGATTCAATCAATTGTTTAGAATAAATCTAAATCAAATTTTTTTTCTAAATCTTCACTATTGACGGCGTAATCTGAGTAATGAAGTAGCTGAGATGTGAAACTCTGTGCACGAAAAATAACATTCTTACGCCATGGATTAAATATGCGACGTTGCCATTCGACGTACGCGTTCGGAAAAATATCCTTAACAGTGGGTACATTCAATTCATGCCGTTATTTTGTCTTCCTCAATACAACAAAGTTATTTTCCTTGTTATTTAACATTTTTGTTTGTAACATTTTTTTCTAATTTAATTTTGATTTTATTTAATAAGCTTTCCCACTTTTCATTATCGTTATAAAATACAGAAATAAGGCAATACTTTTTTTTTCAAATATTATTTTTGTATTACAACTTTATTTCAAATATTACATTAAAAAACTTGCAGATGTACAATGGTCAAGCGCAAGAAGAAGAATAAAAATTTTACGAAGATAATTAAAGAAATTTTGCGTAACATAGCAACGCTATAAACATTTACCTGGTTACAAAATTTCAAATACCAAAAAAGAGAGAAAGAGATGGAGTTTGATTGTCAAATTTTTTTTATTGATTTTTACTTAAACCTAGTGTGTATTTCGAACAGCTGGACGGCCCCGAGACATTACTCGCGCACGCTGTAATCTTCGCTACTTGAACTTCGTTCAATATTGAGATCATTACAACTTATTGCTTTGCGGCCATGGCTTTGCACTTTTTGTTATTTTTATGTATTTTTTTAAACTTAAATTATTTATTTTTATTTATTATTTTCTTTCACAATTTATTTTTTTATAAATTATTTATTTACAATATTAAAATTCTTTCTCTTACTTTCTTTACATTTTCAGTTCATAACTTTGTTGTAATTTGATTATATAATTTTAATATACAATTTAAATCTAACGCTTATTTTTGCCTACAATCAATGCCACAGACGGTTTTATTGTCTATATTTTTCGCGACTTTTTGATTACTCTGTAATCGCGAATTTACGCATGAACATAAGTTCTATTTAATTTGAATGAATCTTTATTTGTTAAGAGCCGGCCAAAGAGTGCCGTAAAAAATTTATCCTAGCAACTTGATTGCTCTTGACTGAGCAACCGTCGCCCCTATCTTCTTTCTCTTACATTTGTTCGCTTTTCAGGAGGAAGTTTAGTCTATTTTTGGCTTATTATCCGTGGGAACTCGTCGTTTCCACACAACGTTTCTCATTTCAAGCCTCTCCTCCACGAATCCCGTATATGTTTTATAGAGGGAAGAGAATACTTTTATAATGTATCTAGACCCTTACGAAAAAGAACTACAGTAAAAATTATAATATATTATAATTGTTTCACGGTATTATAATCAGTGACTTTAATCAATTTTATAAGATAATCATCATTTTATTATATTATCAATTTCTAAAATCAGCCATAACACTTGGTTCACTTATTCGAAGATGATGTTTCGTCGACCTGGGTTCTTCCTGGGACTTGGACGAACCCAGACATTATCCATAAGAATTGACAAATCGATTTCAATAATCAGCCATAATACTAGGTACTCTTTCTCGTGAATGATGTTTTGTCTACTGGAGGTCATCTTGGGACCTAGACATCATCCACAGGGATTAACGAATTAATTTTTACAATCAGTGATAACACTTGCTCCACTTTCTCTTAGATGATGTTTCGTCGACCTGGGGTCATTCTGGGACCTGGGCAAAAAGTTAATATTAATTGACGATTTATTTTCAAGAATCAGTAAAAAGACTTGTTACAGTTTTTCTTTGATAATTTTCGATTGATTTGTCGATTTGTGTAGATGATGTCCAGGTCCCAGAATGACCCTACAGGTAGACAGACATCATCTTCGAGAAAGTGGACCAAGCGTTATAGCTGATTATAGAAATAAATTTGTTAATTCCTGTAGATGATGTCCAGGTCCCAGAATGACCCCCAGTAGACAAAACATCATTTTTGGGGAAATGAACCAAGTGCCATAGCTGATTATAGAAATTAATTTGTTAATTCCTGTAAATAATATCAAGGTCTCAGGATGACCCTACAGGTAGACAAAACATCATCTTTGAAAAAGTGGACCAAATGTTATAGCTGATTATAGAAATTAATAATGTGATAAAATGATGATTATCTTATAAAATTGACTATAGTCACTGATTATAATACCGCGAAATAATTATATTATATTATAATTTAACTATAATTATCGCTATAATCTGATTATAATAGAATGATCTATAATATTATAATTGTTATTATAGTTTTTTTTGTAAGGGAATATTTTCTCAATTTTAATATTTGTTTTATACAAACCTTAATCATTTTTTTCTTCCGCTGTTCTTTATGCTGAACCCTACGTGGTGCCTCTTTTAGCCACGACTTTACACTTGCTTCACAGTCACTGCTATTGTATTTTGGTGATAATCGCGCAACTACGATATCTGAAATTGCAAAGCAATAATCTTTAACCTCTTCAATAACGTTGAGACATAATTTTAAACTTTGTCATACCTGATATTGTAATTAAAACTTCCAAATCCTTGAATGCATATTTATCTCCTCTTTGACTACAAAAATTGAATTGAGATGCAAGTTCGACGGTCATTATTGCACTCATCTTCTTTCGCACTGTTTTGTGGGCGTTCGGGCCTCCTATTGATTCCAAATAATTATCCTAAAAATAAAAGAATAATATTGTAATTAATTACAATTAATAAATGAGAATTAATTAATGAATTACAATTAAAAATTACATTTCAAACACTTACTACTTTCGCAAACACTTCTTGTTTTTCAATCAAATCTTGATTGAACCTATGAAATTCGTCTACCTCGCTTATCGAAAAAAGTGTTCGCATTTTGACGAAATTGACATACGAGGTTCTGATGATCTCATATTTATCAAATTGGTATTAGCTCGATTTAAGATGACTTCATAACATGTTTTTACAGGGTGAGGAAAAAGTATGGAAATCCCTGGAAATTTTGCGACTTTTATAGTAAAACAAAACAAACAAAAGGCATACCCTAAGTAATTTTGAACAAGGAATCTGATGGTGACCTTGGATTTAACCTTGAACCTCATTTCCAAGATAATTTCAAGGTCGACCTCAATTTTTTAAATGAGAACCCCTACTTTTTATTCCGTAATCAAAAAGAGCGAAAAATTTTACGCCCGGATATGTGTTTAGGTATGAGTTTAACGTAACCTCTAGAGGTCAAATAGGGGTCAAAGTATTAGTTTTTTAAAATCTCTCTAGTTTAGTGGTAAAACAAAACAAACAAAAAGCATACCCTAGGTAACTTTGAACAAAGAATCCGATAGTGACCTTAGATTTGACCTTGAACCTCATTTCCAAGGTTATTTCAAGGTCAACCTCATTTTTTCAAATGGGAACCCCTACTTTTTATACCGTAATCGAAAAGAGCGAAAAATTTTACCTTTAAATATGTATTTCGGTATGAGGTCAACGTAACCTCTAGAGGTCAAATAGAGGTCAAAGTATGACTTCTTAAAAATCTCTCTAGTTTACTGGTAAAACAAAACAAACAAAAGGCATACCCTAGGTAACTTTCATTGAGGAACCCAACGGTGACCTCTCATTTCACTTGGAACTTCATTTTCAAGGTTATTTTAAGGTCAATCTCATTTTTGAATCCCTATTTTTGATGCTGTATCCGAAAAGAGCGGGAAATTCTTCGTGTGGGAACAATTCAAGTCCAAAGATAGCATAATCCCTAATTCTCCTTTTAGCTCTACCCAGGAACAACGACGTGGACGTAAACGGAATCTGTTCCCTTCGGGATGCTTTTTTACAGTGGATTCCCCTTGCCTCTCACTCTAAGGTGCGTTTTTACAGTGAGTTTCCCTTGCCTCTCACTCCGAGGTGCTTTTTTACAGTAAGTTCTCCTTGCCTCTCACGTGAATAAATTTAAAACAGATGTTCAAATTGTTCTCCATTTGCTTCCTAAAAGTAACCAAATTATTGTAAAATGATTCAATTACATCTTGGATCATCTGTCGTGAAATCACATTAATTTCTTGAACTGTTCTACGTCTTAATTCTTCAAGGATTTCTGGATTATTTCTGTATACCCGATCTTTTAAATACCCTCACAAAAAATAGTTCAAAGGTGTTTAGTCTAGAGATCTTGGAGCCCACTCTACTGTATCTCTTCTACCTATTCATCTTTCAAAAAATGTCTCATTCAGGTATTGTCCGACATTGTTATCGTAATGAGCTGGAGTGCCATCTTGCTAAAACCATATATTCTCAAAATCATCTCCTCTTAAGGCCTGGATAGCTAGAACAATCTGATTTCGCAAAAGTTGTTCATAACTTTCAGCGTTCAAATTTCCTGCAATAAAAAATGGACCTATTAGTGTATCATTTATCATTCCTGCCCACACGTTCAACTTTCGAGGATATTGTGTGTGACTTTCTCTCATGCAATGAGGATTTGTATCGGACCAATACCTAAAGTTATGATGATTGACTTCGCCATTTAATTGAAATGTCGCTTCGTCTGAAAAATCAATGTTTTATAAAAATATTGGATTTTCATTTATCATTTCCATCATCGTGCAACAAAATTCAATCCGGCGATCAGGATCATCCTCATTCAATTCTTGCACAAGTTTCATTTTGTAAAGATGAAATCGGTTTACCTTTAAAATTTTAAGAACAGATTTTTGATCGATGTCCTGTTGCAAAGCTACTAATTGAGATGATTCATGTGAATTTTCCATATAAGACAGTAAAACATCCAAAGATTTTTCTTCATTTGCTGCTGTTTGTGGTCTTCCAGTAACAGCACGATTTTTAATAGATCCCATTTCTTCAAAACTTCTTAAGAGGAAGTCACGTATCTTTGTCCTTTTTTAATCAAAGAAATGATTTTCTTACAAAAACTAATAACTTTATCAAAAAATGAAGAGAAAGCCGCATCTTGTATCAGAAGAAGCAATATTTTCTTTGATAAGAAAAAATTAATTTTATTGCTTCGTTCTCGAGAAAACCTTGAAAAACCAAATTGTCCACCCTAACCTCTATGATTTAAGTTTTTCAAGGTTTTCTTGAAAACGAAGCAATAAAATTAATTCTTTCTTATCGAAGAAAATATTGCTTTTTCATTACGAGGTGCGGCTTTCTCTACATTTTTTGCTAAAGTTATTAGTTTCTGTAAAAAACTCAATTCTTTGATTAGAAAAGGACAGAGATACGGGACCTCCTCTTAAGGTCTTTGAAACTGTGGATTTAGACAAAGGAGTGTAGCCATCGCCGTTTCGGAATGTTTCATTAAAGAGATTAACAACATTAGCATACGTCCTTTGCAAATCGCCTCAACCCCTTATCATTAGAAGAGATATTAGCTCTCTTTCGGACAAACAAAACATTTTAAAACTTCTGAAAAAAATATGTGGGGGTCATCATTTAAAAAAATGAGGTTGACCTTGAAATAACCTTGGAAATGAGGTTCAAGGTCAAATCCAAATCCTTGTTTAAAATTATCTACACTGAAAAAAAAAGCAGCCTTCATTACTAGACACTGTGGCCGTCACTACATGAGTCGCTCTAGCAACGAGTATACAGCCTATATTACTAGTGAGACTAGCAGTGTTTACCATGTAACATAGAGAAACTGTCAACGACGATGTAGGCGTAACTGTTAGTGAAATCATTTAGCAATTTAATATATTTATAATGTTCTAAATGGAAATCATTTATGTAAATATTTATATGAGTTGCGATTTTTTATAATAACTAAAATAACGTTTTTAATAAATATAAAAATCGTAAAATTATGCTTTTGAATAAAGATTATTTGAATCATTTGATAAAAATGACAAAGATAATAGTAAATACTTTGAGAAAAAAATAAATTTTTCAAATGGAAATAGGTTAAAAAAATTTCTACAACATATTTTAATGATGTAATTTCATATTTAAAATCATAATTTACCATTTTTTTATGATTGTTAAAAACATTATTTTTGCTATAAAGAAAAAATCGCAACTCATAAAAATAATATTTTAGGTTAAGTTTACATTATAATTTATTTTCACGTTGAAATTATTTTTCAGGTTAAATTAACATTAATTTTCTAACATATAAATTATTTACATGAATGATTTCCATTTAGAACATTATAAATATATTAAATTGCTAAATAATTTCACTAATACTTAAGCCTACATCGTCATTGACAGTTTCTCTATGTTACATGGTAAACCCTGCCAGTCTCACTAGTAATAAAGACTGTATAATCGTTGCCAGAGCGACTCCGGTAGTGACGGCCAGAGTGTCTAGTAATGAAGGCTGATTTTTTTTCAGTGTAGGGTATGCTTTTTGTTTGTTTTGTTTTACTATAGAAGTCGCAAAATTTCCAGGGGTTTCCATACTTTTTCCTCACCCTGTATAATAAAAAAATATATATTTTAATACCAATACAAATTTTAATTATAAGTCGAATAAAAAAATTATGCTTACCATTAATTACCATAACAGCTTCCCATTTATGTTTAAATTTTGAATTTCCTGAAGAGGTAATGATTTTCTCTTATTTTCATTGGAAGTCATCAACTTTGAGGGAGGATAAGGCTTTGATCCATTTATGCTTCTCGAACTGGTTATATTTATTTTTTCTTTATGACCACTTTTAATACATTGCTCTTTCATTTCAATTGCTGCTACATAAAAATCTGTAAATTTAAAAATAATACATTTCGATTAGTTCTATCAAATATTACTTTTTATCAGAGTGAGCTAATCTAGAATAATAAATTATTAGTAATTCATAAGTTAATGTTTTTCCCCGCACACATTTGCGTGCATTATCAATAAAAAAATACTTTATGAAAAGAAGATTTAATATAAACTTTTAAACAAACTAATTATTAAAGTAACATTTTACATTAATTTCGAATTTAAGTTGAATTTATTCTCATAGTTTTTTTTAACAAATATTAACAAAATTTTATTTAATATTGTAACAATGAAATCATGGAACAACATTTTTATGCATACTTTTAGGCTGAAAAATATCCTTTTTATTAGATGATTGTTTTTCCAGTGAATTATTTTGCTAGAGATTCTGAAGACTTACTTCTTTAAGGACAGCATTTTCATACGAATTTATATTAAAAGAAACGTAATCAAAGCTTTGGAATTACATTTATTTTTTATTGTAAACTACCTGCTATTAGACGACTTCAGCTGAATAATGTATTTTCTCTCATAAGAAAACGTGTTCAAATCTAAATTTTTTAGATAAAGTTTTTTCCCGATTCCAGACGGCAACCTATTTCTTTTTTTTTTTTTTATTATTATGAGCTAAGTCCAAAAAATACTCTTTTTTCTATATTAATATAAACTGCAGGCCACTGTGAATATTGTTTAAGAAACTTTCGAATAAAAACTTAATATTCAAACAAAATAGTGCGTAACTTTAGAAAAATCCAGTATTAGATCAAAAAGTTGTGGTTCCCCACACAGTTTCATTTATCGAAACGTACCCGACACTTACAAGATAATCTGCGATCCAAACAAGTGAAATTTATATGTCATATTTTTTATGCATATAAACATAATATTCTTAAAATTTTAAGAAATAATAAAAGATTTTTATTTGCAAGAAGAATAAATATAATTTATTTACGTAATGATATCATTACGTTACTATTATATTGCATACCATAATTTGAAAATACCTCTGATATTTGTAATTAATCCCAGTTATGTACAGGTTTTTCTAAAGACGTAAGGCTCGCAATAATCTAATCATTATTCTTGTAAGGAGGCCAATAATTGCATCAATTGTTAATGTCTAGCCATGACTGAAGTATTATTCTGATGAAATTATCAGTAATGAATCTCACAACAAAATATTGGATTCTTGTATCACCTAAGTGTAAAGTACCAAGCGATAGCGCTAACGTCGCGCCCTGTGTATAGACTAGAATGTGTAAAGCGCGCTTAGCTCAGATTGAGCTGAACCGCCAAGAGTGTAACTCCTTCCTTATCTTCCTTTATTAACTATTAAAGTATTACAATTATTTGTCTAAGTATACGTGTGTTATTATTGTATTTCCACCTCCTTATTACTAGTAGTAATATATCACACTAAGAAGTTTTAAAAAATCAATCATGAATATCTTGAAGTATTAGTTTAATCGCTTGCTTATCAGAAAAAAAAAATATTGCATTAAATTTTGTGAGAGTTTGAGTTTGAATAACACTATGATTAGAATTTAATGAATTCTAAACTTAATAAATAAAAAGTATGATTATGTTGATAGAAAAAAAACATAAATTTTAAATATCTGACAAAAAAACCTTGGCTGTATGAATTTAAAACTATTATATTGACAAATGACTTAAAAGCCATTCGATTTTAAAAGTCTTGAAAACAATTCTATTCAAAAAATATATTGAAAACCATTTTATTCCTATCGTGTCTTTGAGCGTATTCTTCAAACGGAATGAAATTGCAATAATTCACAAAATATTTTTTAAATGGAATTATCAAGGTAAATATTTGGGATGGAAACACTTTTTTAAAGTAGAGTTATTTTATCGTTGAATAGTTTTAATCCGAACCAACGATAGAGTTAAATAATAATTTTCAAAAAATAAAAACATGCGTGATTACATTTCCTTTTATAAAAAATAAATTCATATAATATTAAAATAGTCGTGATTAATTACAACTAAAACTTTATCAAAGAATGATTGAAACCCAAACAATGATTTAAAAATGGTAGATTTAATTTAATAATTTTTTCGCCATTCTAACCCTAAAATTGCGATTTTGTTGCTCTTTTTTAGCTCTCATGGCGAAAAATACACTACGTAACTAGTATGGAAAGGCTTTTTTACAAAACTCGTTACAACCCTCACCTTCGGCCCAGGCCGTAAACTTCTCGTTTCGTAAATAAAGCTTTTCCATACCCGTTACGTAATGTACTATTTATCTCAGAATAAAAAAAATATCATCCAATATTTTAAATTTTTAACAATGAAATCACACAATACTTTTACACTTACTTTTAGGAGTGACTGACTCAGCTATTTCTTTTTCATCTAACAATGTATTTTCAGGTGCATCATTTTGTTGAAGATTCTCATAATGTATCTTTCCAAGGACAGCATCAGTGTATGTATTTATATTGAAAGGAAAATAATTATTCGATAATTTATTATAAATTTTAACTTTGTTTTATCAAACGAATCATAATAATAAAATTTAATAGATAAAAAAATATAAAATAGCTAAAGTTCAAATTTACAAAAAAGATTTTTTTTCTTATAGAAATTTCTTTTGAAAATTATTAAAATTTGAATAAAATAACCAAAGTATTTCTTACTAAATGGTTTTTTTGCCATTCTAACCCCATAATCGCAACTTTGTTGCTCTTTCTTGGCTCTCATGGCAAAAAGTACGGTTTGCAACTGGTATGAAAAGGCTTTTTTACGAAACTCGTTACGACCCTCGCCTTCGGCTCTGGCCGTAAACTTCTCGTTTCGTAAATAAAGCCTTTTCATACCCGTTACAAAATGTACTATTCTTGTGGTATTTCTGGTATTGACGTTTGTCTTATAATCTTCTTCTGAAGATCTTAATTTTATTTTGTGTCTTTCTTTGCGTAGATCTTTATTATACAATTTTTCATACTCATCCTCAAGCTGGGAAGTATGTTCACTAATTTCCACTTTTTTCTCGACAGTTGGTAGGAAACTACGCATAAAAATTTTTAAGAAATTTATTTTAAAAAGAGAAAAAAAGAGAAGAGGAAATATGAATACTTTCATTGAATACGAATAGAGAGAAAAAAGAAATGCGAGAGAACAAACACTTACATGCACACTACGCACGCATCCTCGTATAAACACGCGCGCTATCACATGTACACTTGGCGGAAAGGATATTTTTCCGAATGTTAACCTGAAATGCCACTTGAGGTACACATTCGGAAAAATATCCTTTCCGCCAAGTGTACATCTTAAGGATACGTGTTTTATGGCTTTATAAAAATAGAACGGTTTGCCTACGACTTTGTCAAAATTAATACAAAAAAATGCTACCAAGTGTTTTGGCACAATGCTTTCTCATAGAGCTTATAGAGATAGAGGAATTTGATCCTATGGCACAGTGGCCGGAAACGTCAAAAACATGAATTAAATTCTAAACCATAAAATCTTAAACCCTAAACCCTTAAAACCTAAACCTTTTAACCCGTAAACCCTTAAACCTTAAACCCTTCAATCCTAAACCCTCATACCCTAAACCCTTAAACCCTCAACCCTCAAACACTAAACCCTTAAACCCTCAAACCCTGAACCCTTTAACCCTCTACCCTCAAACCCTATACCCTTGAACCCTACACCCTTAAACCCTATACCCTTAAACCCTAAACCCTTAAACCCTAAATGATTAAAAACTCTAAAACCTAAACCATTAAAACCTAAACCCTTAAATCCTAAACCCTTAGTTAGGTACATTAAAATTTGTATATTTTTTTTCAGTATATGCAACTTGATAAAATATCCATAAAAATTTCAAGCCCATTACTCTTTTTCTATGGTAACGAACAATTCTATTGTCAAATGATCTACGAAGTGTATTACGCTTCCGCTTTTTCGATGTTGATGGTAGATCTCGTTTCAACGACCAACAGTAATCCGTTAACATATTTGTCTCAACTTTCTTGGTACCTACGCTCCATTTCCTTGATATCTTGGTGAAATTTTTCTCCCTGCTCTTCGCTGTGATCACCTAGTATTATAATTCAGATGAGCGGTGAGAAATAAAGTTTAAAACAACACTGAATTTCATTCAAGATACAATACAATTCTTTATTATAAAAAGTTTTATATGAAAATTCTTTATTACACGCGTCTTAATCGCTTCACCGTTTGTTCTCATCTGAAAACTCTCTCATTTGTGCGTTACTCTTACACGTTACTGATATGCGCATACACATAACAAAAATTTGATATAATATAAAATAACTGAGTTTCAACATCTTTCCCCCTTTTTGTGTGAAAACTATTAAATACAAACAATATGTCCTCAACTCCTTAAATAAAAATGCCAAAATTATTATATGAAAAAGGAAAGGATTTACAAAACTTTTTTCGCTTATCACATTAAAATTTTTAAACAAGGTAAATCAAGTAGATTATAAATTTTTACACTTTATATGAATTTTACAAAAATTGCTATTACATAACGCAGACAAATCGTTTAATATCTATTATTTATTAGTAGTACATAAACATAGGTAAGTATACTCTACGCTTCGTAAAACAATTATCATTTAATACAATAACGCAAAGGTTTTTTAATTACTCATCCAGATCTTGTAGTTAGTATCGGTGTTTCAATTTTTTCTTGATCAAAGCTAAACGTTTTATTTATTTGTTCGGATTCTTTAGGTATTATTGTTTTAATTTGCTTAGCTTTTCCGCGTTAATCAGATGCATATGTGTAAGTATCACCTGAGATCTCGAGCGGATAAAGGCTCTGAATAGGTCTTTTAATCGAATCTGATATTGTTTTAAGTATAAAAACTCTACTAATATTATCACGGCCAGAAATAAAATCAACCACACGCGCTAGTGGCCAATCTAATCGTTTTTTCATCGAATCATCGCCTACAAGTACATCTCCAATATTTATTATTCGTGGCTCACTTTTCTTATTTTTTAGAATCAATTATCCAAGATATTCTGACCGGAATCTAGCGCGTAAATTTTCGCTAAGTTGTTGTCTGTATTTGAACTTATTATTTAGTTCAGTATGGCAAATTAAATCGCAATCGGGTACGTTATTCTCTTTCAATTCACGTTCAAATAGCGATAGCGTTAATAGTTTCAAATTATTAGGATTCTCTGATATATACGTTAAAGGTCGTTCATTGATGATGGCTTCTGTATCGCATAGGATCGTTGACATACTTTCGTAAGATAAACACGCCTTGCCTAATACCTTTCGTAAAATTCTTTTCATTACCCCGACAAAATGCTCCCACCAACCTCCTCACCAAAAAGCTGATAACGGATAAAACAACCATTTAATACGCTCGGCTGTACGATATTTTGCTATTTTATTCCAATTTAACTTATTTAACGCCCTTACCGTACCTGTAAAATTAGTGCTGTTGTCGCTGTATATAGTTTTTGGTCTACTACGTCTTGCAATAAATCGCTTCAGACAGTTAATAAACACCTTAACAGACAGTCCTGATGCTAGTTCAAAATGAACAGCTCTATATACTGTATCTGTAAATGAACAAACCCATGCCTTTTTCTTATTTCGCAAAAACAGTGGACCGGCAAAGTCTACGCTGACTGTCTCGAACGCTGTTGCGTCTCGTACTCTGTTTATTGGCAATGGAGGTTCCTCGCAATTCATTGATTTAATGTTATGTCTTTGACAAATAACACATTTCGATATGATACTTCTTAATGATTTGCATAATAACGGGATCCAATATTTTTCACGTAAGTGACTCATGACGGTTGTCACATTAGCATGCCCGAGTTTTTCATGAGTTTCTTTTGCAAGTAAATAAACTGTATCACCTTCAGCATCTAGTGAAATCAAGCAGATAAATAATGGTACGTCTTCTCTATTTAAAATTTCAGTTTCAACTATGCGTAATCTTTGAGCATTTTTTACTAACTTAACCCTTTTAGTCATGCAATTCAATTTACTTCTTAACCGACTTCAAAAAGGAGGAGGTTCTCAATTCGGCGAAATTTTTTTTTTTTTTTTTTTTTTTTGTCTGTTACCTCATAACTCCGTCATTTCTTAACCGATTCGAAAAAACTTTTTCTTATCTGATAGAGAATGTCTGCAGGAAGGTCCCATACGTGTCCTATAATTATTGGGCCAATATTCGGTTTGTATGACCCAATTATCAAATTAAGAAAAAAACCGGGTGTTTTGTTTTCTCATTTACCTCCCTTATACTTCGCCTTCTCTCTCTCTCTCCCTCTCTCTCTGTCTCTGTTTCTCTCTCTCTCTCTCTCTCTCTCTCTCTGTCTCTGTTTCTCTCTCTCTCTCTCTGTCTCTCTGTCTCTTTGTCTCTCTGTCTCTCTGTCTCTCTGTCTCTTTGTCTCTCTGTCTCTCTGTCTCTCTGTCTCTCTGTCTCTCTGTCTCTCTGTCTTTCTGTCTCTCTGTCTCTCTGTCTCTCTGTCTCTCTGTCTCTCTGTGTCTCTATCTCTCTGTCTCTCTCTCTCTCTCTCTCTGTCTCTCTGTCTGTCTGTCTCTCTCTCTCTCTGTCTTTCTGTCTCTCTGTCTCTCTGTCTCTCTGTCTATCTCTCTCTCTTTTTCTCTCTCTGTCTCTCTCTCTCTCTCTCTCTGTCTCTCTGTCTCTCTGTCTCTCTGTCTCTCTCTCTCTCTCTCTCTCTCTCTCTCTCTCTCTCTCTCTCTCTCTCTCTCTCTCTCTCTCTCTCTCTCTCTCTCTCTCTCTCTCTCTTACCTGAGCTTGAATATGTATACATGCACACATAACGACACTGTGCTGTTGAGCCTTCTTTCTTTCCTGCTATATATTGCTTGGCGGTGTACTAATGCATGCGTTATGAATTAATAATGAAAGTTTAATGTAATTAGTGGGTCTACCTATATTTGCGTTTTTAGTAAGGGGATTCACTAGAAGATAGAATATAAAAATTTTTTAACAAAAACAAACAATTTAAAAAATTTTTAATAAATAAAAACCGACTTTAAAAGTATCGAAAAAGAACAAATTTTTTTACAAAAAATAAAATTTCAAAAACATTGCACTAAAAAATGACAATTAAAAATTTTTTAACAAAAAAAAACCGATTTCAAAAAATGCACTGAAAAGTAACAAATAATTTATTATCTTTAGAAATCATACAAATAATTGGTAAAATACAATTTTAGAAGTCGGCGTCTAATTCTAAATCTGTGGTGCGTAAGCAGAACGACTTAGTCCATTTTTTCAAAAATAACGTTCACATTCATTGTTCAAAAATAACGTTTACATTTATTGTTAAAAAATAACGTTTACATTCATTGAGGAACTAGACGCCGACTTCTAAAATTGTATTTTACCAATTATTCGTATGATTTCTAAAGATAATAAATTATTTGTTACTTTTCAGTGCATTTTTTGAAGTCGGTTTTTTTTTTGTTAAAAATTTTTTTTGTATGTATTTGTTTATAATAATAATTAATAGTTATAAATTTATACAATATCATCAGCATTATAAATAGTAAGGCTATGTGTATCTAAAAATACAAAAAATCCAAGAATCAAGCATGATATTGCAAAAATATTGAGGTAAAAAAAAAGAAAATTACGTAGCCGATATATCGGCTCCTGTGACTGTAAGGGTTAAAAGACGACCATTTATTTTCATTTTGTTTAAAAAACATATTTTCTTGTAAATATTCTAGCACTGAAGCATTTAATTTTGTTGCCTTTTTAATTTTACAATTCTCAAGAAATCGATGCGTAAGAGCAGCAAAACTTAGTAGTTTTGTATATGACGAAAAATATTTTATTATTTGTAAAGGTAATACGCTTTCTATATTCGTCATCTGGAATGACACAGACTGTTGGGCTTCGATTAAAATTGCTGCTTTGTTAGCAGCGACCTCTATTACAGGCCAATCCTCTTCATTATTATAAAGCTATTCCAGCCCAAGCCACCAACGAGACTCTAACAGCCGCGCTGGGCTACAACCACGTGAAGGCAAATCAGCTGGATTTTTATTTCCAGGCACATGTCGCCACGCAAATACATCACTGTACTCGCGGATTTCTCTGACTTTATTGTACACAAAAACATTTCATGATATATTGCATTGAATCCAAGCAAAAACGGTAGTAGAATCTGTCGAGTATGTAATCTGAGAAATCTCGCGAGTTAATGAGTCTTTTACAGCTGATGTAAGGCGAACATCAATTGTTGCAGCCATTAACTCAAACCTTGGTATAGTTGCATTTTTAGGAGCAACCCTTGACATAGCACTCATAAGAGTAATATTAACTGTATCGTCGAACTGTACCCGTGCAAATACAACCGCAGCGTGAGCTCGACCGCTTGCGTCGGCAAACACATGTAAGCTTAAGTTATCTTCGCTAATGCTTCGAGATACTTCTACGTCTGCTAGGAGAGGTAATTCTTTTATCCATTGTAAGAAATCCTTTTTCTGCTTTCCAACAATTTCCTTATCCCATTCGATTTTATTTTCTCATAGCTGTTTTATTATTGATTTCAGTTGTAAGGAAACCGGACTCGTTATACCTATAGGATCAAATATCTTATGCGTAATCGACAAGATTTTTTTCTTGCTTGATTCTCTTTTCATAGTAATCTTATTTCATAACGATTGACATTTTTTTGCAAAGCTGTTTTCATTAAAAATTTTAGCGTTTGTTCTTCATGCAAGCTTTTCTCTATTTTTTCAATCGGGTCAGTAATACCGAGAATATCAAGCTGCCATAATTCATCAGGTTGACGCGTTTCTATAAACATAGAGGTTAACAAAATTGCATCATTTGTTTTAATTATTTTACTCGTTTTATTAGGAATTTTACCACGTATTATTATCAAAATGAGTTATAATATTACTATCGCATATTTGATCTTGTCCTAATACTATAAAATTACACGCATACGTGTCCACTAAATTTTTCATAGGAATTAAAGATATTTGATGTAAAACGCTATTTGTTTTAACGCCTCCGTAAAGTGAATGTACTACGTTTTGTTTGTCACGAGCTATGTAACCAAGTTGCTTTGCTACACTATTACGAATGTACGAACGCTGCGATCCGCCATCTAAAAGCACGTGAACTACTATTTTCTTATTATCAGAATATAATACGACTTTAACTGTTTGTAAATAAACGTCTGGTTGTCTAAAAAGTATTGTTAAATTATTTTCTTTTGATAAATGCACTGAAAAATAAGTGGTAAAGAAGCACTACCATTGGTAACGAAACTATACTCTTTTCGTTTCGTGCGCACAAAGTGCCACTGCAGGAAAACAGTGGTGCCAATGTGGGGAGAGAGGTGTACTTTGCACGATGCCAAACGAAATCGCCACGTGAGTGGGAATATACATGCACAACAAAAAGAGCTGCTAGCTTCGACAGTGAGGCGTCATGTTCCCCACGAGAGAAAGCATTAGCATTCTTACAGTTTCGTTGAGCAGAAGTACTTCGAGGGACTTTTGGACTACCACTTATTTTTCAATATGTTTTTCTTTATTTGTTCGCTCATCATCGCCCGATGAAGTAACACGTAAATTTGTATAGTTATAATTGTTTACTTTCTCACACATAAGCAAAACATGTTGTCCGGAACACCAATCACACTTTAATTTTACTTTGCATTTTTTCGAAATGTGTCCGAGTTTTAAACATTTGAAACAACGCATTTCACGTTCTATAATCTTTTTACGTTCGTTAATATCCATTTTACGTGCAGAAAAACATTTATCATTAGCATGCTCTTTTTCACAAAATATACATTTTAAAATTATATTTCCTTTAGAAACTAATAACGCGCTCGCAGCCGCTACATTTGTCTTGCGCGTTTGTTTACCTTTAAATTTCTTCGAATCGTCGGATGGATTCATGCTAAATCCAGCTAAAGTCATGACGATGTGCTCTTGATTTTCTACCTCGTGTTCCAAGAATGATAAAAGTAGCATCAGACGATCTTGAATTTGGTTTTGCCCTACTTCAATGTTCGCATCACGCTGGCCGCTACGTTGCCATGCACGTAGAACATCTTCTGGTAGCGGTGACACGACTAATGGGTGTAACATCGATGCGCGATTCTCCGTTGTGACTCCTAGAGAACTTAGAGCCCGTATATACGAATTTAATTTATCGTGTGAATCTGTTAAAGATGGCTTCTTAGAATTCTCGACAGAATTATTTAACACAAGCGCGAGCAATTCTCTTATATGAAATTCTACGACTAGATCGTCGCGTCCAAAACGATTTTTGAGGCTTTGAATTGCCTTTTCGTAGTTTTCTGCGGTACGCGGGAAACTCTCAACAATTGATCTAGCACGTGAGCCTTCTACAGTCGCTTGAATCAAATATTAATATGTGTCTTGATTATACAACATTTTATCTTCATAATATTTCTTATATTGGCCCCAAAAAGGAAGCCACTCTTTTATTGAGCTATTAAACATTCGCAATTAAAATTTAGAAAGCGATTTTTTTGGTTCTAAGCATTATAGGGGGTGTATTCCTCGTCACTTGTATCACTTGTACTAGCAACGTTACTGTCTTCATCAGGCAATTTTTCTTTTTCTGCAATAACATCTTCTTCAGGTTCTCTCCATTTTTTCTTCTACGATTTTATATTTATCATGTCTTTCTAAATTTTGATCAACATCCATACTTTCACTTACTCTTTCAACAATCGGCGATTCATATATAGGTTTTGTAACACTCTCAACGTTAGCGTAATTAATTTGCAATTTGTTACTACTATTAACTCCACGCAAATTCGTATTGCAAAAATAACAATCTTATTTTTCACAAGGTTCCTTCCATATCGTAGGCACTTTCATTTTTTACTTCAATATTACCATTTTTGCCAATTTTCAGCATTTTCCTTCATAAAGCGCATATGATTTTAGGGACCCAAACAATTTCATCATTTTTCATTTTTAAGTAAAACATTTTCTTATGCTGCTTTTTAATATTTTGATTGATTTTTCTTCTATTTTTGGGGGTCTCATATTTGCTACAAATGTAAAAAAAATTATCCCGTTTTGCTTTACTACGTTTTTGGTTATTAATTATACTATTTTCTTGTTGGAAATCGCATTCGTCTATGTCTAATAAGGAGCATGTAATAATGATTGTGTCTGTAAATTTACAGTTGAAACCGATGATTGTAGAATTACTCTTGATAATAGATATTAATATAAATATGATAGACAGCATTTTTTTCATGTTTATATAGAAATGAAGAGTTCAAAAATAGAAAATATTATTAATTTTTAAGTTTATGTAGAATCAATTCATTAGCATGAACCAGTTTTGGAGTACGCTTAAAATTTATAGTGATATTGCTATTTTCGTAAATTTTAATATTTCAAAAGGTCCCAAATTTTGATCTTTTTCTAATTTTCCTGGTTTCGGTTCTTTTATAAACCATACTTCATCGCCAATATTAAAATCTATAGGATTTATAAATTCGTCATAATAAAATTTAAATTTTTTCTCTAATATAATTGAATTTTCACGGGCTAATTTTGCAATATCTTTCATATTTATTAACAACTTTTCTATATAGTCATTAAAAGATTTTAAAAGTTCGCTAAGTGGTAATCTAGCTTGGTAGCTGAAAACTAGTTTATGTGGTGTAAAGAGTATAGCCGAATAAGCATGTAAGAATGGCCTTAACTCGAATTTCCCTGAAACTTTGTTAATTTTTTTGTTTTGTCAAAAAACTAAAATCCTGAAAGTTTCAGATCCCTATGGTCAAAATTGGCTTTATAACCTCAAAAAACGTGTTTTTCGGTTTTTTTGCTATAATTAAGTGAATTTTCAATTGATTTTCAAAATTCGAAATCAGGGTGAAAGAGGACGATAAAACGCAAAAATTTAGTGACTATATAAAACCTTACGAGTCTCAAACATAACCTAAAAATAAATTTGGAAATTTCAAAATGGCCTGTACATTAACGGTATGAATGCATATTTATTTTTGAATTTTAGAAATTTTACTTTTCATAAAATCTATCATTCATATTTTTTGCAGATTTTTGTAGGAATGGTGGTAAGTATCTAAAATATCAAAAACCTGAAAATTTTATAGATTTATAGCATTTAAGAAGTTCTATTCGTCCTGATCACGAAAATAACACCAGATACTCGTTCAGCGACCAAAAAATCTCCTTAATATCGATATTCAGTCGGATTTATATCATATGTATCCCTAAAATACGAGAATAAGCTTTAAAAAATCGTTTTTCGACCAAAAAGACTGCTGTAATCTTTTTATTACCATCTTAAACTATAATTTCATCACGTCATCTTCAAAGTAACCTTAAAAATTTATTCACTGACCAATAACATTCTTGGTACAGATTTTTAATCTTATTCAGTATAATTTTTGGCCGAAAGATATGAAATTAACCTCAAAAAATGCATATAGTGACTAAAAATGACCTCAACTATCATTTTTCTAACGTATTCGGAACAATTCTTTGTATGATTTCTTTGAAATAACCTCAAAAACATATTGATGGATTCTAAGAGCTTCTTACTAAGATTGTTTATATTGTTCAGTGCGATGTTTTGTCGAGCAACACCAAACTATCGCCAAATAATGCGCCTAGCTAGCAAAAATATTCCATGTTGTGCTACAGCATGATTATAAAGCAATTAACATCAAAATAGTAATGTAATATGACTAAAATATTTTACTATTTTAAAGATACATTAGTGAGCCAAGCTTGTGTTGGAGTACAAGCAAGTAGGTGAGCCCCACACAGTATAAAACATTTGAAATATTTTCGAAATATTTCAAAACATTTCATGCTGTGCGGGACAGCTCTGTAGTTTATATTTGTTAGTGTTACCGTAGAAGATGTAGTTTCTGATTATATAAAAAAAATCATGCCCTGATAAGAATCTCGTTCTTTACGGTATTAACTGTTTGAATTAAAAAAAAAAAAGACAATGATTACATAACACAAGGACGTAACAATAATTTACAAAAATATGCACATTTAGGCAATCTGAAACTGAAAATAAATCAGTCTGCTATTTTACTTGATAACGAAAAAAATATTATCTTTATTGAACTTGAAATATGATTTAAGAGGCTGCCGTATCTCTCTGTCCTTTTCTGATTACAAAATTATTTTTTTCCCAAAAACTAGCAGGTAAAGGCAGAAATGAAGAGATAGTTTCGATTTGTATAATAAAAATTGATACTTTCTTTTATAAAGATAGGTTAATTTTATCGCTTCATTTTCGAGAAAAGTTGGAATAACTTATAAAATTAGAAATTAGAGGCAAAAAATACGATTTTCAAGTTATTCCAAGTTTTCTATAAAACCAAGCGATAAAATTAATTTATTCTCATCAGAGAAAATATTGCTATTTATTATACGCATCGAAACCATCTTTTAATTTCTGCCTCCAATAACTAGTTTTTATAAAAAATAAATTTTTAATAGAGTCGTTAAAACAGGTATCTGTGTCGGTATACAGCAGTCTCTTAATTATTAAGAAAATTGTTAATTTTTAAATTACTAATTTTTCATTTGCCTACTATTTGTTATTCATTATTTTTCTTTATAATTCAGTTAAATTCAGTTTTCAATTTTAAAAATAATTATTTAATAATGATTTGGTAATAAAATATTTTTAAAAAAATTTTGCAGAAGAAAATTCTGTGTACCCAAGTTTGAACCCATGCCCTTAATTAAAGAACGTGATATATAAAAATATGAGGTAATCAAAATCATTTGAGTTAAAATTTAAATGTGATTGAACTTGTGGAGGGTTTGATAAGCATGTATTATTTTTTGTTTTGATCGTGGGTTCAAACCTCGGTACACACAATTTTTTTCTTCAAAATTTTTTAAAAATATTTTATCACCAAATTATTATTAAATAATCATTTTTAAAATTAAAAACTGAATTCAACTGAATTATAAGAAAAATAATGAATAACAAATAGTAAGCGAATAAAAAATTAGTAATTTATTTACTCTAATACATTTTTTTGTCAAATATGTTGTTTTGAATACGACAGAAAAATGATATTTGAGGTCATTTTTAGTCACTAAGTGAATATTTTGAAATTAATTTAATATCTTTCGGCCAAAAATCGTACTGAATAAGATTAACAATCAGTACCAAGGAAGTTATTGGTCAGTGAATAAATTTTGAAGGTCACTTTGAAAAAGAAATGGTGAAATTATAGCTTAGGATGATAATAAAAAGACTACAGGAGTCTTTTTGAAGATAAAATGATTTTTTAAGCTTATTCTCGTATTTTATGGATGAATATGATATAAATCTGACTAAATATCAATATTTAAGGGTTTTTTGGGTCGCTGAACGTGTTTTTGGTGTTATTTTCATGATAAGAATGCAGTTAAGCCTCTAAAACGCCATAAATCTTCAAAATTTTCAGTTTTTTGATATTTCAGGTATTTTCCACCATTTCTACAAAAATCTGCAAAAAATATGAATGATAGATTTTATGAAAAGAAAAGTTTTCAAAAGCCACAAATGAAAATGCAATAATACAATTGATGTACAGGGCATTTTGAAATTTTCAAAAGTATTTTTAGGTTATGGTTGAGGCTCGTAAGGTTCTATATAGTCACTAAATATATGCGTTTTGCCGTCCTCTTTTATCTTGATTTGGAATTTTAGAGAACCATTAGGAATTCACCTAATGATAACGAAAAAACAAAAAAAATTTTTTTGAGGTTATGAAGTCAATTTTGAACCTGGGGATCTGAAACTTTCAGGATCTTAGTTTTTTGACAAGACAGAAGAATCAGCAATGTTTCAGGAAAATCCGAGTTAAGGCTATTTTTACATACTTATTCGGCTACACTTTTTCTGAAATATTTTAAATATTCAATGGATTGTTTATAATTATTTATAAATCTTACGTGAAATATTTCTAAAATGTATCTTGAAACATTCGATGAAAGATTTAATAGATATTTCAAAAATTTTCAATAAAAGATTCATAATACATCGTATACAGAGTGACCCATTTTAATTGCCCCACCCAAATATTTCAAAAAGGAAGAATTTCTAAGAAAAACTTTTTTGGCAAAAGTTGTAAGGTTTGGGAGAAGTCATCTTTTGGTGACCATGACCACGATCACGACTATGACCATCATGGTCAGCATTGGTCAAATCGATTTTTTTAAATGGAAACCTTTAATTTTGACCCCAGAAATGGTAAAAGCAAAAAATTTTACGTATAAGTATGTCCTAAAGGTCAAGTTAATTTTTTCCAATAGAAACCCCTAGTTTTGACTCCGGAAATAAAAAGAGCAGAAAATTTTAGGTCCGAGTATGTCCTTAACCATGACCATTACCATGATTATTAGCATGATTCAAGATGATTTTTTAATATTGGAATATTGGCCCAACTGAGAAAGCCAAGACCGAGAGAATTCCGGCCAATTGAGGCAAGATTCCTAGCCCAACTGGTTAAGGCAAGACCGGGAGATTTCCAGCCGATTAAGGCAAGAATCCTAGCCCAGCTGGTTAAAGCAAGACTGGGGAAATTACGTTCGATTAGGGCAAGATCAGGAGGATTCCAGACGATTAAGGCAACAATCCTATCCAAGCTGGTTAAGAAAAGACCGGGAGGATTCGGGCCGATCAAGGCAAGAAACCTAGCCCAGCTGGTTAAGGTAAGACCAGGAGGATTCCGGCCGATTAGGGCAAGAATCCTGGCCCAGCTGGTTAAAGCAACACCGGGAGGATTCCGGCCAATTAAGGCAAGAATCATAGCTAAGCTTGTTAAGGCAAGACCAGAAGGATTCCGGCCGATTAGGGCAAGAATCCTAGCCCAGCTGGTTAAGGCACGACCTCTTGTATCAAGATCAACATTCTACAATTGATTTGGTAATTCATAAGTCAGAAAATCAAGATAATTATGACCATTGACGGCCCCATAAAAAATAGGGTCAAATTAGGTAACCATTAACGATACCACACCAAACCGTGAGACTCCACCTATTTTGGTGATTGATTGACATACGCCAATGAGGATTGTGAATAGAATAATAGTGACAATTTTGTCGGTTAAGTTTATCTGTGTTATGAAAGGTTGCTTCGTTCGAAAACATGACGTTATTTGAAAATTGTGGGTCGTTTTGCAATCTTTCCCGTGCCGATTCACAAAATCGCAGCCTTCTCTGAAAATCATGTTCCATTAACTCTTGATGCAAAGTTATGTGGTATGGATGAAACCGATGCAGGTGAAAAATTCTTCTTACAGTTTTTCTTGGAATTCCAAATTGTATAGCAATCTTTCTAGTTGAAATGTGGGACCTTAAATCAACCAAAGCAAGAACTACCAGGACTCGAGGGTCATTCGTCTTTGACGTTGTCTCACTCTTGGTGGTGCCTCCCGTTCACGCTGTTCAATTCTATGAATTGTTTCACGGTCTGGATGATGATTTCTATCGAGGAACCGCTCCTGATATAATCATGCAGCTGTACGATAATTTATTCTGTATTTTCCCAAAGTTAATAGGATATCTACAAATTCACTTCTTGTAAAATCAGGCATTTTATTTGTAAACCGATATACAAAGAGTCAATAGAATGAACGAAAAAAGAATATTGTCAAGTATTTTCTAGAATAAAAATAATTGACGTTCTCGTATTGCGATGTTATATCGCCGCTACCAGCGAAAACAATAATAGTAAAACATTCACCACAAAAAATGTTTTATTCTTATAGCTGCGTCAAAAATATAAGTTCCAGAAAACTGCGGGGAAAAAATGATGATTCAATAATGTATAAAAACAATTATTTTCGCCGCATATATAGAGAATCTAATTTTTTTTCATTTAAATTTAAAACCCTTTTAAATTTTTAAAATTTTTAGTCTAATGAACTGAAATATTGAGGAAATTAGTTTTTCAGGTAGACAGACAAGTCTGCAAAGTTTGTCGTTGAAATATCGTAGAATTACCAAATATTAGTTTATACAAAAATTAACGAGAATAACTTTGCAGTCAATTAACATTTTTGATTTAAGTTTAGATTAACTTTAGTTTATTATCTTATATTTACGAGATCAAAATTAGGCGCTCCCGATTGAGAGTTAGATTTTTTTTTAATGACCTTTAAGATCATTAAAAAAAAATCACGGTCAAGGTCATATACGGACGTAGAAGATACCGCTCTTTTTCAGGGTCGAAACTAGGCTTTCCTATTAGAGAAAATCAACTTGACCCATACTGACCATGGTAGTCATGGTTATGGTCTAGGTCAAGGTTATACTTCGACGTAAAATTTTCCATTCTTTCTATTTCCGGGATCAAAATTATGGGTTTTCATCTGAAAAAATCGATTTGACCAATGCTGACCATTATGATCATGGTCACGGTCATGGTTAAGGACATACTTGGATGTAAAATTTTCCGCTCCTTTCATTTCCGGAGTCAAAGATAGGAGTTCCCATTTAAAAAAATTAACTTGACCCATGCTGACCATAATGATCATGGTCATGGTTAAGGACATACTTGGACGTAAAATTTTCCGCCCTTTTCATTTCCGTAGTTGAAGTGAGGAATGAGAATTAAGAAAAATTAGCTTGACCCACGCTGACCATGATGATCATGGTCATGGTCATGGTCACCAAAAGATGACCCCTCCCAAACCTTTAAACTTTTCTTTAAAAGGTTTTCCTCAGAAATGCTTTCTATTTGAAATATTTGGGTGGGGCATTGAAAATGGGTTACCCTGTATATATGTGTATGTATATATATATATATATATTGCGGTGAGTATACATACCCGCGCATTTCAAATCTCCCGCCTATCGGCCAGCTACGATAGAACAGTAGTTCTGAGCTCAGCCGCTAGGCGGCAACCTCGAACGTCGTTGCACTCAACGGGAAAAATGAGGCCAGAGTATATAAGAGGCCGAGAAGCTATCCAAAGCAGAGCAGTGTAGACTACGGTCTCCCCTCTCTCTTTACCCGAGTGAACACGCTGGGCTAAGAGAGAGTGGGACAAGTAGTAGCTGGTTATCTTCTCTTGTAGAAGGACTAGCTTCTCTCTCTTGCACATGAGGGTAGACCGAATGAGCACGCTGGTCTACACTCTAGTGCATATGCTGGCAGTTTCAGAGATACGTTGAGTGAGCACGCTGGCGTAAATCTCTCTGCCTAGAGCACACTCACAACCTTTTGCCGTCGCTGCAATGCCGAACTTGCGCCGTTGAATTTAAGGGTGACGTCCACCCAAAATATTATATTCTATCTCACATATCGCGACGGGCTTAATTAAAGGTCTTGTCCACCCACAGCTGTTGCGTCCACGTTTACGTGATTTATGGAATATATTAAGGGTGTCGTCCACCTAATTACTTGTTTCATATTAGTTTAAAGGACTCCGTCCGACCGCGTGTAAATATTAGAACTTAGAATAAGTTAAGGGTGTCGTCTAACCAATACATTTTGCTATGTTAATTAAAGGACTCCGTCCGACCACCGCGTAGTTATTAAGATATTAGAATAAGTTAAGGGTGTCGGCCACCCATTGTCTTTACATCACTTATAGGTCCCGCATGCCTATAGAGATTTGAAGTTTAGATAATTAAGGGAGCCGGCTACCCACCATCATTATTACCGTAGTATTAAGTATAGCGATATTAGGTGCCGTTACCTATTAATATAATTATTGAGCTATTAATCACTTATCTCTTTTGTTTTGCACATTGTTGCAGGTAAAAGCCGCCGGTATATTTTAGACCGTCCAGGCCGTAGAATCTTTTAGTTAAACTCAACTATCAATTAGATTCATTTAAACATTTACTGATTTAAACACTTATTAAATAGCCGTCAAGTGGCCGAAATAAATAAGAACTAATTACTTTTGTAAATTATATTTTCATTTAAGGTTAGGTTAGTTTATTTGCATTATATAAAAATATTAGGTTCAGTTTTAATTAATACGTTATTATCATTTCATTATTGTAATCGTCGTTGTACATGAGTTTTATGAGTACAATAAAGCCAAGGTACTCCCTAGTATAACCAAACGTGTTAAACCCGGTTACTTTCCTTCACTTTCCACCGACCGATCCCTCCAACTCCTGCCGATCTTACCCTGGTAACTCACTGAATCGTCTGGCAACAGGAGTTACACTTATTTCCCCCTTCCGAAAGGGAAAAACGTTACAATATATATATACAGTACCGCATAAAAGTTCGGAAACTTTGTTATTGAAACTAGTCGAACTTTAAAAGGTAATAGCTCCGAAACGGCTTGACTAATTGAAAAAAATAAAAAAAAATTGAAAGATCTGGGTAAATACTATCGATTTATGTCAGGTGTGTTGCCAGTTTTTATTAAAAAATATAATATTCTGACGTATGAAAATCTTTTTTTTTAATTAATCATTTGTAACTTTTTAAGAAAGTAATAGATAAAAAAAATACGCAGAGCTTCTGAAAGAAGAGCAAATTTCGTAAAAGTTTGATGTCCAGTAACTTTCTTCTATATTTCGTATGTGCGGAGATATAAACGTTCGAAAAATGAGCGCGAAAGAAATTAACTTTTACAAACACAGATCTGTATGTAATCCTTTCAATTTATACGTTAATGTTTCGAAAATATATTGACATACAAAAATAAGTATATATATATATATATATATTTATATATATATATATATATATATATATATATCTATCTTCCAATATTATATAATTATATTGAAAAATTCAGTTTTAGCAGCCCCCCGTGTCCCCCTTTCCCTCCCACTCCCCCCAGATTCCCCCACTCCAACCCCCAGCAATGTTTTTTCAAGGACCTTCCACAAAATAACGTAAAATTGTTTGTAATTATACGATATTTTGTAACCACTCACTCCCTCTATATTCCCCCACGATCCCAGTACCACCCCACGCTCCCCGTAGCCCCCTGTATGCCCCCCGCATCATCCCCCACTGGCCTCCCACTCATAGAATGATACAGTCTAAAACTTTTATGCATTATTATACGTTCATTAATATAATGTGGTATATCTAATGAAAAACGAAATTATATTTTTAATATTAAAATTTTACTGTACAATACTTAAATATTTATTTATTAATATTATATAAAATTATTAATAGCTTTAAGAAAAATTTGTTCTTCATATCACTAATCAATAAATTAAAACTTATTGTCAAAACATTTACATGAAGAAAAATTAATCATATTTATAAATTACATGATATATCTGAAAAAAAATAATCTATTGATAAATATATTTCAGCTGGAATACCTGCATCAGAAAATACATATTTACAAAAATTAGTACTTAAACATATGCTACACGGACCACATACTAATAAATCTCCCTGTTATAATAAAAATAAAAATATATGTGAAAAAAATTTTCCTAAACCATTTATCGAATGTACCAAAATTGAAGATAATAAATATCCACAGTATAAACGAAAAAATAATATTTGTGAGAATCATATCTATAATCTTAAAAATACAACGAAAATTATACAAGTTAATAATTTAATGGTAATTTCTTACAACAGTTTCTTATTAGCAAAATATACTGCTCATATTAATACTGAACTTTGTGTATCTATACAAAGTATTAAATATATTTATGATTATATTTATAAAGGAGTAAATAAAGCATATAGTAAAATAAAGCAAAGTGAAATTGAAGAAAATAATAAAGATGATGTCTATGATGAAATAACTCAATATATATATGGTAGATATTTAAGCCTGATGGAAGCAGCATGAAGATTACAAGAATTACCATTATGCGGTAGGAGTCATTCCGTAATAAGATTAAGTATTCATACAGAAAATCAACAAAGAATAATTTTCGATGAAAATGATATACATTTAGCATTAAATAAATACCAAACAACATTAACTGAATGGTTCAATTTAAATAAAAAAGATGATTCTGCTAAAAAATTAAATATGTTAATATACCACAATATTATATTTTCAATCATAATACAAAATCTTGGATAAAACGATCAAAGAATAGAAAAAACCAAAAGATAGTGAACGTTTTTTTTTTTAAATTAATATTAAACAGAATAAAAGGTGCAACATTTTATATCGATTCACGAACTCATGAAAATATAACTTATAATACTTATAAAGAAACAGCTTTAGCAATGAATTTAATTGAACATGAAAATCAAATCTATTATATTTTTGAAGAAGCATGTCAAGTTATGTTACCAATGCAATTACGTAAATTTTTTGCATGTTCTTTGTTATGTGAAAATATTCAAGGTAAAATTATTTGGGACAAATATAAAAAATTTTTTACAGAAGATTTTAAAGAAAACAAAGAAAATAAAGCTTTATCACATATTAATGAAATATTAAATTTAGAAGATATGTCATGTGAAAATTTTGGTTTACCAGAACCAAGTAAAACATATGTTGAAGAAAATCAAGAAATCAATAATGAAACTATAGATTTTAGTAGAAAAAAATTTAATAAAATGTATAAACAATTAAATGAGCTTCAATTTCATTACCTAAAGGCTTAACAAGTTATAAAACTTTCAGATTACCATTAGATTTAAATAACATTAAAAGTGCATTTTTAAAATTTAATTCAGATAAAAAAAATGAAGACAAACAGATATAATTATATGGAACGAAGCATCAATGATTTCCAAAAAAGCTTTAGAAATTGTAGACAAAACATTAAAGGATGTTTGTCGTAATGATAAAAGTTTTAGTGGAAAAATAATCTATAATTAAATATTAAAAAATTTATACAATCAAATTAAATATATGAATGCAATTCATCATAATAACTAGTTTGAAATGTAAGGTGGTGTAGAAAGTCGTTACTCAAGACTATATGTCTTAACTTTTATAACGATGAACAATTAAATATGAAATAACATTTTTTTAAATAAAATTGAATATAAGGTCAATGATCCAACTATGGATAGCATCCAAACTATGATAATTTTGTATTCTTTGTATTACAAAAAAAGCAATATTTATAATATCTGGAAAAAAATCACTTTATTAATTAAAATATTTTCACGCGTTTCCACATTATTGCTGAGCAGAAAAAAAAACAAGTTAAAAAAAAAATATTAAAACAGCAGTCTTGTCATAACTCACATAATTCAAAATGGTGTTCCTATACACGTGAAAGATTGAACAATTCGCAGTTGAAAAACTTTTAATGCGGTATATAATTAATGAAAATTAATGATTAATTGATTCAAATTATATAATATTATAATTATTTGATAATTTAAATCTTTACTTACAATATTAATCTATTTTTTAAAATTGTATGTGATAAAGTATATTTTTTTTATTATTTTATTACTCACGTAACCTTAAACTATCCGCAGTTGGAACATTGATATTTAAAAAATTTGTATTATGTAACATAGTATTTTTAATTAATGTATAATATATAAGCTTTATGTATTTATTAAAAACATTTATAATAATAACATAATTTAAAATTGAAAAAAAAATCATTAATTTTTTTTGTTATATATAGAACAAAATATTGCTTAAGCTAATATAATGTTTTCTATAATTTGTAAGACATATATGTATACGCAACATGATAGTTGGGGGTCGGCGAGCAGTGCGAGCAGGGGGGCACCCCCCCTAGTATAGTAGTTATTGGGGCACCATGGACCGTCATAACAAACCCCCACTCTACCACGCCGAAGGTTACTGACCATAGAGTCAATAACCTCTGAGAAGATAGTGTGAGGGTATTGTTGTGACGGTACATGATACCCCACAAAAAATAAATAAATAAATTTATTTTTAAATAAATCAAATAAATAATTAGAAAAAATATTTTAGTTAAAAAATTTATTTCTACATATAAAATTAAATATAAAATACACACGCACACAAATTTAAAATTAAAAATTTATTATTTATATATCACGCGTACTAACGCACGCACACACATGCACACACACTCGCAAACGCACGCCGCATACACGAAAAATATATTTTTAAAAATATTTAAAATAAAAATTTGTTACACAAACACATAATTTAAAAAGTTTTAAAAAATAAATTTAAAATACACACAAAAATACATAAGTTTTTAAAAAATAAATTTTAAACACACAAAAATACATACACGTACACACATACACGAAAATATATTTTTAAAATATTTAAAATAAAATTTGTCGCACAAACACATAATTTAAAAAGTTTAAAAAAAATAAATTTAAGCACACAAAAATACATGTTTTTAAAAAATAAATTTTAAACACACAAAAATACATACACGTACACACACACGAAAATATATTTTTAAAATATTTAAAATAAAATTTGTCACACAAACACATAATTTAAAAAGTTTTGAAAATCACATCATTTGAATAAACTTAAATTGTATCGTCATTCTAGCAATGGACAGGATCACAGTTTAAAAAACACGTAAAAATCACTTAGAATTAAAATCACTTGAAATAAAATTATTAAAATTATTAAAATTATAAAAATTATGAAATTATTTTTAAACACTAAAATAATATGTTTTCATTTTGGCAATGAATGGGCTCAGCGGCACAATCTGGGCATAGCCACAGATCGCAATCCGCACATCGTTCCCAAATTCAAATACGTTGAATGTAAAACGGTTTTGAACACCCCCAGCAGATATCATGATTTCTGCGGGGGCGATCAATATTTTCATCTTCTTGAAGGCGACGCCAACGGTGTATCGGTATTAACGGCTCCAGTGCCTGTCTTCGCCGACAGATTCGACGTATGCGGCGTTAAGTACGATTTAAATCACTATCACGCACTAATAGTAACTCCCTCAACACCTTACGCCAATACAATTTGTTCATATCTATCAAACGGTGTTGTCTGGCTTCATTGTATCGCACAGAGCGAGAAACATTTATAAGTTGTTCTTCGACGTTTTCTTCTTCTATTATTTGTCAACCCGGAGGCTGGTAATCCGGGTCGTCCCTTATTGTATCGGCGTCCGTCCAGTAACCAGAATCGGCATCACCGTCATCGTTATTATCTTCAATTTCCTGTTCATGTTCTTGTGGTTGTTGCTGCTCCATGTCTTGTAAATCTTCTTGCTGCTCCATGTCTTGTAAATGTTCTTCCTGCTCCATATCTTGTTCATGCTGCTCTTGCTGAGGTTGATAGTGGTCGTCAACCACCATCACCTCATCGTCTGCTTCTTGATTAATCACAGCCTCCTCAGCGGCTGGTTCGTTCAAGAGCAAATATTGATTTATCGGAATCAAAAATTGCACACCGAGGTTAATATAGTTGACCAAGGGTGCGATGTCTACCACTTGGCCAACTTGTTGTTGTCCTACAAAATTATCGTTGTCACCGACTATTAAAGGCAAGTTAACATTAACTTGACCAAACATTTTGATTTTTTTTAAAGTCGCGATAATAGCTTTTGAGGTGCCTGTGGTAGACTGATCGCAAGACTAGCCCCGTAGCTATTAAAACTTAATTTCCACCACCACAGAATTATAAAAAACTGCATAGTTTTTTCAATTCTCACGCTGAAACTGATATTAAGATACTTTTTGCCAGAAATAATTTTAAAATAGGTTTATTATTTCAAATTTCAGAAGGAATGAAATCCGAATAACGCCAATGTAGGTGGTAAAGATATTCTTATTTCACTGCGAACTAGTGGACACAGTGCTGATTTTGTATAAATAGTTCTAAATCGTCTGGGAAAATTGTATTTAACAGATAACACGAATGTTGAGGGTGCATCTTATACCAAAAATTTAAAAAAGTCACATACCACTCTCACGCTACGCGTGTCAACTTTATTCCTTTTTCGCAAATAAAGATGAATTTTGAAGAAATTTAAAAACTTAACACCGTCTGGAAAAATTTATTTTATATTCACACGTTACGTCACAACGTATCCTTATATATGATTTTTTAACTTACAATTGTTAAAATATCTTTTTACTAACATGATATTGATGAACTAATTAAACAGTCATCGAACAATAAAAGAATGTGTTAACCTAAGCAGTAAAGAAACTTTAAGTTGATATTAAGCAACAAAATTCGTTGCTTCGAAATCACTAAATCATAAAACAAGCAAGATCCACTTATTTTTTAATGAAATCATGTCAAGATAAATCTTATAAAAGCTGACTGAAATTAACGACAGTCGGCACTACCCCAGGATCATCGTTGGTACCAAGTTGTAAATCCTGTAATTCAAATTTAAATTCAAATTTAAATTCAAATAAAGTTATTGTATTCAATATTAATTATTTTTACAAGTGTCAATAAATATCTTAAAGTTTCTTATATTCGACTCGAGTCTTATTTCAAATCGTGCCTATATCTATTCTTTGTCTGTTTGTATCCAGCCTTCGTCTACTTGAATCAATCAAGGTAAGAATATTCAATTTATATATTCTCTATTCAAGTACTCTGAATAAATATTCTTCAATATATTTCAGTTGTGAGATCGGTTTACTCAATTAAATATTGGTGGAGTTCAATTAACCACTAGATTATACATATATTTATCTTTCATAATTATAATTTAATAATTAATTCAATTATTCCAAATTAATTCAAATTCATATTTAAAATCTTACAAAAATATTCAACATAATAAAATCATATACTTTTATTTAGTCCTGGTGAAAGCCAGGACTTAACATTTTGGTTCCGGTACAAACTTTTTAATTGAGGAATCGTATTGAATATATTTAGGGATCATTAGAGAAAATTCTCTCTATATATATATATATATACGAAGTGCATAAAAATATATATGAAGGACCAATTATAAATACAGTGTTTAAAAGTGAGTTAAGAAAACGCAAAGGTGCGTCAAATAAAATATTATATTTCCAAAGGCACAATAAATATTATACGCAAAATAGCGTCCATTGAATAAATTATTTATACGCGAAGTGCAATATTTAAAGCGAATAGCGTCATTAAAAATAAACACGAAGGGTGTCATTAAATATTAATAGTGTTATCTAAAACAAATAAATATATATACGCGAAGTGCATTATTAGCGAATTGCGTCAATTAATAAAAATATATATATTGTATTTAAATACATATATCATACGCATAGTGCGTAATTAAAATATACAATCGTGAAGTGCGCGATTAAACATTATTTTCAATTGAAACAATTGAATAAATAAGTTTATACATTCTTAATAATTGTAAAACATTTTTAAAAATTTTTTTTATCAATTATATTAAAAAGTTTCTTGCACTGATTTTATAATATCAGTAATCTGATACATTAACAATTCATTAAAATCGTGAAAATAACATAATTTTCGATACATAGTTTTGAAAGTGAAATACGTTTCGGTGAATAAAAGAAAACCTGACTCAACATTAAATATTGGAAGTCAGAACAAAACGGCATTTGAAAAAATAGACGCTGGTAATCAAATAACTATAAAGAGTATCGAACTCATAAAAATTTTGACTCAGCAAAATTACCGTGTGACATACTCGCGGATATTTTCAACAACAGTAGGTCAAAGAAAGAAAAGAATTTAAAGCAAGTCAGCATTTTTATCTATTTTTAAAGTAGGTCAGTGTCAAAGAAATTTTAAATGCATTATTTTTGGTTAACAAACGATATTGAAAAATATAATCATTAATATTTATAAAATAATATTTCTTATTTTTTTTTATTTTCGTGTTATGTGATCTTTATTGGAAAATAAATAATGAATATTACAAATGAGTAGAATAAATTTTAAAGAGCTATCGGATAATTTAAAAGAAGGGAAAACACAGTGTTTATTATCATACTCTAAATCAGAATTATTTGAAATTTGTCGAAAATTTAAAATTCCTACTAAAGAGAACGAAAATATTAATGCTATTCGCGATAGAATCAGAAAATATAGTAAACAAGCAGTTTTAAGAGAGAAAGAAAAAGAGGAAAAACGTATCTACGAAAATATCGATCCATTTCGCAAAAGTACAAAAGTTACACGTTCTCCAAATAAAACTTTAGACACAACAATTGAAAATAATACATCAAATTTAACGAATATTTCACAAGAAACAATCAAAAATAACACCGCAGATTTAACAGAGGACATAAATATTCCACAAGAAACAAATAAAAATAATAGTCCAAATACAAGCTGTACAGATATTTTAAACAAACAGAATACACCATTAAGTAAATCTACAGGAACAATTCCAAAAATAATTTCCAAAAGTACTAAAACAACACAAAAAAATAATCTGCAAGACAGTTTTTTAGACAAATATACTTTAAAGAGAGACGTGACGATTTATTCTGAAAATAATACAACAGCAGACGGAATATTTTACGATACGGAAAATTTATCTATCAAACAATAAAGATATAGACGAAGAGAATATTCTTGTGGGTAATAATAACAATTCGATTGTTGAAATTGGAAATTTACTAGATAACACAAACATGGCAAATACATCAGGATACTCACTGAAGGAAATTTCAAGATTAGTACCTGAATTTGATGGAAAAAATTTACCTTTAGAAGATTATATAGAAAAATTGGAAATCGCAAAAGATATGTTAAGTGAAGAAAAACAATCGAAATTTATGAACTATTTAAGATTTAAGGTATCAGGAACAATTCGTACTGCTATAAAGAGTAGTAAAATTGAAACTATAGAAGAATTTATTAAATTCATAAAAAAATTATATCCAGGGATTGATAATTTACACTCTTTATATGCAAAATTAGAACGAATTCAACAAGCAAAGCATGAATCAGTGGTCGATTACATTGAAAGAATAACAAAATTAAGTTAAAAAATTACAGATAAAAAGAAAAATGAAAACGGCATAACTAGAGATGCTTTACAACGTTTTAATAATGAACTGGATCTAAATACATTAAAATATTTTAAAGAAGGCTTAAATAGTGAAATTAGATATGAATTAGGAGAAGTCCAGGATTTTTCACAAGCAACTGAAAAAGCAATAGGAATAGAAAAAAATTTGGAAAAATATAAAGATATTAGAACACAATCGGATCAAAATACAAAAAGAATTATGGTCAGTGATATCTTTGAAAAATCACCGAGACAAATAACATGCTGCCAAATATGTAAAGATAAAGGTCATGAGGCGTTATGTTGCAATATTGCAAGTTGTGTATATTGTAAAGAACCAACTCACTCGTCATATCAGTGCACTAATACAAAAGATAAAATAAAATTAATATGCAAATTTTGTAATCAACTAGGACATTCAAGAGGTATGTGTACACTTTTAGATGACAATGAACAATATTGTCAATACTGCCAAGAAAATAGCCATCAAGTAAGTCGTTGTCCAATTATAAAAAAAATATGAATTATGCTGGAAATGCAAAAAGAACGGACACAATTCGGAATTATGTAATCAAATCGAAGAAAAGATTAATATACTAACACAAACTTGTGACATTTGTAATCAGAATCACAGCACTACAAATTGCGAAAAATTCAAGATATTTGTAAATCAAATTAAATCAGATGATCAAATAAGATGCCAATTATGTGATAGATGGGGTCACTCAGGTAGAGACTGCAGAAATAATTATAATGGAAATAATCGATATAATAATGAATATGGACAAAGAGGTCAACATAAATTTTGTAGATACTGTAAAACTAAAGGACATAATATAGAGCAATACAAGAAACAAGATTATCAAAATAAAAAAAACTCAAAACAATAATCAAAATATACAATGTCCATATTGTAAAAAATTAGGACACTCACTTGATACATGTTTTACAATTAAAAATTTAGAAAGAAAGCAAGAAAAATTTTGCACATTATGCAAAAAAACCAATCATACAAATGAACAATGTCAATCAAAAATAACTGAATCAAATAATACACAAGGAAACGCTTAGACTCATCTTGGAGAGAGCGAACAAGAGGAGTTACAAAACAAAAGTCGCTCAATAATTATGAAGACATTCAATATTTTGAAAGAGAACACGAAATTGATTATGATTTGGAAACATGTGACATACTTGAGAATATCGATATAAATAATTTAAGTGTTATATTAAACTGTAGTATAGAGAAAGAAATGCTATACGATACGATAGAATTGAAAACACAGGTGAAAAATGACTCAAAATTAGTAATAATACATCAAAACAAATCAAAAAATATAAACAATATGAATAAAGAAACTGAAATAAGTTATTCTGAAAATGATATAGATAAAAATATACCAATTTACGTATTTAAACTAGGGGATACACTACAATTTATTGAAATAAAAAATCCATTTACAGATGAAGTATGTAAATTATTAATAGATACAGGTGCTCAACTTAATATAATAAAAGAAAAATTAGTGCCACCAAATTCTATTAATGAAAATATTAAAATATATTTATCAGGAATTTCAAATACACCTATGAAAACATGTGGTATAGTTAATTTTCCTATAAACAAATCACAAACAAATTTTCATGTAGCGTCAAAACATTTTTCGATACCATATGACGGAATTTTAGGTATAAATGTTTTAAAAGAAAATACATTAAGACTATATAAAGAATATTTAGATATAAATGGAAAAAATATTACATTCAAACAGACTATAAAGATGAAAAAAATTCAAGTTTAAATTTATGTATACAAAACAACGAAAGAAATGACACAGCAGTTACTAACACATTTCAATTATTAAATTGTATTACGCTTATGCAAGATACTAAACACATATCTTCGATTACGCAATTTTTACAAGATAAAAATGAAAACATAGAAAATTTTATGAAAGATATTAACTGTATTTTAATAAAAAATCAATTTAAAGATGAACAAGATATAGATTATGATAAATTACTTTTAAAATTACAAAATAATATAAATTTTAATATTGAAAATAAAGATAAGCAATTTCTTACTTATTTTATTGAAAAAGATATTGCAACATTAAATATGCAGGAAGAAGAACCCGAAGAAACTATAACACATGAAAACATAAATTATATGTATGAAGAAAATATCGATCGTAAAGAAAAATTATTAAATAAAATAATTTTAAATCATTTAAACGAAGAAAATAAACAAAGTATAAAGTATCTAATTATACAAAATGAAGATATATTTTGGCTTGAAGGAGAAAAAATGGGAAAATGTAATTTAGAATATCATGAAATAAATTTAACAGATAATAGACCAATATACGTTAAACAATTTCCATTGCCATACAAATCAAAAGAAATTGCTATAGAAGAAACACAGAAATTAATCGACAATGATTTAATAAGACCTGCTAAAAGTGCTTACAATGCACCAGCATTTGTTGAAAAAAAGAAACCTGGTATTGATGGAAAACTAAAATGGCGTTTAGTCATAGATTATAGAAAATTAAATGAAAAAACCACACCTGACCCATACTTAATACCATCTATAACAGAAATCTTCGATGATTTAGGTGGAAATAAATATTTCACAACTGTAGATATGGTTTCGGCCTTTCATTGGGTACCGATGAGAGAATCTGATATTCATAAAACAGCTTTTAGTGTACATCCCTTAGGAAGATATGAATTTAAAGTTTGGTTTAACTAATTCTCCACGGACATTTATGAGAGTTGCCAATAATGCTCTTGGCGAACTTATAAGCAAAAGAATATGTCATGTATACATTGATGACATAATAATAGCTGCTAAATCAAAAAAAGAACATAATATCAAATTTAATTTAGTAGCCTCAAAATTAAGAGAAGCAGGACTAAAGTTAGAACCTAAAAAGTGTGAATTTATGAAAAAAGAAGTTATATTTTTGGGACATATAAAAAGTGAAAATGGCATAAAAGCCGATACTAAAAAAGTTGAAACGGTAAAATTATTCCCAATTTCAAAAACAGTTAAGAATATAAGAGAATTTATAGGATTGGCAGGATATTATAGGAGATTCATTAATGATTTTGCAAAAATAACAAAACCATTAACACAGTTATTACAAAAAGAAATAAAATTTATATGGAATCCTGGAAAGCAAGAAGCTTTCGATAAACTTAAAGAAACATTATGCTCTGCCCCATTATTACAATTTCCTCAACTAGATGAACCTTTTATAATAACAACTGATGCATCAGGATATGCATTAGGGGCTATATTATCACAAGGAGTAATTGGAGAAGATAAGCCGATAGCATATGCATCAAGGGTCTTGAAAGGACCAGAATTAAAATATCACACATATGAAAAAGAAGCACTAGGTATATTATTTGGCATAGAAACATTCAAAAATTATATCTATGGAAATAAATTTAGTATAGTAACGGACCATAAGCCATTACTTTTATTTAAATCAGCAGATAAAAATAATAGAGTTCAAAGATGGCGACTCAAATTAGCAGAATATGATTTTAACATAATATATAAAAAAGGAAAAATGAATGTAAATAGTGATGCTTTAGCAAGAAATCCCATAGATACAGTAGAAATAAACGTCGTAACAAGAGCACAAAAAGCTAAAGAAAACAAAAGCAATAATAAAGCAACACCTTTACCAACAAATGAAATGAAAATACAGAAATTAAATAAAGAACGTGCACGTATAAAAAAGAAATGAGGTCGCCCCAAAAAAATTATTGAAACAATAACAAATCAAGACGTCAAGACTGACGAAAATATTATACAACAAGATACATGTACAAACAAATCGAATACAATAATATATTCAAAAAATTCTACAGAACATAGAAAAGATAATATTGTTCATTTAATTACAACAGAAAAAAAGCCATTAGACGAATTAACAGATAGATATGTCGTACAAAATAATATAAAAATAAATAATGAATTAAAAGACAATGAAATCGAAATAATAAATTTTAAAAAAAGAAAAATTTTTATTATGTGCTTAAATATTAAAGAATCATTTATTTTAGTGAAAGAAAAATTATTAAATAATTTTAATACATTAAAAAATCTGTTAATTAAAAATAAATGTAATATGTTCAGCATTTCAAAGAATATTAAAATTTTAAACATAACTTGGAACGAAATTGAAGAAATTTCATATGATATTTTTGAAGATACAGATATTAAAATTATTATTTGTTTAAACAATACAGAATATGTGAAAATTGAAAACAGAGAAAAAATTTTTGATTTATATCATTCTTCAAGTATAGGAGGTCATTCAGGAGTTAATAGAACTTATAATAGAATTAAAAATAAATACTTTTAAGAAAATTTAAAAACTGATATACAAAACCGAATAAAAAACTGCGAAACATGTCAAAAAAATAAATTAAAAAGAATTAAAACTAAACAACCAATGATCATAACAGATACTCCAGAAAAAACATTCGATAAGATTTCTTTAGATATAGTAGGACCTTTAAATATAACTAAAAATAATAATAAATATATACTAACAATGCAAGATCATTTATCGAAATTTGTAATAGCTGTTGCACTTAAAGATCAAACAGCAGAGTCTATAGCTGAAGCATTTATAAAAAAATTCATTTGCATTTTCGGTTTACCAAAAATAGTTCTTACCGACAAAGGTGCAAATTTTACAGGTAAATTAATAAAAGCGATTTCAAAAAGATTTAAATTTTAAAAAATTGAGACAACCGCATTTCACCCACAATCTAACGACGCGTTAGAAAGGGCTCATCATCTCTTATGCGAATATTTGAAAAATTTTGCAGATAAGAAAATCGAATGGGATAATTGGCTTGAACTTGCACAATTTAACTATAATACAAGTGTTCATTCAAGTCATAAATTCACACCACATGAATTAGTTTTCGCCTACCCAGCTAGATTACCATCTAGCGAACCTTTGAAACAATCAGAAAAATTACCAACTTTTGATGATTATATAGAAAAGTTATTAAAAAACATGAAAGATATTGCAAAAATAGCTCGAGAAAATTTAATATCATCAAAGGAAAAATCTAAACTATACTATGACAGATCTATAAATCCTGTAAATTTTAACATTGGCGATGAAGTATGGTTTATAAAAGAACCAAAGCCAGGAAAATTAGAGAAAAATCATAATTTAGGACCCTTTGAGATATTAAAAATTCACGAAAATAGCAATATCACTATAAATTGTAAGGGTGGTCCAAAATTAGTTCATGCTAATAAATTAATTTTGCATAAACGTAAAAATTAATATTATTTTCTATTTTCAGAACTCTTCATCCTCTATACAAACATAAAAAATGCTGTCTATCATATTTATCTTCTTATCTCTTATCAAGAGTAATTCTGCAATCATCGGTTTCAACTGTGAATCTACAGATCCAATTATTAATACGTACTCTTTACTAGATACAGGCGAATGTGATTTTCAACAAGAAAATGTTACTATAAGTAATACAACAATAGAATTACTACAAATTGCAGAATTTAAATCTATAAAAATCATGCAGTGTTAAATAGAAATACAGAGAACAGTATTTCACTGTGGAATGTTCAGCCATCTGGGTACTATAGCTCATGCCTTACAAGAGTATCTTTACGAAATCAGCCATGAAAAATGCAAATTTATACATGAAACAGGAATATTTAAATATGATAATATTCATACAATAGCGGATTTAAAAATAAATTCAATAAGATCTGTAGGAATAGATTTCGCTGGATCAGTTAAGGATAAAACATGCAAAGGAGCATCTTTCACGGATAATTTTGGTTCCTGGGATAACGTACTCGTCCAAGGCCTCATAAGAATAACTTTACTAGAAGAATATGCTCAAGTAAGTTTAAAAAACAATAAATTACGATTAAACTCAGGAACCATATGTAAATTTACGGATGAACACTGCATCGATTCACAAGCACGCTATACTTTTTGGGAACATTTACCTGCAGAGGAGGGTTTTAAAACAGAATACGAAACCTTATATAGAGACCCCGCAAAAATAATAAATTCAGCCAATTAAAATCGTATCTATACTGTAAATTCTATTGAGACAACATTTTCACTATCAGTGTTAAATAATATTAACATTTGTAATAGGATATTAACAAAAACCGAACATCCTAAATTATTTATTTTAGACCTTTCATATAATAAATTATTATTTGACAATAATGAAATGAGGAGATAAGTAACGAACTTAGATATATTTACTTACGTGAATTCTAAATTTGTATATAGAAAAACATTTTGGGGCTGATCTTAAAGATTTATACTTTACTATCTTAAAAGAAAAATGCGAAATTGAGAAAAAAATAATACGCGAATCTCTATCCCTTGCATCCATAGCTCCCGATGAATTTGCCTATAATATCATGCAAAAACCTGGGTATATAGCTAAACTTGCTGGAGAAGTAGTACATGTAATAAAATGTACACCAGTAGAAGTACAATTAAAACACACAAACAAGTGTTATATTCAACTTCCTGTAACAACAAAAAATGAGACATGGTTTTTAACACCGAAAACACATATTTTATTGAAATCAGGTTCTGAAATAAATTGTAATTCAATCATTCCACAATATTATAAAATTGGGGAAGATTGGATAAATCTTTTACCAAAACCAAGATCACAAAAAATATTGTAAAAATTTTAAGACCAAATACTCAAACTTCATGGATGCCTAAAAAAATAACATCACTGGCAACTATTCTCAAGAAGACTTACAGGAACTACAACAACATATAATTTTCCCTTTCGAAAAAGCGGCTTTATTAAATGCTATAGCGAGAGGAATTCAGGGTGAAGAAAATTCAAGAGGAGATTTATTAAGTAATTTACTAACAGAAAATACTTTATCAAATATAGCAGAAAACACCTGGAAAAAATTCATAAATAAACTGACAACATTTAGGTCAATAAGTTCAGCTATAATAATGATTTTAATCATTCTTCATATAATTAAATTAATTATGGATACTATTATAAGAGGATATACACTTCATACAATATATGGCTGGTCCATACATTTATTAGGAGCAATTTTTAGCTCCATTACGCAATTAATAATTATATTAAATAATAATCAAATGAAAAAAATACCAAGATATGAAGAAATAGAATTGAAGGAAGTGAAAATAGAAAAGCCAGTCATATCAGAACCCATGGTTTTACAATCTTCTTTGCCTCGACCAACGCCTCCACCATTATTAAATGAATCACCCTATATAACACTACCTTCCACAAGTACATCTACTCCTCCTAAACAAACATCTCAAGAACCAAAAGCGATTCGATTATTCAGTATTAGTCGTAATTAGTTTTTTTTTAAAAAAAAGAAAAAAATATATATATATATATATATATATATATATATATATATATATAATAAATTTCATAATTTAAAAAAAATATAAAATCAGTCCGTAAATGTCGTTCTATTAAATAAGCATTATCATATATGTAATCAAATACATATAAATATAGCTGATAATAATTATTTGTTAGTTATATAAAAACAATTAGTAAAACTTTTTAATTATGATTCGAAATAGATCTTATATACATAATATTCAAATATAATAAAAATTATGCATATTTCATTGTGTTGTGTTATATAAAAGAATGAACGACACTATGCGCGTGTGTCATTCACCTAAACGTGTAATATCAAATGACATTGTAAGCATATTTGATCTAACAATAAAAAAAAAAGCAACACATGATGGATGTACGATACACATCTATAGTAAAGCGATTATAAATTTTATTTTATTTATTTTTCTGCGTGTCATTTATTTATATACTTTAGTAAGCATATATTTCATTTAAATTTTAAATATTATTCATCGAAATCTTAACCTTCTATGAATACATATAAGAAAGATAAGGAGAAAACTGAGATAATAAAAAAATTAATTATTTTACAAGTTGCATTATTTAGCATATTATTATTTAAGAAATAATCTAACAAAAAGTTATAGAGTAAAGTTATAATTTTATAGGAGATAAGGCTTTTATGGAACTACAATTTAAAAATTTGATACTTTTAGTTTATTAAGAAGTTAATTTTACGTTTATTGTAAAACAATCTTTTTGTTTTATTTGCTGAATCGGTTCCGATTCAACTTTGTGCGGGAATGGGTGAATGATACTAATCATATGTCATTCATATATATTCAAGCATTATAAAAACACAGCATATTTCAGAATCGTATTTTTTAAAACTAAACAAAAAAAACAAAAGGATTGTTATAATTAAAATTATACAAATAATCTAAGTAAATTTTATAATTCGTCAAATAACTTAGCATTATTTTTACTCATTAAAGAAAACAATTAATAAATTATTAATTTAAAAATATTTGAATTCAACTTTAATATTATAATTTATAAAATTTATAAATTTTTCTCTAAATAAAATAAGGATAAGGAATATGATATAAGGAAAATAAATGAAAACAATATTTATTTTAACAATATATGTATATATATTCTAAGAAAAAGAAAAGAAAAGAGAAGAGAGGAAATTTACAAGTTTAAATATAAAATAAATTAACATAGAGTGGGACATATCTAATCCCACCTTTCGCCATGAAATGGAATAGCCTCGGGATCAATATCTTCCCAGAGATTGATTTGACGAGGATGACCCGGAAACAGTTGTCCGGTATTAACAATGTTAGTTCTGTCGAATATTCTAAATTCATTCTGGAAAGCTTCCATCGTCATCCTGCGACCTCCAACTATTACTATCCGGGTCTCATATTTGAAAAGTAATCCTAAATCCCACACATCAAAAGCATTGGGGTATGATTCCCGGACCACCATAGATCGTTGTAATCTCTATTCATGGCCTGGAACAACCTTGTTAGTTGCCAATCTCGAAACTGTAACAGAAAAAGAAAAGTTTGTTAGTACATATTAATATTAAGCACACTGGTAAACTTAAAATCATGCCTACGATAGTACTGTGTTTATACAACATGAATAACTTTTTCAATAAATAAATATATATTTAACAAAACTACAAAATTAAATAAAAAAAAAATATATATATATAATAATATAAGAAGAAAAATACTAATAACATTTAAGATTGGAAAAAAAAAATAATTTATTAAAAGTTCAAATGTTAATTTTTTTATTTAAAATCAATTTTAATATCTTAAAATATAAAATGTAAATAGTACTTACGCAGATTTGAGTGTACTGTCTCCTCGGGAAATAAATGTTGACTATGTTTAAACTAATAAATTTTGCACTTATATACACACAAGAATCAGTAAAAAAAAAAATTTTTAAAGTGGACATCTACATGTCATTCACCTACATTTTGTAAGACATATCGAATTGTCATTTTATTTTGCTGAATTGCATTAGCAATATGTTATTCACCTCTTGTAAAACACACCAAAATCATCGTAAAATAGATTTTACTACTTATTACAATAGTTTATATACAATAGTTTATATACAATCTTTGAGCCCCAAGGTGTACGAAATAAAACGTACCCTTGTGCATTAGTATGTATTTAAGTATAAAAATATATACATTTATCAATAAATCTTGTAATAATTATCTGTAAATTGTTCAATAACTGTTTCGTTTTTCTTTTTCGATTGCCTATCCTTCCGAAGTGCAATCTCTTGGGCCCCAAGGTGTTACGTCACAACGTATCCTTATATGTGATTTTTTAACTTACAATTGTTAAAATATCTTTTTACTAACATGATATTGATGAAATAATTAAACAGTCATCGAACAATAAAAGAATGTGTACCTAAGCAGTAAAGAAACTTTAAGTTGATATTAAGCAACAAAATTCGTTGCTTCGAAATCACTAAATCATAAAACAAGCAAGATCCACTTATTTTTTAATGAAATCATGTCAAGATAAATCTTATAAAAGCTGACTGAAATTAACGACAGTCGGCACTACCCCAGGATCATCGTTGGTACCAAGTTGTAAATCCTGTAATTCAAATTTAAATTCAAATTTAAATTCAAATAAAGTTATTGTATTCAATATTAATTATTTTTACAAGTGTCAATAAATATCTTAAAGTTTCTTATATTCGACTCGAGTCTTATTTCAAATCGTGCCTATATCTATTCTTTGTCTGTTTGTATCCAGCCTTCGTCTACTTGAATCAATCAAGGTAAGAATATTCAATTTATATATTCTCTATTCAAGTACTCTAAATAAATATTCTTTAATGTATTTCAATTGTGAGATCGGTTTACTCAATTAAATATTGGTGGAGTTCAATTCACCACTAGATTATACATATATTTATCTTTCATAATTATAATTTAGTAATCAATTTAATTATTCCAAATTAATTCAAATTCATTTTTAAAATCTTACAAAAATATTCAACATAATAAAATCATACACTTTTATTTAGTCCTGGTGAAAGCCAGGACTTAACACACAAGACGTATATAGGGTGCTGATTTTGTAAAGCTTAAAATTTTAGCGTGAAATACGTCTCTCACTGTCTTTCTCTCTCTTTTTTCTTTCTCTCTTTTCCCTATTTTATTATTATGAAATAAGTAAAAATATATGTGTATATATAAGCCTCTCTCTCTAATACGTATGTCTATACATACATAAGACACACTCGTGTACGCAAAAATCTGTATAAAATATAGATATATATATATGTATATATATATACACACAAATCGTATGCAAATGATATGCAAAAAATGGACAAATAAACTATGCATTAGAATTGGTTATTATAGTTTAAATATAATGTATATTTATTACCAAGATATCGATTCAATAAATATAGAGAATTAGTGATACAAAAACGATAAAGAGTATCAGGAGTCTAAAACATAAAAGAAAGTATAACTATTCTACCTCTTGCGATCAGGTGTTTTGACATTCATTGTGAATACGCCCAAGTTGTGTATATAACTAGTGTATATATAGATATGCAAATGACATGTAAATATATATTTATTAAAACTGAATATATTATATTGAAAGATATTTATTATTTAAAAATTATTATTCATAAATTATCAGTCATTATGCAATGAATATCGATAATTTATGATGAAAAATCAGAAAAAGTATCAGGCTATTATAAAAAAGAAAAAGGTATACAATCCGTTATTTTGCAATTTTTAACATTCATTGTGAATACGCCCAAGTTGCGTATATAACTGCTGTATATATATATATATATGTAAATGATATGTAAATATATATTTATCAAAATTGGATATATTATTTTGGAAGATATTTATTATTTATAAATTATTATTCATGAATTATCAATCATTACGCAACGAATATCGATAATTTATGATAAAAAATAATAAAAAGTATCAGGCTATTATAAAAAACAAAGAGGTATACCATCCGTTATTTTGACAGTAGATGTGTATGTAATAAAATAATTCACAATTTATAAATTAAGGATATTACCTGATATCGATATTAATTAATAGTTTAAGTACGTATGCAAATTAGGTGCATATGCAAATTAAGTGTATGTATAAAGGATGTAAAGTACAAACATTAAAGAAGTATAATAACCATTACTACGACAATGTGGAAAGGGTGTTTTTAATAGATGCACTCGAGTCATTCGTTGTAACAGGATCAGCCCAAGTTTGATAAGCGTGACACGAGAGACGAATGAGATTGCATAACGCATGCCTTAGAGAAAAAAGTCCCACCTTCTTACAAGCGAAATAATGGCAACCCGAGTTTTAATTATGTACATGCTAACTTAATATTTTATAAAAAATTTTTAATAAATTGTTAATAATTATTAAAAGATTATTAAGAATATTGAATTTCGTACTCACAACCCAGTGGTTCCCACAAAACTGATGTATTTCTTGCTACGTTGGAGGTTTAAATATCTAATTATTCCTACAGGTTTCGACAAGTTGAATATTATATATATATATATATATATATATATATATATATATATATATACACGCGCATGCTCACCCTTAAATTTATGATTTATTTTCGGTATAGATAGACAACGATTTACGGTTCTGATATCATTCTGAGTTTAAACATTGAAACAAGAATAACAAAAAAGAGAATGAATAAAAAAGACTTATATAATATCTTAATAGCTATTTTAAATGTGGCTCTCCTTCGTGAACCACAAATAAAACTATTTTGTAATCACGCATGGCGCAAAAATTTAAAAACTTGCTTTATGAATGAGCTGTTAAAAAAGATTAAATTCATCATAGGACTTTGCAGGCTACGTACTTTAGCCTATATGTTTAAGCGAAATATTTTTACCGATAATCAGATACTTGATATAGTTGGTCGTTGTATTAAGAGCAGAGGAATGCAAGATGCACCTCAAGTCAGACATCTCAAGTTGCATTATCGTAATCTTTTTAGATGCCAATGGTAGATAATATTAAATGATGTTTTTTAAAGTTAGGGAAAGATGCTAGTAAAAACCTTGATAAGGCTAATGTTGTATATAAGATTAATTGTCAAAGTTGTGATTCTTCGTATGCTGGACAGACAAGTAGAAGATTGGGTGTTAGGTTAAAAGAACACATAAGTAAATATAATAAAAAGGACTGTACCTCATCATTGTACTCGCATGCGAATGATAACAATCATTTCATTGATTTTAAAAATGTCAAGATTTTAGATAGTGAAAGCAGTAAAAAAAAAAGACTATTTTCAGAATCTATACATATTCATAGTCAAAAGAATTATTTAAATAAACAAATCGAAATAAATATGCTCGATAATGAATACAAGTCCAGGTTGAAAAAATGCGAAATTGTAATTTAAATCTTTCATAAATATAGTTGACGTTTTGTACCCCTTCTCTTTGATTTTGCGTACATGTGCACCTGTACTGCGAATATTGGTATATATACTTGGTTTCATCCTATCATTAAACATTGACGAAATGTAGTGATTACTACTGACTATAATAATTTGTACGTCAGTGTTGGTTATAATTTCCTGTATTGTCGTTTGCTTAAGGTGTTAAGGATTTAATTTTTTAATTTCTCATTTGTATTTTAATTGTTTTTTGTTAGTGATCCTGATGAGGGACATGTATCTCAATAAATGTCCGAAACGTTGAGGAGAAAGAGTTGATTGTAATTTATTTAACTTCCTGGTAGAAAGGCCGTTAGCTTCTTAAAACATCATTACATCATCGTGTTACTACAGGTAAGTTATGCATATTTTCTATCATAAATCCAATAACTAATCTAGAAATGTATTTTAAAATCACGAAATCGTAGCCAATAATCATTCAATAATCTATATCTTTTTTATTTACCACCGGAGAATTTCGCGGTATAAGACTTTTATGTTGTAAATAAAATAATAAATCCAAAAATATGTTTTACAAAAAATGGATTTCCAATATCGGGCCAATACTCGATGACTTACTTATTTACGGTCAAAAAATTTTGCAAGCTAATACTTTTATGTTGTAAATACAATCATGAACCCAAAAATATGTTTCACAAAAAAATACCGATTTCCAATATCGGATCAATAATCTATAGATTTTTTATTTATGGTCGGAGAATTTCGCGGGATAAGACTTTTTTATTGTAAATAAAATAATAAATCCAAAAATATATTTTACAAAAAAATATTGATTTCCAATATCGGACCAATACTCGATAACTTACTTATTTACGGTCAAAAAATTTTGCAAGCTAATACTTTTACGTTGTAAATACAAGGATAATTCCAAAAATATGTTTTACAAAAAAATATCGATTTCCAATATCGGATCAATAATCTATAGATTTTTTATTTATGGTCGGAGAATTTCGCGGGATAAGACTTTTTTGTTTAAAATAGTGTAACTTTGATAGATATGATATTAAAAAATTTTCAGACCTGCAAAACATGATGGAGGACAGTGGTGGGGATGAATTACTGATGAATCTTCTGTCAGCAGAAGAACAGCTGCTTAGTTCGAGAGATCCTGCACTACTGCCGCCCACCGAAGAAGTACGAGAAGTTATAAATTCGTTAGATGATCACGTGATTTATGATCAAAGTACTCCAAACACGATGTTGGAGGGGGTAATTGCTGATACTACAGCGCCACCACGACCTAATGAACCGTTGCCTGGTTGCTTTCACTGGAATGACCAGGATCTACAAACGTCGAATAAAATAGTTTTACCTGAAACTACATCGTCTGCAATATCGACACCAGGTACAGAAGATCTCGACTATTGAGATGTATGTAATTTTATAATTGTATTAATTCTTATATATTACTGCTCGGTATTGTAGACGAATGTCTTCTACAGGGAGATGGTACTTCTGCTCAGGAACACATTACCATTCATGAAGAAACTTCACGATATTACAAACAGTTTAAGCTTCAAGGGCGACAATTTAGAGTGTCGATATTACCTCCACCAGCTAATGCAAATGTATATGGCTGGTTAAAGGCTGCTATAAACGATTTATATCGTCACGTGTGTGAATATGCACAACCATCAGATTATATTGGCATGACTATGAACTTTGAACGTTTTGTGCACGGGCCTCTATGGATTTCTTTTAGACTGCTTCGTGATTTTTCACCGGTAGATTTACTAGAACTGATAGCTAGTATAGCGCAGAGTAATGATGGTTTCGAAATTGACGATGTCTTGAATGTTAAAGTCAGTACTGTGACTAAACCAGAGGGCCGGGGTCGTGTGTCTCTCACTAGTGAATCAGTTTTTAAGAAATCCATTCTAAATATTGAAAATAGCGACAGTCTTTGTCTTTCATGCTCGCTAGTCGCTGCTCACGTATACGCCATACGTGGTCAAACGCGTAGTGGAATTTTCCATGACAGATGGAATAAAATAAGACATCATACAGCACAATATCAGAAAGTGCAAGCATTGAAACTTATAAGAGCTGCGAGAGTTACGATACCTAAGACGGGCTGTGGTATAGAGGAGATTAAATTATTTCAAGAATATTATGCACTCTTTGGAGTCGCAATCGTTGTTTATTCATTTCAAAATTTTGCTCGTGGATATAGACCGCTTTACAATGGCACACGTTTCGTACACGACGTTGGTAATGTCGTTAGACATATTCTAAATATCATGTATTATGAAAATTCCAGACATTACCAGCCAATTTTAAATTTACTCGCAGCGGCTGGGAGTCGAGGCTACTGTATACCTTGCAATAAAAAATTTAGTCATACGAAAAATCATAAATGTGAACAAAAATGCTATAAATGTTTACAGAAGCCTCCTTGTGACATAAATCAGGAAAAAATAAAATGCTTTCAATGTAGCAGAGATTTTTACGGCACCGTTTGTTTTGAAAATCATAAAAATTCAAAATCTTTCGATAGTTCTCGGTCGGTATGCGAGAGTATAAAAATTTGTCGTGTATGTAGCAAAATAGTGCGCATCAACGATAAAGAACCACATGATTGTAATACGATACTTTGTAAAATATGTAATGGTAAAAGACCAATAAAACATCTTTGTTACATGCAACCTATTGTCGATAAAAAAGGATTCATGATGAATAAAAAAACAATTCTTTATTTATTTTATGATTTTGAGACTCAGCAATCAGAAAGCATTTTAGGCTGTGAGGCTGAAAAAGTAAGGCTGCATGCACCAAATTTATGTGTTGTCCAGCAAGTGTGTAGTTATTGTTTGAACGATGAAAATGTAACAAATTTTTGCGAAGTATGTGGGATGCGCGAGTATGTGTTTGAAATTGACCCCGTGAAACAGCTAGTCGATTTGGCCTTGTCACCAAGAAAAAATTTCAAACAAATCGTTTGTATAGCATACAATGCGCGAGGTTTTGATGCACAATTTATTCTTAAACATTTGACAGAACGTAAAGATCTCAGAAATAAGCCAAATGTAATTTTAAACGGGTCAAAAATAATCATAATGGAAATTTAATCGGTTAAATTCATAGATCGTTTGAATTATCTACATATGGGTTTAGCTGCACTACCAAAAGCTTACGGTCTTGTTAATATCGAGAAAGGTACGTTCCCTCATCTTTTTAATACACCGGAAAATCAGAATTACGTGGGAGAAATGCCAACGATATGCACTTTTTCGCCAGATTCAATGAAGATCGAAGAGCGACGCGAATTTATGCAGTGGTGTAACGAAAAAAAAGTTGAAAATTATATATTTAATTTTAGAAATGAAATTATAAAATACTGTAAGCAAGATGTAAAAATTTTACGTTTAGCGTGTCTGGCTTTTCGTAAAACCTTCATCGAATGTGGTAATACAGATCCATTTGTAGAGTGCGCCACTATCGCATCTTATTGCATGCGTGTGTATAGAAAAAAATTTTTACAAAAAGATACAATAGGTATTATACCTCAAGGTGGTTATAGATAAGCAAATAAACAGTCTATGAAGGCGATGCGATGGTTGTGCTGGATGGAAAATGTGCTGAATCGACAAATTCAGTATACCGTTCGTGCACGAGAAAAGAGGCTTCCCGAAGGCCCTCTAGTGGACGGATATTGCGTACTTGAAAATCGAAAGAAAATCGTTTTACAATTTCACGGGTGTTATTGGCATGGTTGTGTCTGGTGTTACACAATAAACCGAGACTCGAGGCTCGTAAACGGTGAAAATATGAATGAACGTTTCGAGAGAACCGCGCGGATATCGGAAAAAATACGAGCCCATGGTTATGAACTTATCGAAAAGTGGGAGTGTGATTCCGATCGAGAGTACTCGGAAAACGAGAATATGAGGTCGTACATTGAAGATAAGACACGAAAATGGCACGCGCCGTTAAATCCTCGAGAAGCATTTTTTGGCGGGCGAACGGGCAATACAGTCAAAATTTACGATGCAAAAGAGGGTGAGAAAATAAAATACGTGAACGTGTGTTCATTATATCCATATATCTGTAAATACGGTCGATATCCCATTGATCACCCAACTCTCTACGTGGACGAGAATGAGTGTCGCTCTCTGGTGGCTCAAACGAATGATATAAGTCACGTTGAAGGTCTTATTGAATGTGAAGTATTGCCGTCGCGAAATTTATATTATGCTGTACTCCCCGTTAAAATGCATAATAAGCTTTTGTTTCTACTGTGTCGAAAATGTGCTGAATTAATGTATACCGCAGATTGTGACCATGGAAATCCTGATGATCGTGTTTTTATCAGTACGTGGGTTGCTGACAAGTTGAGAAAAGCTATTCAGATGGGCTATATCATCCGAAAAATATTTGAAATATGGTCTTATAAAATTACTCAGTACAACAAAGCCACGGGTCAGGGTGGTCTATTTCCAACTTATATCGATAAATTTTTGCTGAGAAAACGTACGCATCGGGTTACCCTTCGGAATGTGCTGACGGTGACGAAAACGCGATTGCTTGATATATTGAGGAATTTGTGCAACAAGAGGGCATAAAATTAGACAGAAATCGAAAAAAATATAACGCTGGTCTGAGATCTGTAGCAAAACTCTGTTTAAACTTATTGTGGGGTAAATTTGGTCAACGAGAAAATATGCTAAAGACCGAAGTGGTGGATGATCCACAGAGGTTGATTGAATTACTCTGTAGTGCTGAGAGCGAGGTTGACTCAATTTTACCGATCGACGATACGACAATTTACGTATGCTGGCACAATACAGAAGCGGCTGTCGATCCATCGGCATTATGTAACGTTGTCGTAGCCGCTTATACCACAGCCTTGGCGCGTTCAAAACTTTACGAAGAATTGCAACCGTTGGGTGAACGTGTATTGTATTACGATACTGATTCTATTGTGTATGTAAGTCGCGTGGGTGAGTACGATGCAAAAACAGGGCCGTTCTTGGGTGATTTGACCGACGAATTGGCCTGTTATGGTCTTGGCACAAGCATCACATCATTCGTCTCTGGTGGACTTAAATTTTACGGATATAAATATTTGACACCAGATGGCGTTGAAGGATGTATTTGCAAAATCAAGGGTATAAGACTTAATTCGTCGGTGAGTCAGAAAATAAACTTTGATTCCATACGAAATCTTATTACTGGTGAAATACCGCTACTTTTTGCAAACTATGACGCTATTAAACGCACACGGTTTCACGATGTTATAACACGACCTGAATGTAAAATATGCGAGCCCGTGTACTCAAAGAGACGATTTGTAAATAAAGAGATTAGCTATCCATACGGTTATAAATCTAATTAAATAATAAATAAATGTTGATATATTATTACCGAAGTGAAAATATTATGTACATATATATATATATATATATATATATATATATATATATATATATATATATATATATGTGTTCTATAACCTATAAATATATATATAGGTTATAGAATTAGGACAAAAACAATTTTGTAATAAATTTCATAATGTATTGAAATTAAAATTAATACAACAAAATAATAAATTTAATTTCTGTTGTAACGTTTTTATTTCCCGCGGGTGGGAAATATTACGTCTTTACCTCCTGTTGCCAGACGCTTCAGTGAGTGACCAGGGTTCGAGGCAGGAGGTCGGTTAGGACGGACGGTGGAAAGATAAAGGATAGTAAACGGGTTGACGCGTTTGTTTATGCTAGGGAGTACTAGAGCTTTATTGTACTCTAAACTCATATCTTACAACGACGTATAACAATAATAATAAAAAGTAGTAAACTAACCTAAATTATATAAATCAAAATAACTAACCTAATATATGTACGCGTCATAACAAAGAAATAAAGATTGAATTTAATATAAACCACTTGACGGCTTATGCGCCTCTTGTCGGCGACGGAAATAAATGAAATCAAAAATAATTGAAATAAACTTTATCTTTAATAATAAGTCAAATTAGACTGGCGGCGGTTAACGGCCTGGACGATTCTAATAAACAAACAAAGTTATAATAATTATAATATTAATAGACTATTCTATATAACGGTGGGTGGACTACACCCTTAGTGCGGTAACGGAACACGGCTGAAAGGCCTATGATTCTCTAATGCGCGACCAGATGCACATGAATAGAGTAATCCTGGCTTGTCTTTTCCGGCGGCGGCAATGGGTGGGAAGCACCCTTAATACTAACTTAAAGCTACGGTTATAATGGGTGGAGAAACACCTTAAAGTTGCTACGAACTAATCTTAGACTAAATGTCTTATATACGAATCAGCGCGGCGGCTCGGCGGTACATAATGGTTCGGCGTAAATCAGCCTTAATATCAAATGTTAAATAATGATTAATTAATATTAAATTTATAAAGTTTCTACTTTATCAACGGCCGGTACGGCGGCTCAGCGGTACAGACTAAAACAATCTTACATTAAATTAAACTAATCTATTTACAACGCGGTCGGTACGGCGGTACGGCTGTACGGCGGTACGGTGGTGCGGAAGTGCAGTGGCGGTTCTCTCGGTCGCATTTTATCTAAGCCAGCGAGCGCACTCGGCAAAGATTAAATGCGGCTCGACTTGCTTCTAACGCTTAGACACATTAGAGCGAGCGAGAGAGTGGCTTTTCTTATAAGGCGTGGGAGCCCCTTATAAGAACGCCAGTACTGTATACTGCTCTCTCTCTCTAGGCCAGCTAGCGCACTCGGCTAAGAGAGAGGGAGAGCACAGTCCCCAATGCCTCGACTCTTCGCTGAGCCTTAGCTCTTATATCTCCTCGAGCTCGCTGTTCCTCTTGCGGGATCAGCAAAAACTGACGGCACCTGGCGGTCGAGCCTGTTACTATCGTGTCTCGCGGGAGATGTAAATATCCTGTCTGCACGATTATGAATAATCGTTGCACTGTTAATTAAGTAGTCGTCAATTTTTTCATAATTATAGGTTCCAGAATAATCTTCATTCTTTCCACTCTCATTTTAAATCTCTCTCTGTCACGAGCCGCTTGCTCCCACTCTCCACGTCGTGCTGCACGACTCGCATAATCCCACACGCGTATCACGTGAATATCAGGTTAACCTTCCTTGAAATGCACCTTTTTTGTTTGATTCATTATTATTATTTTTTTCTGCAAGATACGGATAATCACCACACTTCCTCACGACAAGTCTCTATAAAATTTTATCAAAATTTAAGAATTTGAGTCTTCAATGAATTTTTTGTTAAAATTTGATTACCTTTACTCAAATTTGTTGACTATAACTTATTTATTTTCATGATACCAAAACTTGTACAGCACTAACCTATAAATGCTGCTGCTTTTACTTTTATACTGGAAATGTGGGGATGACGAGCAGAGTGTGGTGGTGGGAGGTACAAGTAGTGATGGTGACGAGCGCTTTTGAGCAAATAACAGGTTAATACTTGTTAAGCTTTTCCAGCCATATAGCTAAAGAGCGGAATAATGCTGGCGTCAGCTAGCTATATGGCTAATCAGCTAAACGATTGGCTAGTGCCAGGGAGATAATGCTTGTACACGCGCGCGCCGCCGCCCCCCACTCTTGCTCATCACTACTAATGATCGTATATGTAGAGTGGTTCGAGGATGTGATGAGGTTAGTAGTAGAAGTTTAGCAGCGGCGGTAACATGGACGTTCGCAGGTGGATGCACCCATGGACTTTGATGATTTGTGGACCCAGCTCGTGTGGTAAAACAGTATTTGTGAAAAATTTTTCGCATCACATTGATCGCATGAGTGATACAAAATTTGAGCGTATACTCTTGTATTATACCGAGTGGCAGGCAATTTACAAGGAATTGGGTGAGGGAATCAAATTTCACGAGGGTTTACCAAAGAGCGAAGATTATGCCAATGATCCACGAGCAAAACTCTTGATTCTCGATGATCTGATGAGAGAATCGTCCAACAGAGCTGTAGTCAATCTCTTTACCAAAGGCAGTCATCACAATAACTTGAGCGTCATCTTTATTTCGCAAAATCTCTTTCATCAAGGTCAGCGAGAAATCTCTCTAAACTCTAATTACATCGTGGTATTTAAAAATCCGCGTGATCAAGCACTAATAAATCATCTGGCGTGTCAAGTTTGCCCCGAGGAGCCTTGTTTTTTGCAAGAGGCATATCTCGATGCCACAGCAGAGCCACACGGCTATTTGTTCATAGATCTGAAGCAGGGTACGCCTGAAAATGTGAGATTTCGTACTTGTATATTTCCGTTTGACAAACATCAGTACGTTTATGTGCCTCGTTGCACACCTATAAAAGCTGGTGCTCGCTCGAATAATGTACCAGTCGTGCGATTGTAATAGAGCCGGTAAGACGTAGTCGTAGGAGCAGACCAATTCCAGAAAAGTACTGGACTCAGCTACATTTCTTGTGTAAAAGCGACTCTATAAAGTTAAGGCTATAGTACGCGAAGCAAATTCTAAACTTATAACGTACATTTGCGAGTGTGCTTTGAACATTTTACGTGAAGTATTCCACTCAGCAAGTATTATAAGAGACAATTGCGAAAATTCGCACCTCTGTGGCGGAAACTCGCTAAACTGGGTAGTTTGAAGGTAAAAAGGAAATTGATGGTAAAATCAGCATATTTACTGCGGCTAATTTTGAAACCTGTTTTATCGACATGGAGTACGCAAGAAAAATGATTTGAGCACCGCAAGAGTGCTTGGAGCAACAGCATCAGCAGCAACAGCATGACGTAGCAACTACCAATCATACAACACCAGCATCCAGTGTCCAGACACCTGGTACAGCCACGACACGCCTCGACGAGGAAATGAGTAAAATTTTATATTCTACAGGTGATGAGCGCCAAAAATCTTTGCAATATCAGCAAATCTTGCAGCGTTACTTGCATCTAAGAGAGGAGGAGGAGGATGAGAGTGGGGATATAATACGTCCACACGAGACAACATTATTAGAAACGGGAACGACAATGGATAGAGGCAATAATGACGAAATCGACGACAAACAGATTGTCGAGTCCGTACCGCAGAAATTTCGAAGCAATGCTAGACATCTCATTAGATACCTGCGACAAGCTGGTAATATTGAATGGGATAGTCGTGGTATAATCAAACTAGATGGCGCTGTTGTCGAGAGTACTAATATTGTCAATCTGGTGAACGAGGCTATGAGAAGTAGAAAAAGTCCACCACCACGCGGATTCAAACAGTTTGCACGCGTCTTGCGACAAGTGAGTATACCTCGAGAATTCATTGATAACGATCAACTGTGGCGTAAGATTGCATCTCATAGCGCTGACTCATCGCCGTCATTGTCGTCAGAAAACGAAGTTTATTATACTTCAACAGCTACTAGTCAGACGAGCGTAAAGGAGAAAGAAGTTGAGAGTGCGAAAAAGCGTAAAAAAGTTGGAAGCGAGTTGGCAGCTACGCCATCAACCCCTGCGAAAAAGAGTCGTCTCGAACAGCTAAAATCGAACCGTATGTGAAAGCATGGAAGGAAGTGATGGAGGTGGTGGAGGAGGAGGAGGAGAAGGGGGAGAAAACTGGTACTTTTATAGATTGATTAAATTCAGTTGTACCCTTTGAAATGCATCTGCCAGGCTACCAGTTTCTCGGCCCTGGCACACGTCTCGAAGAGCGTTTCAGACGTGGTCAGAGAGGAAAAAACCCTCTTGACAATGCCTGTCTAGAGCACGATATTTCATATTCAAATAAAAAAATAACGAATCATATAAAAGCCGACAGACTGCTAGCTGAACGAGCATTTTCACGCATGCTCTCGGAGACTGCGGATGGTAATGAAAAGACTGCAGCTGGTGTTACTGTTTTGTGCATGATCAGCAAAATTGCGTTTGATAAATTTTTGAAACGCATTAAAAATACATTTAAAAGCCAGCAAAAGAAAAAGAGAAAGCTAATTTATAAGAGGAAGAGGAGCAATGAGAAAGAAGAAGAAAAGGAAAAAGGAGAAAAGGAAGAAGAAGACGTCAAAGCCGGACAGTCTTGAGCATTATTACTATAATCTTTCTGCACCATCAGCGTACGCTGGTGCTCATCTACTGAAACGCGCGAAACCCAAAAAATTTGATAACAATACCATCGCCAAGTGGCTGAAGAGTCAGGATGCACATACCTTACACAAACTCGTGAGACATCGTTTTCCTCGTCGACATTACAACGTTTTCAGCCCCTTTGAGGTGTGGGAAGCTGATTTAGCAAATTCTAGATCACTTAAAACCTACAATGATGGGTACAGCTACATTCTCATTGTCATTGATGCACTTTTAAGGTTTGCCTGGGCAGAGCCTCTTCTCGACAAAACGAGCCGAAGCGTTGCTGTAGCATTGGACAAAATTTTAGCACGATGTAATGATAGACATCCTATTTACCTACAGACTGATAAAGGTAAGGAATTTATCGGTCGAGAGATGCAAGAGGTGCTAAAAAAGAAACATATTACCTACCGAGTCGTCAGAGACCCTGATATAAAGGCAGCCATTGCTGAACGCTTTATTCGAACTCTCAAAGGTCGAATCTGGCGATACTTTGCTTACTCGCGCACAAGACATTATATAGATGTTTTGTAAAATTGTGACGTGTTACAACGAGTCGTGGCACAGTGCCATGAAAATGCCCCCTTCCAAGGTCAACTTATATAATGCTCACGTGGTACGTCGAAATTTGACGTTGCGTTACAGCGAAAAAAAGCCGTTTAGAGTAGCTAAATACAGCGTTGGTGATCTGGTTCGTGTCAGTCATGCCAAGACAGCCTTCAGAAAAGCATACGAAGGTGGCTGGACTCTGGAGCTGCTCAAAATTATAAGAGTCGACACAAGACAACAACCATCCGTTTATACTTTGGCAGATCTTGGTGGAGAAAAAATTGACGGATATTTTTACGAAGAACAGTTGAGCAGAGTGCGCAAGGATTGAGATAGCGAAGCATTTGAGGTTGACGAGGTTTTGAAGAGTAAAGGTAGGGGGTCGAAAAAACAATATTTGGTGAGTTGGAGGGGGCATCCAGAAAAATTTAATTCTTAGATAGCGGCCAAAGATTTGAAAAATTTACAATGAACGATGAATTTTACATGGTTTTACCAAGCAACAGCAGCAAGTTTGTCTTTCCACATAATGTGGCGACACATTTCACAACACAATTATCACAAAATTTTTATCTTCATGGCGACTGGTGTAGGACTCACGGAATTTCAAATACCTCTAACATTTCAGCATATATCAATAGTTGAGCGGGAGGGAGTCATTTCTGTTAAAACAGCCAAACGTGAAATGGCGAATGTTTTGCGAGAAACAGAAGAAACTCAACAGGGGGCCGAGGTGTTTGCCAGAGTCAAACCTGGTGTTAATCGTGATATTAAAAGTCTCTTAGAAAAAATAAATAATCTCGAGAATGTGAAAAATCATTTATATTTTGAGATCCAAGCTGGTGGCTATGTACGGGTTGGATGTCGATGTGGAGAAGATTGTACAACTTATAAGTACACGTTTACATTATCGGAAAAATTACTTAGAATTTTAGGTCTGGAAAATGTACCAATTTTCTCTTGCAAAGGTAATAAAAAACACCATATTACCGGTAATCGTCCAGCAAATCTTGTAGACGGGTTACCAACCGTGCTGATGGTTTACAGCAACATTTGCCAGCCTTACGTAACAGGTAACATGCGCACGAGCTTACTACGTATAGTCTCACTTCATTTGCGCAATTACGTTTACGGAGGTGTTGAAATTAAAAACTTTTCACCACCCATGTACATACCACTGCTATCTTCAGCGTTTCAGTCAATCGAAATAGATATAAGAAACGAACACGGATTCCCCATTCCATTCGACTACGGTACGTTGACTGTAACGCTTCACTTTAAGCGCATCCGATAAAATGTCTGAGTTTGAAGATTTCTTCAATAACTAAATGGTTGGTGGTGGGGGTAAGTGCGTTAGAGCTGGTAAACCTTGTTTTGGTTATCACTAGTCGGGTGCAGGAGTAGGTAGTTTTTTGAAAGGTCTCTTCCGAGCAGCTATACCGAAGATCAAGCAAGGTGCAAAAGTGGTCGGTAAAGAGGCCCTTTGAGCGGGTAAAAATATCCTAGATAATGTCACTCTAGGTGGCAGACCTGTCAAAGAGGCGACCAAAGAGCGCATTCGCGAGAGTGGTAAAAATCTCAAAAGAAAAGCTGACGTTGTTCTGGACAAATTGCTCTTGGGTAAGTCGAGTGCAAAAGAGGGGGAAGAATCTGAATATAAAAAAAAGAACGAGACATCGTTAGTTCAGTCGTCGAGTGCAGCTGATACTACAAACACCTCAGCGGCTAAACGCTCGAAAAGTGGTAAGGTTGCGAAAAAGAAGAAGAAGAAGCAGAATAAGAAAGCACTTGTAGCTAGAGATATTTTCGAAAATTAAAATTTCAAGATGGCGTTGTTGCATACAGAATCTTGTCAGTCAGTCAAGTCGGAATTATCACTCTTTGAATTACCCTCGACACAGACTGCAATTGAAGGCTCTTACTGGGTACAGTACAAACCGATATCTTCACTCAACGACTAATCACCAATTGAATTTACAATCCCTGGCAACACTGAATATCTAGACTTGGCTCACACAATGTTAAGTGTGAGTGTAAGTGTAACATGCACTAGTGCTGAACCACCTAAGGATCCGAACGTTGGACCAATAAATAATCTTTCGCATTCGTTGTTTAATCAAGTCGAAGTGCTATTCAATCAGAAACCTGTTTCACCGCCAAACAATGCTTATGCATACAGAGCTTACATTGACACATTACTAAATTATAGTCCAACAGCTAAAAAGTCTCATTTAACGAGTGGTTTGTGGTACGCTGATACAGCAGGAAAAATGGACGATACCACAGGTGGTAATGTAGGTCTCAATAAACGTAAGGCACTCATGATTGGCAGGAAGATTGATTTACTCGGCCATTTACATTGTGATGTTTTTAATCAAGACAAATTATTACTGGGTGGTGTTGAAGTTAGAGTAAGGCTTGTGCGTTCTCGTGATGGATTCTGTCACATGGATCCCGCTGGTGCTTTCACGATAAATATTACCGAGGCTAAGCTTTTTGTGCGTCTTGTAAGATTAAATCCTTCACTTGTGCTAGCACACAAAAAACTATTGTCACAGACTACTACAAAATACCCACTGACACGTGTAGAAGTTAAGGCTGTTACGTTACATAATGGTGTGCATAGGAAAACAATCGACAATGTCATATTAGGTCAACTGCCGAAAAGAATTATACTCGGTTTTGTTGAAAATAAAGCTTACAACGGAGATAAAAGTCTTAACTCATTCAATTTCGAGAATTTTAATACAAATTTTTTGTGTCTGTACGTTGATGGAATGCAAGTGCCATCGAAGCCCTTACAGCCAGATTTTAAAAAAAGCAAAATGTACGTTGATGCTTATCATACACCTTTTTCCGGCACAGGTATTCACTTTATGAATTCAGGCAACTCGATTAACCGTGAAGACTATCCAAACGGTTACTGCCTATTTGCTTTTGATTTGACACCTGATTTATCGGCGAGTGATGGTAGTCATTGAACTTTGATGAAAAATGGTAATGTACGAATTAATGTTAGATTCGACAATCCACTAGAGGGCGCTGTAAATTGTATAATTTATGCTGAATACGACAATTTGCTCGAAATTGACTCGTCAAGACAGGTTGTCGTGGATTATAGCGGTTAAGTAGTGGTGGTGGGGGGTACATTTCTCACTATTTAAGTAAAGTAAAGCCAGCTTTATTATTTCAGTCGGCGAGCAATTCTTATTGCAAACAGTATGGACGTGGTAATTGATGTGCAGTTTTTAAAGGACAACAAAAATCGTTTGATTCCAAAGGAGGTGGCTGTACTTGGTATTTATAAAAACTTTATCGCTCATTGGATTGTGGCGCCTCCTTGTAATTTAAGACGCTTACCTAAAAATGAAACAGAACAATTGGGTGACACTGAATCATCATGGTCTGGAGTGGTACGAAGGTGATATATCGTTAAAAAGATTATACAAAAATTTGGAAGATATTTGCATAAATTGTCGTACAATATTCGTGCGAGGTCAAGAAAAGCTTGAACTACTTTCCAAGCTCACCATCTGTAAGATTGAAAATTTAGAAAAATAACAAGATTGTCCATCTTTTAGAAATTTAAATTTCAGCAGTGTACAGTGCATGCATCATTACTCAAAATCACCTTATTCAAATTACGTGTGTGCACTAAATAACGTTGCTAATCTGAAATATTGGCTTCTCAAACTTAACCCCAGCGTAAAATCGTTGATTTTGGAAGAATTTTTAGAAATTCTCCGCAATGAATTCAAAAGAGATTGTTTAATATCTGATGAGGATCAAGTTTCACGCAGTAGGCGTTTATACAGCGGATCGGATTCCTCTGATGTGAGTGAGACCTTGTGCGTTTGTGCTTAATACGCAAAATTATAACCAGCGTGGTGCGCACTGGGTTGCCATATACGTTGATAAGTATGGCACAGGTGCGTACTTTGATAGTCTTGGTAAACCACCACAAATTCAACAACATTTACGACGTATTCAGCAAAATTGTAAAAAATTTAGATGGAATAATAAACGCCTACAAAGCGAATATTCCAACGTTTGTGGTCATTATTGTATCATGTTTCTGTATTATATGTCTAGTGGATTGGGTTTCGAGAAATTCTTGGAAAATTTCTCACAGAACTTGCAGAAAAATGATACTATAGTCGAGAATTTTGTGGGAAAAATCTCGTACGAGTAATATGATATTTGGTTGTCTCTGATTGGTCGCACAACAGCTTTTTGCGGCGCCCGCCCCCCAATTTTTACAGTATAAAAGAAGCGGCACCCACTTAGTCTAGCCACAGTTTGACGACAATGAAAGCAGCAGTAACAACAAAGCTTGAGCAAGATGGTTGGTCAAAAGAGAAGCCTGGAGCAGACATTTGGTAATGGCTTGGCATATTTAATAAAACAAAACAGCAAGAAAAATTATTGGCAGCAGGTTCTACCAATGATCTACGGGCTGAACAGCTCTTTTGGAAAAATTATCCAGGTAGGCCTGGAGAATATAGGTGAAGGCAAAAAGGAGTTTGCACCCGTAGTACGCTTCTGTGGAGCCAATTTTCAAGGTTTACCTCTGTCACTGGACTGTTGGGAGGCGTTGAAGCAGAAATTTGATAAAATTCAAAATTTTTTCACTTGCTATAACGAGGAATCTATGCTGGATCAGTGGCTATCTATTCCTGGATACACTATCCGTTTTATGATTAGTTTTCACGAGAGAGCTTTTGAATTGGTACCCAATGACGCACGACCAGAAGGAGAGGAGTGTGGTGGACCGCCGAAAAAATATGGTCGATTTAATCGGTCACTAGTATTTAAACGTGTCACGTTTGAACGTTTAAAAGATTTATCAAAATGTATAGATTATAGAATTAGATATTTAAATACTGTTGTAAAATCTGTAGATTATATATTACGAGAAATGGTTAAAAATATGAAAAATGTATTAGAAAATAGTCAGGAATCTCAATATGTATACTATACTTCTAGCGATATAAAAAGCACAATATCTAGTTTTAATGATAATTTTGTAAATGATCTCATCAAATTATTAAAAAAGAATAATCTAGTTTTAGGAAAAAAGATGTGTTTATAATCATACACGAATTTATTATTTATCATATGTACACACTAGTTAATTGTATGAATGCTACGTTGTAATGTTTTATTATTAATAATAAATGTGTTGTTAAACTTTAAAACATGAGTATTTCAATCACCTTGTCTGTTTCCAACTCCTCATCCTTCATACACACAATAATTTATATGTAAATTTTATATTTTCTGATTCAATATAAAAATTTATAATAATTGGAAATTAAAAATCTTTTAAATTCATATTTTATAATTCAAGTTTTTATTATTTCGATAATTAAAAAGGATTATCTTACAAAATTTTAAATTAATAATTTTGAAATATCGATTAAAATATTTTTTACCCCCACTCTAAATTTTGTGGGAGGGGGTAAGTGACCCTCCAGTTCATCCCCACTCTTAATTTCTAGGAGGGGGTGAGTGACCCTCCAGTTGTTTGAGTACCATGCCTAACAAACCCCTACTTCGCCTTCTCAGAGGTCA